>CM050167.1:393606387-393618887 GCA_027410445.1 Discoglossus pictus | reverse complement strand
ATCCGGCTATTTGTTTGTATACAAATATAATTCCGATCAACAAATAGCTAATACACAAGGGTTAAATGATTAATATTTACCATGTTGTGCTGATCCGCTTGGCACCTCTCCCTGAAAGAGCTAGGTCCTCTCTATCCTCCTCCCTGTTAACCTCTCCCAGCTAATTGCATCTTCCAGAGACAATGGACTGTATATCTTGATAACAAACTGTCTGATGAGATTATCTAACTCCGGACAGGAAATTCACATGGTTAACTAGTTTAGAAGGGAACTTTAAATGTGTTTATGTTTACAATTACCGGCTCACCCTGTGATGGGATTAACCCACCCAGATTGTCCAGTGGTGTACTACATTGTACTACATGGGTCTGATTGAGTTAGCTGCTTATACGAAGGTAATATGTTCATGTTTGTGGGTTGTCCCAAAGTTGTGTTGCCCGATTTGTCTATAAATGTTGCAACTTTTCCCAATAAAGACTCTTCTACTGGAAAATAATCATGGTGGTCTCTCTTATTTATGGGTTATGGCCGCTGTTTGTTAAGGTCCTGAGAAGACTCCTGGATCTGAAGGCAGGAAACTCTGGAGAACTCTCTCCTGGATCTTGGCACATGTTATTGGTTCTTTGTCTTTACCGAGGAGCCAGAGAAAATAAATAAGCAATCACACCAACTGGCACTAACTGGCACAAACTGGGACCGACTGGCACCGACTGGTACCAACTGGCACCAACTGGCACCAAGAGGCACCAGCTGACACCAACTGGCACTAACTGGCACTTATTTGAGTCCACGGATGTTATCCAATTAAATTATAGAACCAATAGCTGAAGTTGCTTGAAGTTGGATGGAGGAAGCCACTCTCGTTCCCGCTCTACTTTACACCAACATTGGCGCGATCCTTCGGCCGTGTACCCCGAGTTACTGAATTACAATTTATTACTAAAGTTACATAAACAAAACAACAACACATATAAATAAATACTTTGTTGCTCAAATACATTGGCATTAATGTCACATGACCAAAATTCCAGTTATTCAAAAATAAACGTCACACATAAAAATAAATATAAATACAAGTGGCTGAAATTAATTGCAAATAAGTTACAAGAGCGCGCCCAGCTGGATCCACTGTGATAGTTATCAGGTGTGAGTAACAGCTGCGAGATGCGTTCTGCTCATGTGCGACGTAGAGGGGGGAGAGGGAGAGAGAGGGAGGAAGGGGGGAGAGAGAGAAAGGGAGGGGAGAGGGAGAGCGTGGGAGAGAAAGGGAGGGAGAGAGAGAAAGGGAGAGAAAGCGAGGGAAAGTGAGAGGGAGAGCGAGGGAGAGAGAGAAAGGGAGGGAGAGAGAGAAAGCGAGGGAAAGTGAGAGGGAGGGGGAGTGGGAGAGCGAGGGAGAGAGAGAAAGAGAAAGGGAGGGAAAGAGAGAGCAAGAAAGAGAAAGGGAGGGAGAGAGAGAAAGCGAGGGAAAGTGAGAGGGAGGGGGAGTGGGAGAGCGAGGGAGAGAGAGAAAGAGAAAGGGAGGGAAAGAGAGAGCAAGAAAGAGAAAGGGAGGGAGAGAGAGAAAGGGAGAGAAAGCGAGGGAAAGTGAGAGGGAGAGCGAGGGAGAGAGAGAAAGGGAGGGAGAGAGAGAAAGCGAGGGAAAGTGAGAGGGAGGGGGAGAGGGAGAGCGAGGGAGAGAAAGAAAGAGAAAGGGAGGGAAAGAGAGAGCAAGAAAGAGAAAGGGAGGGAGAGAGAGAAAGCGAGGGAAAGTGAGAGGGAGGGGGAGTGGGAGAGCGAGGGAGAGAGAGAAAGAGAAAGGGAGGGAAAGAGAGAGCAAGAAAGAGAAAGGGAGGGAGAGAGAGAAAGGGAGAGAAAGGGAGGGAAAGTGAGAGGGAGAGCGAGGGAGAGAGAGAAAGGGAGAGAAAGGGAGGGAAAGTGAGAGGGAGAGCGAGGGAGAGAGAGAAAGGGAGAGAAAGGGAGGGAAAGGGAGAGCGAGAAAGAGAGAGAAAGGGAGAGCGAGGGAGAGAAAGGGAGGGAGAGAGAGAAAGCAAGGGAAAGTGAGAGGGAGAGCGAGGGAGAGCGAGGGAGAGAGAGAAAGGGAGGGAAAGGGAGAGCGAGAGAGAGAAAGGGAGGGAGGGAGAGAGAGAGAGAAAGGGAGGGAAAGTGAGAGGGAGAGCGAGGGGGAGAGAGAAAAGGAGAGAAAGGGAGGGAAAGGGAGAGCGAGAAAGAGAGAGAAAGGGAGAGCGAGGGAGAGAAAGGGAGGGAGAGAGAGAAAGCAAGGGAAAGTGAGAGGGAGAGCGAGGGAGAGCGAGGGAGAGAGAGAAAGGGAGGGAAAGGGAGAGCGAGAGAGAGAAAGGGAGGGAGGGAGAGAGAGAGAGAAAGGGAGGGAAAGTGAGAGGGAGGGGAGAGGCAGAGAGAGTTAGGAAGGGGAGAGAGAGGAAAAGAGGGGGAAAGGGAGGGGGAGAGAGAAAGGGAGAGAAAGGGAGGGAAGGGGAGTGGGAAGGGGAGCGCGAAATTGAGGGGGAGAGGGAGAGACGGAGAGAAAGAGAGGGAGAGCGAGGGAGATAAAGGGAGGAAGAGAGAGGGAGAGAGAGGGAAAGAGAGAAAAATGGAGGGAGAGAGAAAGGGAGAGAGGAGAGTGAGAGATAGAGAGCACACACAGCAGGGGGTTTACAGAGAGAGAGGGCTCACGGAAAGGGCGCAGAGAGAGGGAGGGGTGCAGAGAGCGACAGCACAGAGCGAGATAGAGGGCTCACAGAGAGAGAGGGCGCATGGAGAGGGCACACAGAGAGAGACAAAACAGAGATAGCACAGAGCGTGATAGAAAGCTCACAGAGAGAGAGGGTGCATGGAGAGGGCACAGGGAGAGAGACAAAACAGAGATAGACAGCACAGAGCATGATAGAAAGCTCACAGAGAGAGAGGGCGCATGGAGAGGGCACAGGGAGAGAGACAAAACAGAGAGACAGCACAGACAATTGAACATAACATATTATACCGGGCAAGTTACTAGTAAATAATAATAGTTGGTAGAGCAGTACGACCTGTTCATATAATTCATTCTTAAGTTACCCAATGTTTAATCTCAATTATCTAACTCTTCCACTCAAAATGTTTAATAATAGCAAACTGTAATTATTATTTTTATATTATTAAATTATATTATTATTATTATTAAATAATATTATATATAAATATATATGGTTACATTTAAATGTAAAAGGAACAGGAACTTATACAGAACGGCTTGTGGTGTCTTTAAGTCCTCTATATCTGACAGATTTATTGCTCTAATTCATACTCTGCAGATTTGTGGGCTGCTAATGGTCAGTAATTATAGATTTCCCTGCTTAATAACAGGAACAGTGGACATCTGTATTAGAGCGCTAGGACGTCTCGCTCCTGTGGTCGGTGGCAGGTGATGGATGAGGTTCAGGACACGTCTGTCACTTTATCGGCATCACGGGCTGTCTCTTGATGTCCCGGCGGGGGGGTGTGACAGCAACCAGACCGCGGCCTTCACCACCTGCAGGAAAACCGCAGAGAGTGTCAGGGGGTGATTCATGAGACCACCTCGGATGTCTTGCCTGGTATTAGACAAGGCTCCTGGGTGTATATAATATCCCTGCGTATCTATTTACTTTTACATATTTTATTTTATTACAAATTGTTTATAATCTCTGTTTTTTCTGCCTAAAATCATTACATTTCTACCTGTTTGTCCCCTGCAGCTCATGAATACACAGACTGTGAAGTGCATTGTTTCCCATTAGCATGCTAGTGACCTCTCTCAAGTAGCATGTTGCAGAATGTTGCCACGGCCTATACTGTCTTCATGAGCTACAGAGGGCAGACCCATACAGAGACTACTTGTGTGATTTTAAGCAGCAAAACCAGACTGTATAAGCACGTCTTAATAAAATAAAGTCGATAAAATTAAATATAAACACGTGGATAATATATACATAGTAACATCCAGAAATTCCATGTGTCATGCTCAGTGTTTCAAATTAGCCTGTCAGTGACCTCTCTCAAGAAGCACGTGACGTAATGTTGCCACTGATCGGTTACCATAAGACTAGAACACTGAAGCTCAGTTACCTAACAACCAACTGCATTATATTTATATGTACTGGGCATGTTTGCTGTGTTGCTTAAATAAATTAGACATAGAAACATATTGTTTACTTATATATTGCCAATATATGACAGTATCATATTTTATTTTTCTCTTCTTTCTCCCCTCCCTCCCCTGTGACTGACCCCCCTCCCCTGTGTATCTTCCCCCCTCTTCCCTCCCCTGTGTCTCTTTCTCCCTCTTCCCTCCCCTGTGTCTATTTCTCCCTCTGTCCTCCCCTGTGTCTCTTCCCCCTCTACCCTCCCCTGTGTCTCTCCCCCCTCTTCCCTCCCCTGTGTCTCTTTTTCACTCTCCCCTCCCCTGTGTTTCTTTCTCCCTCTCCCTTACCCTGTGTCTCATCCCCCCTTCCCTCTCCTGTGTCTCCCCCCTTCCCTCCCCTGTGTCTCTCCCCCTTGCCTCTCCTGTGTCTTTTCCCCCCATCCCCCTCTCCCCTGTGTCTCTTCCCCCTCTCCTCTCCCTTGTGTCTCTCGCCCCACTCCCCTCCCCTGTGTTACATCCCCCCTCTCCCCTGTGTTTCTCCTCTCCCCCCTTCCCTCTCCTGTGACTCTTTCCCCCTTCCCTCCCCCTTGTCTCTCTCCTTCCCTCCCCAGTGTCTCTTCCCCCCATCCCCCTCCCCTGTGTCTCCTCCCCTCTCTCCCCTCCCCTGTGTCTCTCCCCCTCTCCCTTCGCATGTGTCTCTTGCCCCATTCCCTCCCCTGTGTCTCTTCCCCCCATCTCCCCTCCCCTTGCCTCTTGCCCCTCTTCCCTCCCCTGTGTCTCTTCCCCATCTCCCCTGTGTCTCATCCCCCCTCCCCTGTGTCTCTCCTCTCCCCCATCTCCCATGTGTCTCTTCCCCCACCTCTCCCCTCCCCTGTGTCTCTCCCCCCCCTTCCCTCCCCTGTGTCTCTTCCCCTCTCCCCTGTGTCTCTTCCCCCTCTCCCTTGTGTCTCTCGCACCTCTCCCCTCCACTGTGTCTTATCCCCCCTCTCCCCTGTGTCTCTCCTCTCCCCCATCTCCCCTGTGTCTCTTTCCCCCACCTCTCCCCTCGCCTGTGTCTCTCCCCCTTTCCTCCCCTGTGTCTCTTCCCCCCTCCTCTGTGTCCATCCCCTGTTTTTCTTCCCCTCCCTGGTGTCTCTTCCCCCTCTCCCCTCCCCTTTGTCTCTCCGCCCTGTGTCTTTCCCCTACCCTGTGTCTCTTCCCCCTCTGCCCTCCCCTGTGACTTTTCCACCCTCCCCTCCCCTGTGTCTCCTCCCCCTACCTCTCCCCTCCCATGTGTCTCTTGCCCCGTGTCTTTCCCCCTCTCCCCTCCCCTGTGTCTCCTCTCCCTTCTTCCGTGTCTTCCCCCCCTTGTAACTTTTCCATTCACCCCTTGTAGTCAGAGCACCCCCCATGAATACCAGATCACCTTCCTATAAAGTAATTACCTGCCATCCTCTTCTAATAAATTAAGATGCCTCATTTTCTTAGCAGAGGCCCTTGCCCTGTTGGGGGCCCAGTGCTTTGCACCTACTGCACCAGCAATAGCCCCACCTAATAATTTAAAATGTTCTCTAAAAATCTCTGGTCTGTTAAGTAGTACCCCCCCCCCCCCCCCCACACACACACACACATACGCACACACATTACCCCTCAGGTTTAACACATGACCTGCTGGTCTAATAAACATAACCAGGAGAGTATGTCTATTTGTGGTTATGTTAATGCTCATGAAAGGTGAGTGCTCTCATACTCTGCATGGAAGGCGAGCACTCTCATACTCTGTATGGAAGGTGAGCGCTCTTACACTCTGTATGGAAGGTGAGCACTCTCATACTCTGTATGGAAGGTGAGCACTCTCATACTCTGTATGGAAGGTGAGCGCTCTCATACTCTGTATGGAAGGTGAGCGCTCTCATACTCTGTATGGAAGGCGAGCACTCTCATACTTTGTATTGAAGGTGAGCGCTATCATACTCTGTATGGAAGGTGAGCACTCACATACTTTGTATAAAAGGTGAGCCCTCTCATACTCTGCATGAAAGGTGAGCACTCACATACTTTGTATGAAAGGTGAGCGCTCTCATACCCTACATGAAAGGTGAGCGCTCTCATACTCTACATGAAAGATAAGCACTATACTCCTCTATGTGAAAGGTGAGCATTATCCACTCCACATGAAAGACAATCGCTCTCATACTATACCTGAAAGGTGAACACTCTCATAATCTGTATGAAAGGTGAGCGCTCTCATACTATACCTGAAAGGTGAACACTCTCATAATCTGTATGAAAGTTGAGCGCTCTCATACTATACCTGAAAGGTGAGCTCTCTTATACTCTACATGAAAGGTGAGCTCTCTTATACTCTACATGAAAGGTGAGCATTATCCACTCTACATGAAAGACAATCGCTCTCATACTATACCTGGAAGGTGAACACTCTCATAATATGTATGAAAGGAGAGTGCTCTCATACTATACCTGAAAGGTGAGCTCTCTTATACTCTACATGAAAGGTGAGCACTCTCTACTCTACATGATAGGTGAGCTCTCTCATACTCTACATGAAAGGGGAGCACTCTCATGCTATACATGAAAGATGAGCTCTCTCATACTCTACATGAAAGGTGAGCGCTCTCATACTGGTGAGAGTGATGACAAGACCTTTCTGTAGGGGCAGGATGAGTGAGTGAGATAAGAATGTGAAGAGAGAGAGGGGTAAGAATAAGATAACTGCCCCCAGGGTGCAGCTGAGACATAAATCACAGCTGGGCGCGGAGCTGTCTCACACGAGAGCGAAGCAGAAGAATCAGACTTTATTACATGGATTTCTTAGTCATTCAGCAACTTCCAGATATAAAAACATTGGAGGAGAACGAAGAAGAGAAAGACACGGCGAGAGCGCCAGTTGTTATGTCATCTTGTACCTGCTTTCCCTGTATATAATGGAGTCGCTGTCCCAAATATGTATATAATACACAAATGTAGTATTTATTACTGTAAGGACGAGATCGGATGAATAATCATATATATAGTTGTCGTAATTGCGAGTTTGTTGGTAACGCTCGCAAAGTTCCGGGCTTGCGCATGCAGGGAGCCCGTAAGTGAGGTTGAAAGCTTATTTGCTATTCAATTGGCGTCTTTTAGTGGCTTCCCAACAGCTTCCGAGTTACAGCTTGGAAAAAAATGGCGGCGGTAAAACCCGTAAACGTTTTTTTTCAAGCCCGCAAGACTTTGAGCAATATCGCCAAGCCCGCAAATGTTTTCAAACCCGTAAACACCAAATGAGAGACAGAGACAGGGGGGCAAAGAGACACAGGGGAGGGAGAGGGGGACAAAGACACACAGGGGCGGGAGAGGGGGGAAAGAGACACAGGGGTGAGAGAGTTTGTCTGTAATGCTCGCAAAGTTACAGGCTTGCGCAGCCAAAGGGGCTCATCGTGAGGCCTGTAAAGCAGGGGTGGCTGGTGCATAGGGGCAAATAGGCACCACCCTCACAAAATCAATGCGTTGACTTAATCCCACCATCACTTACTTAATTGTATAATTTATATAAAGTAATACAAAAATTAAAAAAATGTTTTATCATGTTCAATTTTCTGCTTTTTTAATAGCTGCTGCTATCACTTAAAATCACAAAACCCTCTGTGCTGCAGTTAAACACGCTGACTTATCATCTCTGTAACGGAACCCATCACTGTTTTACCCTGTTTTATGGTTATTTAATTCTTGGTTAAAATATGATCACATTGCTGTACTGTAGATATGCTACTAGGCTAATAGATAATCCTATTACAGAGACTCTACATACGCAAGAGAGGTCCATTGTGTGAAGTGTTCACATTGTGAAGATGGAACAAAGGGAAGGATGATCTAAGCAATGTCTGATTGTATCAAAAGTAGCCGGCTAGTCCCTGGGAGGTGTGACCACACCTATTGTCTCTATTGTGTGGCCAAATATGGGCATGTGTATTACCTGTGGAAAGAGGTGTATATATATTTCTGCATATAACAAAATAAAGACAGTATTCTTTGACTCCCAAGAAAGTGTCGTCCAATATGGGTGGTCTGGGCTTCTGAGACTGCGCAGTGCTTCTATATGGATATTTAATGCTGAACCTGACTCTCCCTCTGGAACTCTTGGATGGGATTATACCAACTTCACTTGTACACAGCAGCTTGCCAGGGAAAAGGACGTCTCAAACGGCTGGTACCCTCTCACTAGCGGGGTAGCCGTTACATTGGTTGGCAGTGGTGGGATGGTCCTTTTCATCCCCAACGCAAGTGCTGAATGGAATCCCAGTACGCTAAACTGAAAAGACCCACACTAAAGGATCTCTTGGAAACCAGAGGAAGGAGTGCCAACAACCGACCACGGAGAGAGCTGATAGCTGACCTACTGGAGCTGGACGAGATGGATCGATCCATGGAGGTCGTGGACCAACCTACCCCTGTCAGCGAGGAGGAGGAAATTACAAACCTGGTTCAGCGGAGATTATCCATGTACCCAGCAACATCCGTGGAGCTAATAGATCAGCTGTTCCGGGAAGCGAGAACGGAGATACAAAATAGGAGGGGTCACGAACTTGAACTGGCAAGAGCTAGACAACCCCTGGCACATACAGTTCATACTCCCCCACCCCCTGCTACAAGGCAGAAAATACCCTTCACTGCCTTCAAAGCGTTTGTGGAAAGTGAGGAAGAAATTGATGGATATTTGGCTGACTTCGAGAGGCAGTGCTCACTACACCAAATACCACCAGACCAATGGGTCACTATTTTGGCTGGAAAGCTATCAGGAAAAGCAAATGAGGCTTTTCGGGCGCTTACTGAGGAAGATATTGCGCAGTATCGCCGGGTAAAGGCTGCACTGCTCACCAGATATGCCGTCACCCCGGAAACATATCGCCGTCGCTTCAGGGAGTCTAAAAAGAAGGCTGCAGAGTCCCACATGGAATGGGCCAGCAATATACAAAGGGTGGCATCACATTGGGTGCGAGGGTGCAATGCCAACACAGGAGAGGAAGTACTACAGCTATTCCTGATGGAACATTTCTTCCAAGATCTGGCGGCAGACATACAGGATTGGGTGAGAGATCGTCGCCCTGCTAACTTAACCGAGGCAGCACGGCTAGCGGACGAATACGCAGAGTCCAGAAAGGTGAGCCAAGGGTCCACACGACCAACGTCTAGAACAGAGCCACGCACCTCAATGCCCGCTGCACGCACAGAATTTCGGGCCCCAGTACCCCCAGGACCGCCACGGCCTCAAGGGTCTAACCACCAACCCCGGGATTCTTACAAAATGACGTGCCATCGCTGCAGCAACACAGGGCATATTGCCCGTTATTGCTCTTTGAGATCAGCCAATAACAAATGGAGGCGCACAACACCCCACACAGAGACCCCGCCATCACGTCCCTCTGCTGCTCACTGCCTGAAAATCAAAGGGAGCCCTGAGGAGTGTTTGGGAATCTTGTATGAGGCCAACCCCGTACAGGCTGCCTCCCCGGATAACCGCCAGCATCACCGCCAAGAGGTGCGTGTGAATGGACAGATAGCACAAGGCTTAAGAGACACTGGCGCTACCATCACTTTGGTGCAGAAACATCTCGTGAAACCAGAACATGTATCTAATCGTACTGTTGCTGTTCGTGTCGCAGGGGGGGCTGTTTTTCGCTTACCCACCGCCCGGGTACACTTGGATTGGGGAGTCGGGTCGGGAAAGACCACAGTAGGCATCATGGATAATTTACCTGCTGAGGTTGTGCTGGGCAACGATATTGGCCCTCTAGCCTCAGCCTTTTTACCCACGACTGCTGCTGCTTGTCCCGTGACCACCCGCTCACAGACCCGTACCGAGGACGTTCCTACAACAGGTCGGGAGACCCAGGTAAGCCACAAGCAGACACTCAGCACTACCGCCACAGGGAGACCCATAGCGTGGGACACCCCCGAAGAGCTTGTGAGGGAAACTAGACAGGACCCCACCCTCCAAAAGTACCGAGCATTAGCCGACGATAAAGGGGATGAGCTGGAACGTTTTATATGGAAAGGGGTTTCTATGGGACAGAAATTGTGGCCCACCTTTTGGACACTGGGATCGTGGACTGTTGGGATGGGATCCTGGATTTTTTTGGGTGGGTGTACAGGGGGAGAACAGTGGGCCCTGTACAATAGGGGCCCGACCACGAGCTGGGGGAGGAATATACTCTGCAACTTGGGACGGTTTTGCTAAAGGACTTCAGTTCATTTGGAAGGCTGATGCTTTTCTGCCTCATTATTTAATTGTCTGAAACCAGTTTGTAAAATGTATTTTCCCTCTCCTTGAAATGTTTATTGCTGTGAATGCTGTATGAAGTGTGCGTTTGTTTTGTTCTTGAAATGTTAGTAAATGTGAATTGCAGTAATGCTGATGGGTTGTCAAACTGTAGAAGTGACCAACAAATCGTTTTGTCCGGACATCCCCAGGCCGATCCGTTGGGATCAGACCGTGTATGCCGGCTTATGGTCACGGGGGAGGTGTGTAACGGAACCCATCACTGTTTTACCCTGTTTTATGGTTATTTAATTCTTGGTTAAAATATGATCACATTGCTGTACTGTAGATATGCTACTAGGCTAATAGATAATCCTATTACAGAGACTCTACATACGCAAGAGAGGTCCATTGTGTGAAGTGTTCACATTGTGAAGATGGAACAAAGGGAAGGATGATCTAAGCAATGTCTGATTGTATCAAAAGTAGCCGGCTAGTCCCTGGGAGGTGTGACCACACCTATTGTCTCTATTGTGTGGCCAAATATGGGCATGTGTATTACCTGTGGAAAGAGGTGTATATATATTTCTGCATATAACAAAATAAAGACAGTATTCTTTGACTCCCAAGAAAGTGTCGTCCAATATGGGTGGTCTGGGCTTCTGAGACTGCGCAGTGCTTCTATATGGATATTTAATGCTGAACCTGACTCTCCCTCTGGAACTCTTGGATGGGATTATACCAACTTCACTTTTACACAGCAGCTTGCCAGGGAAAAGGACGTCTCAAACGGCTGGTACCCTCTCACTAGCGGGGTAGCCGTTACAATCTCTAACTCCCTGCTAGTGACTGGCCTAGTACTACAGATCAGGGTACATGTGAGAATAAAAAAAAAAAACTGTCACAATGCTGTCTATTCCCAAACTGTGCTCTAACTAATAGAGCTGAGCCTGTCTGTCAAACAGAGCATCACCCAATCAGAATGGCCGGGAGGGAAAAGTCCTGTATTATACAGGGACTGCAGCTCTCACAGTACCCCCAAAGTGAATACAATGGTGCAATCTCAATAAAGTTTATTGAAAAGAAAAAACAACTACCAGCTCAAAGGGAGCTGCGTGTAAAGCTTCAGTTTTCTCAATACTCTGGTGGTCTTATGTATTCTGACTACCCTGCTCCACACACCAAACTTGTGACCTATCTGTCACCCCCCTGGCCTATACCAGACAGAAGCAGCTGCATAGCTCAGGTGACTCCATATTCCCCTCTGTGTCTTGTTGCTGTTGTTCTGTACTTCAGTCGTGTCTGACTCTCAGTGACCACATGGATGCAGCACACCAGGTACATCTGTCTGTGTTTCTGGTGCTTATCCATATGGTTTTCATGACAAAGATACTGGAGTGGGTTGCCAGTTCCTACTCCAGTGAACTGCATTTTTTCCGACCTCTCTAAAATGACATGCCTATCTTGGATGACCCTTCATGATATAAGCTCACAGCTTCATTGAGGTAACAAGCCCCTTCACCATGACAAGGTAGCGATCCAGAAGGAGCCCTGTGTTTTAGTCTCTCTCTCTCTATGTCCATATGTATTTATAAGGAGAGGGTACTTACTTTTGGGGGAGATCTCTTATTGTATGTGTAGTATATATATATATATATATATATATATATATAATATGCTTGTGTGTGTGTGTATATATATATGAAAGTGATGTGAATAAATTAGAGGAATGGGCATCTAAGTGGCAGATGAGATTTAATACGAATACATGTAAAGTTATGCATCTGGGAAGGAAAAATAGCCAAGCAATTTATAATCTTAATGGAGCAAATCTAGGGGTATCAGATATAGAAAGGGATTTGGGAGTGCTTGTGGACAACCACCTAGGTAACAGTGCTCAAAGCCAAGCAGCAGCTGCAAAGGCAAATAAAATATTAGCATGTATTAAGAAGGGTATAGAAGCCAGGAAAGCAAATATAATTCTGCCACTATACAAATCTCTAGTACGCCCTCATTTGGAATATGGAGGACAATTTTGGGCCCACACTTCATAAAAAGGACATTTTAGAGCTGGAAAAGGTACAGAGGAGGGCAACAAAACTACTAAGGGGAATGGAGGGGCTAAGTTATGAAGAAAGACTAACCAAATTAAACGTATTTTATCTA
>CM050167.1:393538887-393601387 GCA_027410445.1 Discoglossus pictus | reverse complement strand
ACCTCAAGATATTACCGTATAATATCCCTGGTATCTTGTGGCCCAGCTGTGAGCCGGAGGTTCATATTAAATGTGCAAAGGAAAAGTCTTTTATTTACTGATCTTAAAGGGTCTGTAGTGGGTTTAGCGATGAAGAAAATGGTGGCACTTTATAAATAAAGAGTAATAATAATAAATTCCATGTTTTGACACTTTGTATCTTATTTAATGACTTGGATTCTTTTTGATTCTTTGTATTCTATATTTCATGTCACTGAGCACAATTTACATATAAACAAATTAATGTCGTTTAATATCTGTAATCAAGACCTAATAAAGCGTGTGACCAGCACATGGGGGCAAAGCATCGCTGGAGACCTCTTAGACTGAAGCGTGAGTGACCACAGGAAGCTAACTCCTCAGTGACCATGCAGTACATAGTTGGAGGAAGCATGAGTGACCACAGGAAGCTAACTAATCAGTGACCATACGGTACATAGTTGGAGGAAGCGTGAGTGACCACAGGAAGCTAACTCATCAGTGACCATACAGTACATAGTTGGAGGAAGCATGACTGACCACAGGAAGCTAACTCATCAGTGACCATACAGTACATAGTTGGAGGAAGCATGAGTGACCACAGGAAGCTAACTCATCAGTGACCATACGGTACATAGTTGGAGGAAGCATGAGTGACCACAGGAAGCTAACGCATCAGTGACCATACATTACATAGTTGGAGGAAGCGTGAGTGACCACAGGAAGCTAACTCATCAGTGACCATACAGTACATAGTTGGAGGAAGCATGAGTGACCACAGGAAGCTAACTCATTAGTGACCATACAGTACATAGTTGGAGGAAGCATGAGTGACCACAGGAAGCTAACTCATCAGTGACCATACAGTACATAGTTGGAGGAAGCATGAGTGACCACAGGAAGCTAACTAATCAGTGACCATACGGTACATAGTTGGAGGAAGCGTGAGTGACCACAGGAAGCTAACTCATCAGTGACCATACAGTACATAGTTGGAGGAAGCATGAGTGACCACAGGAAGCTAACTCATCAGTGACCATACAGTACATAGTTGGAGGAAGCATGAGTGACCACAGGAAGCTAACTCATCAGTGACCATACGGTACATAGTTGGAGAAAGCATGAGTGACCACAGGAAGCTAACGCATCAGTGACCATACATTACATAGTTGGAGGAAGCGTGAGTGACCACAGGAAGCTAACTCATCAGTGACCATACAGTACATCGTTGGAGGAAGCATGAGTAACCACAGGAAGCTAACTCATCAGTGACCATACAGTACATAGTTGGAGGAAGCATGAGTGACCACAGGAAGCTAACTCATCAGTGACCATACAGTACATAGATGGAGGAAGCATGAGTGACCACAGAAAGCTAACTCATCAGTGACCATACGGTACATCGTTGGAGGAAGCATGAGTGACCACAGGAAGCTAACTCATCAGTGACCATACAGTACATAGTTGGAGGAAGCATGAGTGACCACAGGAAGCTAACTCATCAGTGACCATACAGTACATAGTTGGAGGAAGCATGAGTGACCACAGGAAGCTAACTCATCAGTGACCATACAGTACATAGATGGAGGAAGCATGAGTGACCACAGGAAGCTAACTCATCAGTGACCATACGGTACATCGTTGGAGGAAGCATGAGTGACCACAGGAAGCTAACTCATCAGTGACCATACAGTACATAGTTGGAGGAAGCATGAGTGACCACAGGAAGCTAACTCATCAGTGACCATACAGTACATATTTGGAGGAAGCATGAGTGACCACAGGAAGCTAACTCATCAGTGACCATACAGTACATAGTTGGAGGAAGCATGAGTGACCACAGAAAGCTAACTCATCAGTGACCATACGGTACATCGTTGGAGGAAGCATGAGTGACCACAGGAAGCTAACTCATTAGTGACCATACAGTACATAGTTGGAGGAAGCATGAGTGACCACAGGAAACTAACTCATCAGTGACCATACAGTACATAGTTGGAGGAAGCATGAGTGACCACAGGAAGCTAACGCATCAGTGACCATACAGTACATAGTTGGAGGAAGCGTGAGTGACCACAGGAAGCTAACTCATCCGTGACCATACATTACATAGTTGGAGGAAGCATGAGTGACCACAGGAAGCTAACTCATCAGTGACCATACAGTACATAGTTGGAGGAAGCATGAGTGACCACAGGAAGCTAACTCATCAGTGACCATACAGTACATAGTTGGAGGAAGCATGAGTGACCACAGGAAGCTAACTCATCAGTGACCATACAGTACATAGTTGGAGGAAGCATGAGTGACCACAGGAAGCTAACTCATCAGTGACCATACAGTACATAGTTGGAGGAAGCATGAGTGACCACAGGAAGCTAACTCATCAGTGACCATACAGTACATAGTTGGAGGAAGCATGAGTGACCACAGGAAGCTAACTCATCAGTGACCATACATTACATAGTTGGAGGAAGCATGAGTGACCACAGGAAGCTAACTCATCAGTGACCATACATTACATAGTTGGAGGAAGCATGAGTGACCACAGGAAGCTAACTCATCAGTGACCATACGGTACATAGTTGGAGGAAGCATGAGTGACCACAGGAAGCTAACTCATCAGTGACCATACGGTACATAGTTGGAGGAAGCATGAGTGACCACAGGAAGCTAACTTATCAGTGACCATACATTACATAGTTGGAGGAAGCATGAGTGACCACAGGAAGCTAACTCATCAGTGACCATACAGTACATAGTTGGAGGAAGCATGAGTGACCACAGGAAGCTAACTCATCAGTGACCATACAGTACATAGTTGGAGGAAGCATGAGTGACCACAGGAAGCTAACTCATCAGTGACCATACAGTACATAGATGGAGGAAGCATGAGTGACCACAGAAAGCTAACTCATCAGTGACCATACGGTACATCGTTGGAGGAAGCATGAGTGACCACAGGAAGCTAACTCATTAGTGACCATACAGTACATAGTTGGAGGAAGCATGATTGACCACAGGAAGCTAACTCATCAGTGACCATACATTACATAGTTGGAGGAAGCATGAGTGACCACAGGAAGCTAACTCATCAGTGACCATACGGTACATAGTTGGAGGAAGCACGAGTGACCACAGGAAGCTAACTCATCAGTGACCATACAGTTTATAGTTGGAGGAAGTGTGAGTGACCACAGGAAGGTAACTCATCAGTAACCATACGGTACATAGTTGGAGGAAGCACGAGTGACCACAGGAAGCTAACTCATCAGTGACCATACAGTACATAGTTGGAGGAAGCATGAGTGACCACAGGAAGCTAACTCATCAGTGACCATACAGTACATAGTTGGAGGAAGTGTGAGTGACCACAGGAAGCTAACTCATCAGTGACCATACAGTACATAGTTGGAGGAAGCGTGAGTGACCACAGGAAGCTAACTCATCAGTCACCATACGGTACATCGTTGGAGGAAGCGTGAGTGACCACAGGAAGCTAACTCATCAGTCACCATACAGTACATAGTTGGAGGAAGCGTGAGTGACCACAGGAAGCTAACTCATCAGTGACCATCCAGTACATAGTTGGAGGAAGTGTGAGTGACCACAGGAAGCTAACTCATCAGTGACCATACAGTACATAGTTGGAGGAAGCGTGAGTGACCACAGGAAGCTAACTCATCAGTCACCATACGGTACATCGTTGGAGGAAGCGTGAGTGACCACAGGAAGCTAACTCATCAGTCACCATACAGTACATAGTTGGAGGAAGCGTTGATCACTTAGTAATTTCCATGTTTTTTGTTTCAGAAACATAAGATGCAAGGAGCAGTGGTGATGTAAAGGGAGGGGGGAGATAGAGAAGAGAGGAAGTGAAAGAGAAAGAAAAAAGAGAAAGGGATGAGAAGGGAAGAGCGTAGGGAAAGGAGGGGGAGACAGCAAGGGAGAAATAAATTGTAGCTGGAGTAAGAGTGAAGAAAGAAAGAAGAAGGAAAGAGATAGAGAAGAGGAAGAGTAAAATGTAGAAATAATAAGAGAATGGGAAAGGTAGCAGGAAAGTGAGAAAGAGGAGGGGAGGAGAGAGAGACAGGAGAGAAGAGAGATTGAAGGAAAAGGGGTGAGACAGGGGGAGTAGGAGGAGGGGAGAGACAGTAGATGGGATAGAGGAGGGGAAGTAAAGGGGACAGAGAAAATGGAAGTGAACAAAGGGAGAAAGGGAATGAGAGAAGAGTGGATAAAGGTGGTGAAAGAAGGGAGGGGGAATATGGGGAGAAAGAAAGAAGAAAGAGAAAAACAGAAAGGTGAAAGAAAGATAAAAAAGGAGGAGAGACAATAGGAGATTAGGTGAGGTGTAAGTGATGAACAGGAAGTCAGGGGGCTGTAGGGGTGCTACTGTAGGGGAGGTGGTCAATGGAGCCATAGGAAAGGGTCTGAGAGGCCAGAAAGGGCTATGGAATAAGTAGGAGGGCCAGAGGACCCCCTGGAGGTGGAGGTCCTGGATCACTTGCACTCCTAGCTCCTGTGATGGCTATGCTCCTGACAGGTGGACCACCATTGATTCCCAGTTAAGAAACATCACAAGTGTGAGGCATCACAAGTAACTTCATGACATTTTCTGCCTAATTGTGTTTTTCTGTCTCTTTTAAGATAAAGTAATATGGCGCCTATGTATATGAGTGGTAGACACACTATTGTGTTGATGATACAACACCCCCTTTCCTTGCTCCATCTTGGATGGTGGTTACATTTTTTTTGCTATGATTAAAAAATAACTAAATGTATGAATCTTCAAAGCCCCTCTATTCCACTCATCTTATGTTACTGTATTAACATTGGATATATGGCCCTCAAAGTCAGGAATGAGGTAGCCTACGGGTCGATTCATAATGATATTTAGGTCAATATAAACAGTATCAGATGTTTTATGTGTTCATCAGAATTAATTTTAAATTTTACCTTGATTGGGTAATTTAAAAAAATTATATGTTTAAGATATATAAACGCTAACCACCACAAAAAATCCATACCCAGATTGAAGTGAACATAAAAAAAAACGTGTTGTGATGAGAGGGTTAACACCAAGTATCATTCTAGGTAGTTCTGCATTTTTTTATATAATAGACGCCATTCATATATTGTATCGCTACAAATATTGGACGCAGTCCATACCCACATGTTGTACCCAAAGTGATCGCTCAAACTTTTTAAGGTGAAAAAACATTTTATACCATTTTTTATTTTTGATTATCCTTGATATATTGTATTTTTGGAAATCTTCTTCTTTTTTTTACCTAGTTGTGTTTTTTAAGTATTATAGTTGTGTATCAAGAATATATCTTGTAAGTATAACTTTACTAGTTGGCAAGATTCACTGGTTTATTTTCTGTTGGCTTCCTCAGGATCAATTAACAATTAATCTTCTTATTACAGATCGGGGAGATCTAAAAAGGTTGAACTTGATGGACTAAAATCGTTTTTTCAACCTCAATTACGATGTAACTAGTGTCGTATTAGACTTTTTGACACTTCATCATATTCTGCTCTATGTCTTCTCCTTTTTTATTATTTTAGTTCCGTCAAATACTTTGGTCTATATGGGCATACGTGTGTATATATGACGTATATATGGGTGCCCTAAGGGTGTGCATTGTGATCCTTATATAGGATGAGATACGTGCTCTTTTTATAAGAAAATTGCTGGAAACACTAACAAGCTCAATATATGTAACAGATTATAGAAAAACCCTGGTATACGCTGAATGTGAGAACTAAGTATTATGTCCCCTAAATAAATCAAATTGATGGAATTTTATAAACAATAATCAGTCAAGGCACAAGATTATATATAGTTACATAGTAATTAAGGTTGAAAAAAGACTTTCAGTCCATCAAGTTCAACCTTTTAAGATCTCCTCTGATCTGCAATATGAGGATTAGTTATTAATTAATTAGTTGTTAAGTGTTAATTAATTATTAATCAACTATTTATTTATTTATTTTATTTTTTATTGTTTAATTAGTAATTAATACAGAGGAAGGCAAACAGAAAAAAAACAAGTGAAATTTAGCCAATTGTCTCAAAGGGAAAAAATAATAATTCCTTCCTGACCCCAGATACTGGCGATCGGATTTCTCCCTGGATCAATACTCTCTCTCTAATTATCCAGGATAACCCTGAATACCCTTCTTAATTAGAAATAAATCCAGTCCCCTTTTAAAGTTAACTATCAAATCCGCTGTCACCACCTCCTCTGGTAGAGAATTCCACAGATTAACCACCCTTACTGTGAAGAACCCTTTTCTTTCTTTAAGGTGGAATCTTTTTACTTCTAACCTCAAGGGATGTCCTCTTGTCATTTGAAAACCTCTTGGTACAGAAAGCTCCCTTCACAAATCTTTATACTGACCCTGGATGTATTTATATAAGGTAATCATATCTCCTCTTAGACGCCTTTTTTCTAGAGAACATAAGTATAATCTGGTTAGTTTTTCTTCATAACTTAGCCCCTCCATTCCCCTTATTAGTTTTGTTGCCCTCCTCTGGGCCTTTTCCAGTTCTAAAATGTCCTTTTTATGACGTGTTGACCAAATTTGTACTCCATATTCCAATTGAGGGCGTACTAGAGATTTGTATAGTGGCAGAATTATATTTGCTTCCCTGGCTTCTATACCCTTCTTAATACATGCTAATATTTTATTTGCCTTTGCAGCTGCTGCTTGGCATTGAGCACTTTTACCTAGGCGGGTGTCCACAAGTACTCCCAAATCCCTTTCAATATCTGATACCCCTACTGTATATTTGCTCCATTAAGATTATAAATCGCATGGCTATTTTTCCTTCCCAGATGCATAACTTTACATTTATTCGTATTAAATCTCATCTGCCATTTAGCCGCCCATTCCTAAATTTTATGTAAATCCCTTTGAAGGGAAAGCACATCATTATCTGATCATTATCTATTTAATTACCTTGCACAACTTTGTGTCATCAGCAAAAATGGAGACACTACTTTCCAGTCCCACCTCTAAGTCATTAAAAAATATGTTAAAAAGGAGAGGGCCTAATACTGAACACTGAGGAACCCCATTTACCACATTAGTCCAATCGGAGTATGTTCCATTTACAACAACCCTTTGCTTCCTGTCTTTTAGCCAGCACTTAATCCATGAGCAGATATTTACTGCAATTCCTGTATCCCTTAGTTTGCACAATAGTCTCCCATGTGGCACTGTACCAAAAGCCTTTGCAAAATCCAAATAGACTACATCTACTGAGTTGCCTTGAACCAAGTTCCTACTAACATCCTCATAGAAACTAATTAGATTTGTTTGACATGACCTATCCCTCATAAATCCATGTTGACTCCTACTTATTTTTCTGTTCAAATAGACATATTCTTGTATATTATACCTTATTAACCCTTCTAAAAGCTTCCCCACTACAGAAGTGAGGCTCACTGGTCTACAATCCCCCAGATTTGCTCTTGCTCCCTTTAATAAATATAATGGTTTGGCTATTACATCCCCAGTTCCCTTAGTACCCTTGGATGTATTCCACCAGGACCCAGGGCTTTATTAACATTTATTTTCTCCAACCTCTTTTGTATTTCTTCCTGCGTTAACCAATTATTTAGTAAAGGTAGTGTAGCCCCATTATGTTGCAGTGTCCCATCCACTAGTACCTCCCTTGTGTACACCGAAGAAAATAACCTATTTAGCTCATTTGCCTTTTCCTGGTCACTAATTTTCAGACGGCCTATGTCACATTGTAATGTTCCTACAGCTTCCTTCCTCACCTTCTTCCCAATAACATACTTAAAACATATTTTAGGGTTAGTCTTACTCTCTTTTGCAATACATTTTTCATTTTCTATTTTAGCCAGTCTAATAGCCCTTTTGCTGCCTTGGTGATTTCCTTGTTTTCCCGTAAAGTAGTCTCTGTCCGCTCTTGTTTGTATAATTTAAATGCCTGTTTTTTATTCCATATCTTGATCTTTAAATCATTGTTAAGCCACATGGGTTGTGATTTACTCCTTTTACTTTTATTCCCACACGGTATATGCCTATGTGTATGTATATTTAGTAAGGATTTAAATGTTGTCCATTTATGGTCAGTATTTTTACCTGCCAGTTCTTTGTCCCAGTCTATACTTTGTATTGCTGCCCTTAGACCGTTAAAATCTGCCCTTTTAAAATTAAGAGTTGTTGTTGGCCCCTTGCAGTTTTGTTTTTTTAGTTCAATCTCAAATGAGACTGTGTTGTGATCACTGTTTCCCAAAGGTTGCCCTATTTCCACATTTGATACCATATCAAAATTATTTGTGATGACTAAATCCAAGATGTCCTCATTTCTAGTAGGCTCTTGTATAACCTGGGCCAGATAATGATCTCTGAGTGTACTCAAGAACCTGCTCCCCTTAGATGAACTGCTGGTCTCTTTTATCCAGTTTATTTCAGGGTAATTAAAATCTCCCATTATTAGAACTTGCCCGTGCTTAGCTGCATTTCCAATCTGTAACAATAATTGTAATTCCTCACTATCAATTATATTTGGGGGTTTATAGCATACTCCTACTAATATTCTTTTGGAATTTGCTGCTCCGCTATTTAACTCTACCCACAAACATTCATCATTACAGCTAGTTCCACCATAAATATCTTCTCTGACAAAAGGCTTAAATTCAGGCTTAACATACAGACAAATCCCTCCTCCTCTTTTACCATTGCCTCTATCTTTCGTAAATAGGTTATAACCATCCAGATTAACAGTGCAGTTATGAGATTCATCCCACCACGTTTCGGTAATGCCTATTAAATGCCATTTTTCATTAATTGCTAATAATTCTAACTCTCCCATTTTTCCTGGCAAGCTTCTGGCATTAGCGAGCATACACCTTATGTTATGAGTCTGTAGTTCTGAAGAGCCTGCCACTGTACTTGAGTTACTTAATAATACCTCCCTATTGACTATACTAACCCTCCCCCCATCTCCTCCCCTATGAGTTGTTAATTCATCCCTTATACCCTCTACACTTTCTACCCCATTATTTATATCTAGTCCCTCCCCCCACCTACTAGTTTAAAAACTCCCGAAGCTGTTCTACCATCCTATCCCCTAGCACAAAAGCTCCCTCATCATTAAGGTGCAATCCATCCCTGCTGTAGAGATTGTACCCAAGTGAGAAGTCAGCCCGGTGCTCTAAAAACCCAAACCCCTCCTTAGTGCACCACATCTTTAGACACATATAATCACATATAATAGTTGTCAAACTGTGATTCGTCGTCACTCTTGCAAGCCTCGCAAAGCGCATAGAAGCCTTCTGAGCTCGGAGCACTTAGGCGCTTATCATCCTCCGAGCCTCGCAAAGCGAGGCGAGCAATTGAGGCATTGAAGCACGCAGGACTTAATCACCACCAGGCACATACGAGTTAGCAAGGAACAACCTCGGAATCACAGGGCTAAAAAAACGACCTCGCAAAAATACTAATTTAATGGCCAAACCGCGGAAATCGAAAAACACAAAAAAACAAGAAAAAAATAAATATAAAAATAAAAACACACTTAAACACAGCACCGGGGGAACGCCTGGGAGTGAGGTTGCATGCAAATTAGCCAAATTTGCAGAGTTTTGGCACTTGAAAATCGACTAAGTGAGAAATAAAAAAGGATTCGGAAACAAACGAAAACCAGGCTAAAGGAGACAGAGGCGTGCAAATCACCGCTAGGCACGTACGACTTAGCCAGGAACGTAGGAGATACAAAATGCACCATTACAATGGACGGACAATGCTCGTGAGCCAAGTAACACATAGAAAAAGCCCCCATTTTACAACACTAACTTGCAAAAAATAACATTACGATTCTAAAATTGCGCTTTACCCGCCTACACAAACGGTTTGGCCTTGCGCACGCAGCCTATTTACACTGCACACTTGGCACATTGCTGACACTTTCTGCTCTAGTGATCAACAATCCAACTGTACATCTTCTGATGCAAGAAAATCCAAATTGATTGTTAGCTCTTCAGGATATTGATTGCTGCATATTAAATATAAAAAGGTAAAGTATATTATTTTATTCATTCATATTAATTTATTAATTCACTGCACAAAAATATTGTATGTTTTACACTGTACATATATATATATCTGGCTTTGCAATGGGCGCCGAAGGTGATCGTTGGAAAGGAGGAAACTTAAAGTACGCGAGGGGAGAGGCTCTCAATGAGCGCCGAAGGTCCTCAGAGGAGCAAAAGCCTTACATTGTGTGGCAAACAGCATTGCCATGGCTTCAAATTTTATTGCAGTAATTTTTTACGGGCAAGTCGCTAGTAACAACATAAGGAATACCCTCTGTACATTATTATGTAACTTTAAAAATCCCATATAACTGCACAACAATTGGAAAGAGTATACTGATATGTGTTTATTCTAAATTAATTACTAGGTTATAACCGATATCATACTCTTCCAAATAAACACCAAAGGGTGATATTGTTTTCAAGGTTTTTAATTATTTTTTTATGATTTTTTGTTGTTTTGCACCAAAATCTAAATATCTAAATAAAGATTTTTTATTTTAAATGTCGTTCCCAAACACTGTTTGTTTTGGTCTAATTTTAAATCATAGTTACATAGTTACATAGTTACATAGTAATTAAGGTTGAAAAAAGACTTTCAGTCCATCAAGTTCAACCTGTTAAGATCTCCTCTGATCTGCAATATGCAGATTAGTTATTAATTAAATTATTGATTAAATAATTATTAATAGTATAGTATTGGAGAATGAATAAAGAGTTAGTCCATCAAGTTCAACCTTTTTAGATCTCTATTGATCTTTTTAATTTGGACTATTTATTATTATTGTTAATTGTTAATTATTGTTAATTGATCCAGAGGAAGGCAAACATAAAAAAAAAAAACCATTGAAACTTTGCCAATTGTCTCATAAGGGGAAAAAAAAGCAAAATTCCTTCCTGACCCCAGAAACTGGCGATCAAATTTCTCCCTGGATCAATATTCCTTGCTAGTTATCTAGGATAGCCTTGAATGCCCTCTTTATTCAGAAATATATCTAACCCCTTTTTGAAGTTGTCTATCGAATTCGCTGTCACCACCTCCTTTGGTAGAGAATTCCACAGTTTAACCACCCTAACTGTGAAGAACCCTTTTCTTTGTTTAAGGTGAAATCTTTTTTCCTCTAACCTCAAGGGATGTCCTCTTGTCAGTTGAAAATCTCTTGCTACAAAAAGTTCACTTGACAAAGCCTTATATTGACCCTGGATGTATTTATATAAGGTAATCATATCTCCTCTTAGACGCCTTTTTTCTAGCGAAAATAAGTTTAATTTTGCTAGTCTTTCTTCATAACTTAGCCCCTCCATTCCCCTTATTAGTTTTGTAGCCCTTCTCTGTACTTTTTCCAGCTCTAAAATGTATTTTTTGTGAGGTGGTGCCCAAAATTGTACTCCATATTCCAAATGAGGGCGTACTAGAGATTTGTATAGTGGCAGAATTATATCTTCTTCCCTGGCTTCTATACCCTTCCTAATACATGCTAATATTTTATTTGCCTTTGCAGCCGCTGCTTGGCTTTGAGCGCTGTTACCTAGGTGGTTGTCCACTAGTACTCCCAAATCCCTTTCAATATCTGATACCCCTAGATTTGCTCCATTAAGATTATAGATTGCTTGGCTATTGTTCCTTCCCAAATGCATAACCTTACATTTATTTGCATTAAATCTCATCTGCCATTTAGCCGCCCATTTCTCTAATTTATGCAAATCCTTTTGTAGGGAAAGTACATCATTATCTGATTTTATTACCTTGCACAACTTAGTGTCATCAGCAAAAATGGAGACACTACATTCGAGTCCTACTTCAATGTCATTAATAAATATGTTAAAAAGGAGAGGACCCAATACTGAGCCCTGAGGAACCCCACTTATCACATTAGACCAATCGGAGTATGTTCCATTTACAACAACCCTTTGCTTCCTGTCTTTTAGCCAGCTCTCGATCCATGAGCAGATATTTACTGCAATTCCTGTATCCCTTAGTTTGCTCACTAGTCTTCCATGTGGCACTGTATCAAATGCCTTTGAAAAATCTAATAAGACTACATCCACTGAGTTGCCCTGATCGAAGTTCCTACTAACCTCCTCATAGAAACTAATTAGATTGGTCTGACACAACCTATCCTTCATAGATCCATGTTGACTGCTACCTATGATCCTGTTCAAATAGACATATTCTTGTATTCTGTCCCTCATTAACCCTTCTAAAAGCTTCCCAACTACAGAAGTGAGGCTCACTGGCCTATAATTCCCCGGATATGCTCTAGATCCCTTCTTAAATATAGGTATCACCTCTACTTTTCTCCAGTCATCTGGTAGAGACCCTGTAGTGAGCGAGTCTTTAAAGATTAGATATAATGGTTTGGCTATTACAGACCCCAGTTCCCTTAGTACCCTTGGATGTATTCCATCAGGACCTGGGGCTTTATTAACATTTATTTTCTCCAACCTCTTTTGTATTTCTTCCTGCGTTAACCAATTATTTAGTGAAGGTAGTGTAGCCCCATTATGTTGCAGTGTCCCAACCACTGGTACCTCCCTTGTGTAAACCGACGAAAAGAACCTATTTAGCTCATCTGCCTTTTCCTGGTCACTAATTATCAGATGGCCTGTGTCACATTGTAATGGTCCTATCGATTCCTTCCTGGCCTTCTTCCCATTAATATATTTATAAAATATTTTAGGGTTAGTCTTACTCTCTTTTGCAATTAATTTTTCATTTTCTATTTTAGCCAGTCTAATAGCCCTTTTGCAAGCCTTGTTGATTTCCTTATAGTCACATAAAGCTGCCTCTGTTCCCTTCTTGTATAATTTAAATGCATATTTATTTTTCCTCATCATGATCTTTAAGTCATTGTTAAGCCACATGGGATGTGATTTACTCCTATTTATTTTATTTCCACATGGTATATGCCGATGAGTATGTTTATTTAGTAAGGATTTGAATGTTGTCCATTTATTTTCAGTATTCTTCCCTGTAAGTTCTTTGTCCCAGTCTATATGTTGTATTTCTGCCCGTAGCCCATTAAAGTTAGCCCTTTTAAAATTTAGAGTTTTTGTTGGCCCCTTACAACTCTGTTTTTTGTATTCAATCTCAAATGAGACTGTGTTGTGATCACTGTTCCCCAAGGGTTCCCCTATTTTTACATTTGATATTATATCAATATTACTTGTGATGACTAAATCCAAGATGGCCCCATTTCTAGTAGGTTCTTGTATTACCTGGGCTAGATAATGATCCCTGAGTGTACTCAAGAACCTGCTCCCCTTAGCTGAGCTGCTGGTCTCGTTTATCCAGTTTATATCAGGGTAATTAAAGTCTCCCATTATTAGAACTTGCCCATGCTTAGCTGCATTTCCAATCTGTAACAATAATTGTATTTCCTCACTTTCAGCTATATTTGGGGGTTTATAGCATACTCCCACCAATATGCATTTATAATTAGCTCCTCCACTATTTAGCTCAACCCACAAGGATTCAATGATGCCGTTAGTGCCAGCATAAATATCTTCTCTAACTATAGGCTTAAATTCAGGCTTAACATAAAGACAGATCCCTCCTCCTCTTTTACCATTTCCCCTATCTTTCCTAAATAGGTTATAACCATCCAGATTAACAGTCCAGTCATGAGATTCATCCCACCATGTTTCCGTAATGCCTATTAAGCCCCATTTTTCTTGTACTGCTAATATTTCTAGCTCATCCATTTTCCCAGGCAAACTTCTTGCGTTTGAAATCATACACTTTATGTTGCTATGGCTCTGCTGATGTGAAGTGCCTGCCACTGTATTTGAGGCCCCTATTAATATCTCCCTACTTTCTATTGTAACCCTCCCCCCTTCTCCTCCCCCATGGGTAAATAATTCATCCCTTTCCCTCTCTACCCTATTTACCCCAATACTTCTATATAGTCCCTCCCCCCCACCTACAAGTTTAAAAACTCCCCCAGCCGTTCTACCATCCTATTCCCTAGCACAAAAGCGCCCTCATCATTAAGGTGCAATCCATCCCTGCTATACAGATTGTACCCAAGTGAGAAGTCAGCCCAGTGCTCTAAAAACCCAAAACCCTCTGCACTGCACCACTTTTTTAGCCACGCATTAACCTCCCTAAGCTCCTTCTGCCTCCCTGGGCTAGCACGTGGCACTGGTAGTATCTCAGAAAATACTACCTTGGAGGTCCTTGCTTTAAGCTTATTCCCTAATTCTCTAAAATCATTCTTTAGGACGCTCCATCTTCCACTATCTTTGTCATTGGTACCAATGTGTACCAAGACCGCCGGTTCATTACCAGCCCCTCCCAATAATTTATCCACCCGATCCACAACATGCCGAACCCGAGCACCCGGGAGACAGCAAACTGTTCGATTGCTGGGATCTGGGTGACAAATTACCCTGTCTACCTTCCTAATAATAGAGTCCCCTACCACCAAAACATGTCTGTTGCTCTGTCTATTCTGCCCTCCCTCTTCTCCAGTAGAGCTGTTCGCCCAGCTGTTAGAGGGAACAGCTCTATCTGGCATTGCCATTCCTGAATGGACATCGCCAACAGTTTCACTCAATCTGGCAAATCTGTTGTTGTTTGCCAACTCAGAACTGGCCTGCCTCCTCCTGTACCCTCTGATTCCCCTTCTAACTGTAACCCAGCTACCTCCCTGGCCATCCTCACTAGCCCCAGCTCCTCCCTCCATACTAGGCCCAGCTAAACTGTGCTCCGTGAGCACCAACTCCCTTTCCAGTGGAGCAATATCACTAAGTGCTGCAATTCTCCTCTCCAGATCTTCAATTTGAGCTTCCAAAGAGGCAACATGCTCACACCTGTCACAGAGGTATGGACCCTGGATCATCTGTTCCAGTAGTGCATACATTTGACAGGATGTACACTGAATAAGGTTGCCACTGGACTGACTCATAATTATTATTATTGTCTACGAAATTTCAGTGGGAAAAATAAAGAATATAATATATTTATATAAAGTTTTCCTCCTTTGCACTATAAATCTGCCCCCCTTTTCTTTGAAGGCCCTTCTTTTATTTAAACTCCTAGGCTTTTACTAGAATTGCACTTGATACTGAAAATGTTCGCAAGCTCACAAGTTCCCCTTCTCCGGTTTCTATTAACTTCTGCCTTCTCGCCTTGGCACAATTAGTGCACTCTGCAATTTATCAGCCTTTACTTGTAAGGTAAATCCACTTGTAAACAGGCCCCAAACCAGCTCACAAATCCTTTATCCTAGTTTAACAGTCAAGCCACACCCCTCTCACCTGGGCACACTTAGTGCACTCTGCAGTTTATCAGCCTTTACTTGTAAGGTAAATCCACTTGTAAACAGGCCCCAAACCAGCTCACAAACCTTTTATACAAGTTTAACAGTCAAGCCACACCCCTCTCACCTGGGCACACTTAGTGCACTCTGCAGTTTATCAGCCTTTACTTTTTAAGGGGAATCCACTTGTAAACAGACCCCAAACCAGCTCACAAACCTTTTATCCAAGTTTAACAGTCAAGCCACACCCCTCTCACCTGGGCACAATTAGTGCACTCTGCAGTTTCTCAGCCTTTACTTTTTAAGGTAAATCCACTTGTCAACCAATATAATCTCATAGCCTCCTCTTTTTTGCCTTCATCAAATTACTATTCGGTATATATTATTTTATTTTATTATTTTATTATCATTTAAGTGGGATTTATATAAAAAACACAAATTGCTTTTATATGGAATTGTAATCCTAAAGACACTTAAATATATGTGAATGTTCTGGAACTTATGTGTGTATTTAGACGTGACTGTGCGTCCATTTTCCTGTGTTGTTATCACCCTGAATTACTTATTATTACTGAGTACCTGTAACGCGCCAACATTTGAATCAGCATTATACCGTTGGAGGTAGTTACAATTACATTTAGAGGTAAGCCATCTGATATGGGAGGCTGTGAGGGACCTGCTCTTGTGAGCTCACAATCTATAGGGGATGGAGGCACTGGAGGTAAAAGAAGTTACATTAGGCTTGAGGGATGTGTGTGTAGAAGGTGGATAGGATAATAATATTAATAATGATAATGATAATGTAGGGTGGTCCCAAGTGAGCCAGATGTATGTTGGTAGGGAAAGGTAGATTGTCGAGCCATTGGTCTCAGAGTTGGGTTTATGTTGTTGTGAAAAGTTGCATTTTTAGAGTGTTTAAAAGATTTAGACTATTCCTCCAAACTTCGCGGAGTGAGATGAAGTTATCAGAGGAGAAACCAAAGAAAAGTCTATGAAGGATCGTGTAGGAGAGGATTTGGAGGAGGGCTGATATGTTGGGGGATGCATCAAGGAGAGGCTTGTAGGTGAGGGATAACAGTTAAACATTTTATTTTGTAGGCGAGTGGGAGCCAGTGTAGGAGGAGCAAATAAAGAGCGTGAGGAAGATGAGTCTTACAGCTGAGTTTAAGATGGATTGGAAGGTGTTAGGGTAGTCTAGGCAGAAGATGATGAGCGAATAAACAGGGATTTTTGCTTTATTGTCAGTGAAAAAAGGACACATTCTGCCAATGTTGCTTAAGTGGAGTTGACAGGATTGAGTGAGATGTTAGATGTAACGTCTGAAGGAGAGCTGGGAGTCAAAAGTGAGAATTGAGGAATGGGCTTAGTGGGTGGAAGATATAGTGGCAGCAAAGTCCCTTCCTTAGACATCATGCCACTATATCCTCTACTACGCAAGTCCATTCCATAGGCATCAGGTACTATATATTCTACCACCCAAGCTCATTCCATAGGCATCATGCTACTATATCCCCTACTACTCAAGTCCATTCCATAGGCATCATGTACTATATATTCTACCACCCAAGCTAATTCCATAGGCATCATGCCACTATATCTTCTACCACCCAAGCCCATTCCATAGGCATCATGCCACTATATCCTCTACTACCCAAGTCCATTCCATAGGCATCAGGTACTATATATTCTACCACCCAAGCTCATTCCATAGGCATCATGCCGCTATATCCTCTACTACCCAAGCTCATTCCATATTCATCATACCACTGTATCCTCTACTACTCAAGTCCATTCCATAGGCAGCATGTACTATATATTCTACCACCCAAGCTCATTCCATAGGCATCATGCCACTATATCCTCTACTACCCAAGTCCATTCCATAGGCATCATGTAAGGTTAAGGATAGTAAGAGTTAAGTTTAGGGTTGGGTTTAGGATTCGGTTCAGGGGTTAGGGAGAAGGGGTTAGGGTTTAAGGTTAGCTAGGGTTTGCTAGGGTTTGCTAGAGTTACAGTAGCTAGAGTTAATTAGGGTTAGGTTATGATTAGTTAGGGTAAGCATTAAGTTAGGGTCTGTAAGGGTTAGGTTAGCGTCTCAGGTGACTGACTCTCTCTGTGTCTCACTATGAGGAAGGCTCTATTACATTTTTCAGGAAATGTCACCACCCTCTGAACAGGTTGCCAGTGAGTGGAAATGTTCAGTGGTTAAACGTTGCTAAAATATCAATGTCAAAGCAGATGATCACCTCATAAATTAATTAAAAAAAAGTCCATTCCATAGGCATCATGTACAATAGATTCTACCATCCAAGCTCATTCCATAGGCATAATGCCACTATATCCTCTACTACGCAAGTCCATTCCATAGGCATCATGTATTATATATTCTATCACCCAAGCTCATTCCATAGGCATCATGCCACTATATCCTCTACTACCCAAGTCCATTCCATAGGCATCATGTACTATATCTTCTACAACCCAAGCCCATTCCATGGGCATAATGCCACTATATCCTCTACTACGCAGGTCCATTCCATAGGCATCATGTATTATATATTCTATCACCCAAGCTCATTCCATAGGCATCATGCCACTATATCCACTACTACCCAAGTTCATTCCATTGGCATCATGTAAGGCTAAGGATAGTAAGAGTTAAGTTTATGGTTAGGTTTAGGATTCGGTTCAGGGGTTAGGGAGAAGGGGTTAGGGTTTAAGGTTAGCTAGGGTTTGCTAGAGTTAATAAGGGTTAGGTTAAGCATTAAGTTAGGGTCTGTTAGGGTTAGGTTAGCATCTCAGGTGACTGACTCTCTCTTTGTCTCACTATGAGGAAGGCTCTATTATATTTTTCAGGAAATGTCACCACCCTCTGAACAGGTTGCCAGGGAGTGGAAATGTTCAGTGGTTAAACGTTGCCAAAATATCAATGTCAAAACAGAAGATCAACTCATAAATTAATAAAAAATGTTAATATTTAATAATCCAAATGTAAAAGTTGTTTATTAAGATCTGTACTAGTGTGAACCTCTCTACATTGGGTACACTTGGGTAGCCAGTTATAGAAGCTTTTAGAGCAGACTCCTGACAACCCTGACACATTCTGCAAAGTTTTCCAAGCTACAAGTTACTGAATGGGTTAAAGAGACCAACCGACTTGTGAATTCTTCAGAAAACACTGGAATTTTCCTTCTGTTAAAATAAAGTTTACTTTGAGCGCGCTCTCCGGTTCGCTGCATGTTTGTACAAATACCGCTAATGACACAAGTGGTAGTGCGGTAATGTTTGATTATCCCTGGAATGCACCAATAAGACCCTCGGGCGGAATATTAAAAATATTTGAACTATTCCCATGAAAAACACAGTGATTAAGAGATTACAAAATGGAAACAGATTTATTAAATGACATTTATCCTTCAGGGAAAAGCCGCTTCCAGCAAAATGATACAAAGTGTGCGGCTGGCGCAGTCGTACCGCGCGGTTCTGTGTAGTGCAATGGTGTCAACTGCCAAAGACAAAACTTGAAAGGGATTCTGCACCAAAATTAGGATTTTATATTCAAATGAATGCTCAATATTTGCCAGTAAAATCATATTATGATCTTTGAAGTCTGTTTCTTAAAGTTTTTTTCTTATCTGATTAGCAAGACAGAATAAATCTGTATCAGTGACACTTAAAAGGATATGGCAGGTTTCACAATTTGTGAAGAAGTGTCTAAAATCAAACAAATAGTTCCTGTATGGGTCTGTCCTTTGCAGCGTATGCAGACACGTGTGCTGTGTCTCATAGTAACCAATCAGTGACCATCTCTCAGCAACATTCTACATGCTGTTGAGATGTGATCCCTGATTGGCTAGGACACTACACTGCACATCCAGCCCTGCAGAGTCTGTGTCTACATACGCTGAACAGGGTAGACCCATACAGGGACTATTTGTAAGATTTTAGGCAGTAAAAACAGAGCTTTCAAAAGCTTCTAACAGTAAATAGATACATAGGGGTATTATATACATAGTAACACCCAGAGACCTTCCATATCCCTCTATGCTTCTGGCTACTGTGTCAGCATGAAGATCCGGCTACCATCACCTGTTTGACCCTAGCAATATCTTCTGGCCACATGTAATAAATAAGTGAAGAGTCTTCCTTGGAAGCAGCTAATCGGTATGGAAAACCCAAACTGAGTCACTACCAATACTTTGTGTAGGTAATATTGTTCTTCTCTTTGAATAATTTATCCAAATTGAAGATTATGAGAAGTATTCCGAGATGTAAGTTATATTTCCTAGATCTTATATTGAGATGAACTTGATACAATTATCTAGAGTACTATTGTAGAGTCCAAACATTGCAGGTTTATTATTTCACAATTAATCATGTAGGTTTTCAATTAAATATAGTTTGAAAAACATTAATAATCAAAAGGTTCAGAATCAGGGGGAGATACCGTCGGTGAGGGCGGTGCAATGCACGGGTCTCTCCTATTTTACCGTCATCCTTCCACTACTGCCCAGAGATGGTTTCGCTGGGCTCCCACTAGGACCCCTCAGCCTCATCAAGACCCCCTCTTGTTGGCTTGTTAGGGGATCCTGGAAACAAGCTCTATGTACATTTGATTTTATGCTCAAAAACAGGACCCCCCATTTTTTAGAAAGGTGTTAAGTCTGTTTTTTGCCAAGTACTCAACCCCTGTACATCGCTACGGAATATGTTGGCGCGATATAAATAAAGATAATAATAATAATAATGCTGGGAAATGCATTGCCGGTTCTTCTATGCTTCCCCTTCCGGCGTGCCTTTTTGCCTGGGTACCCGAACTACGTTATGTCTACGTGTATATATATATATATATATATATATATATCATCATGGGTGTGCCTACTTTTTTTAGAATAAACATGTTAGAAGAATTAGGAGAGAGCTTTGGTGGGGTCAAACACAGTTAAGGGATTTAAGCATGCCTAGGATATTCATAATGTTAATAAGGCCAAATACTTTGGGTAGATAGAAGAAATAGACTAAATAGGACTTCTAGCCCTTGGTGATGGCTCTTCTGGACTCCATGACAGGAGCTGATGCTGAAGTATCACTATTCTCGCCTGAGGAAAATCAACAAGTTCGCCAAAAATAAGATGTTGATGGGTTCATGCACCAACCTTAAGGTAGAAGATAAGGGTTACCAAGTCATTTCTTATACAAGAATGTGTGACAAAGCGTTACTTATGGGTTATATCCATGGATATCAGCTTCAAAACTGGGGCAGAGTTGAACCTAAGAGCCCACCTTGTTTCTGGTGGCCATATGTTAGAGCAGCTGGATGAGGAGACCAGATGTTTGAGGGTTGATAAGCTCAGCGTGTTGAGCACATACTTTACATATCCCATATATCCTAATATGAGAGGAGAACAGATGGGCCGTGTGGAGCTTCCTTTGGTGTCATTGCTATATCTCTGATCCCACATGAATTGTTGAATGTTATCAAATATGTTTTAAAATCTACTGAATCTCAAATATTTGTCCATATCATGAGAAGACTCTGAGGGTGGGTAAGATTGAAGGCACAAGAAGAAGGGGGCGACAAAGTTGGAAACGGATAGACGAGGTCACTGAAGCAATGAACATGAACTTGAGGCAACTCAGAGGGACAGTAGCTGACAATGTGCCTGGTGTTCTGCGGTCCATAGAGTCAAAGAGAGTTGGGCATGACTGAATGACTAAACAACAAAAGCAACAACAAAGTGAAAATCAAAGTGTCTACAGGGCATCTGGGGCTCTAATAAATTGGGAGATGGAAGGGAGTAAATAAAATAATAAAAAGAGTCGTTGTATGAGGTTCAGGTGCTTAAATATGGTAAAAAACATTATATTCTTTTCTATCCTCCCCAGCCCATGGTGTTATTTGGAGTTTGTATATTATATCTACAACATCATTTAACTTATGGAGGGCAAAAGAGCGACAGTAGCCTCCACAGCGCCGTGGACAGTAATAGGGCATTTGAATGTCTAAAAAATAAGTTGAAATACATATTTCCTGCAGGGACATGCAAATACATTTTCAGACTTTGATCCAATACTACTTTATACATGGATCCTTTTAAGCATATGCCTGCTGAATACCACAGCTTTAAAGCATAACCCTGAACTGATAAGATATATTTAAGATTGAAAATGTCCTGTCTGTGGGTAGGTTTCCTGACTCGGACATAATCCATCCTATGCTATGTTTCAAAGCACAGGCAGAGCTAACGCCGGTGCAGCAGGTGCAGTGCATGGGGGCCCTTCATCTCCAGGGGGCCCGGTGTAAGCTGTTATTTTTTTATAAATTAAATTTGTGTAGGGGCTTACCCGGACCCCCCACCCCAGGACATAACCAGACACACACGAGTTCCCTCAAACCCCCCACCCCATCCTGAGGGACTCCTACCCATTGCCAGACTTTCTCAGTGCAAAAGGGAGCCCTGAGGAAGGGCCATGCACAGCGAGGCTGCCAGAAAGGAGTGGACAGAGCAGGCAGACCAGAGGTAAGTGATAGATAAGGGAGGAGGGGGAGAGAAGGAGAGCGAGGGAGAGAGGAGGAGAGAGGGGGAGAGAGAAGGAGTGAGGGGGTGAGAGGAGGAGAGAGGGGAGAGAGGGGTGAAAGGAGGAGAGAGGGGGAGAGAGGAGGAGAGAGGGAGAGAGTTGAGAGAAGGATAGATGGGGAGAGAGAAGGAAAGAGGGGGAGAGAGAAGGAAAGAGGAGGAGAGAGAAGGAAAGAGGAGGAGAGAGAAGGAAAGGGGGAGAGAGAAGGATAGAGGGGAGAGAGAAGGAAAGAGGGGGAGAGAGAAGGAAAGAGGAGGAGAGAGAAGGAAAGAGGAGGAGAGAGAAGGAAAGGGGGAGAGAGAAGGATAGAGGGGAGAGAGAAGGAAAGAGGGGGAGAGAGAAGGAAAGAGGAGGAGAGAGAAGGAAAGAGGAGGAGAGAGAAGGAAATAGGAGGAGAGAGAAGGAAAGGGGGAGAGAGAAGGATAGAGGGGAGAGAGGGAGGGAGAGAAGGGTAGAGGGGAGGAGAGAAGGAAAGAGGGGTAGAGAGAAGATAGAGGGGAGAAGGAAGAATAGAGGGGAAGAGAGAAGGAGAGAGATGGATAGAGGGGGAGAGAAGGAGCGAGGGGAGAGAAGGATAGAGAGAAAAAAAGAGGGAGACAGGGGGGAAAGAAGGAGAGAGGGGATGAGAGTAAGAGAAGGAAAGAGGGGGAGAGAGAGAAGGAAAGGGGGAGAGAGAAGGAAAGAGGAGGAGAGAGAAGGAGAGAGGGAGAGAGAGGAGGAGAGAGAAAGATAGAGGAGGAGAAAAAAGGAGAGGGGGAGAGAGGTGGATAGAGGGGGGAGAGAAGGAGCGAGGGGAAAGAGAAGGATAGAGAAAAAAAAAGAGGGAGACAGGGGGGGGGGGAAGGAGAGAGAGGATTAGAGTAAGAGAAGGAAAGAGGGGGAGAGAGAAGGAAAGGGGGAGAGAGAAGGAAAGAGGGGGAGAGAGGAGGAGAGAGAAAGATAGAGGAGGAGAAAGAAGGAGAGGGGGAGAGAAAAGGATAGAGGGGGAGAGAGGAGGAGAGAGATGGATAGAGGGGGAGAGAGAAGGAAAGGGGGAGAGAAGGAAAACAGGGAGAGAGAAGGAAAGAGGGGGAGAGAGGAGAAGAGAGAAAGATAGAGGAGGATAAAGAAGGAAAGGGGGAGAGAGAAGAAAGAGGGGGAGAGAGGATGAGAGAGAAAGATAGAGGAGGAGAAAGAAGAAGAGGGGGAGAGAGAAGGATAGAGGGGGAGAGAAGAGGAGAGAGAAGGAGAGAGGGGGAAAAAGAAGGAGAGAGGGGAGAGAGAGATATAGAGTAAGAGGAAGAAGGAGAGAGGGGGAAAGAGAAGGAGAGAGAAGGATAGAGGGGGAGAAAGAAGAAGAGAGGATGGAAAGAAGGAGAGAGGGGGAGAGAGGAGGAGAGAGAGAAAGAGAAGGATACAGGGGGAGAAAGAAGGAGAGAGAGGGAGAAAGAAGGATAGATGGAGAGTGAAGAAATAGAGAGGGAGAGAGAAGGATACAGGGGGAGAAAGGAGGAGAGAGATGGAGAGAAAAGGAAGGAGGGGAGAGAGGGGGAGAGAGAGGGGAAGAGAGAAGGAGAGAGAAGGAGTGAGGGGAGAGAGAAGGATAGAGTGAGAGAGAGGAGGAGAGAGAGTGAGAAGGTGAGAGATGGAGTGAGAAGGAGAGCGGGGAGAGAGAAGGAGAGTCTGAGAAGGAGAGAGTGAGAGTAGGAGAGAGGGGGAGAGAAGGAGAGAGGGGAGAGAGAAGGAGAATGAGAGGAGAGAGGGGGAGAGAAGGAGAGATAAGGAGAGAGTTAGAGAAGGAGAGAGGGAGAGATAAGGATCGCATCAGTGTGGGGGTGCTTCCTAAATCATGTTGTGGGAGGGCTGGTAACCTTGTATAAAGCCCTGCCCAGTTTCCCAGAATGCAGTGCAATAACTGTATTTCTCGGAATTCTGATGAGGAAGTACGATATTAACTTATTTTTTAGATATCCAAATGTAAACAAAATGTGCTAATAATTAACTATATTATAAATATAAATATTTAGCTACAAATATACAATACCATAAACACCAGGCCGTCTCTCATATATTCCTTCTATAGTTCAGCCTAATCCAGTGGTGGCATCTCGATCCTACAAAGGCCACCAACAGTCCAGGATTTCAATCTCTCTCTGTGTATGAGCCCAGGTGGATCAAGGAGAATAAACCCCAAATAATTCAGATTTTCTGGAGAGGAGAGACCTGGAATCCAGGGAGAAAATCAAATCCTGAACTGTTGGTGGTCCTCGTAGGACCAGGGTGTCCACCACTATCTTGTCATGGTCATTAGCTCCAGTGATGAGCTGGTAGAAGAGAGCGTGCTCAACACGTGAAACACATTGATAGAGTGCGGGCTGGAGAAATCCATTTTTTTAATTTTGGATGAACCCAAAATGTATTATTATTATTATTGTATAATTATTATAATTAATATCGTATAACTGTACATTTTTTTCTGTGCCGATTTTTATAAGAGCTCTTCTTAAGAAAGTAAATAGATACACAGGGTTATTATACACCTAGTAACGTCCAGGAACCTTTCATGTCCCTTTAAGTTCAGGGGGAGATTCCTGGCATATCTCCGGGTGCCAGAGGGTGGGGTCACTGTGGCCACTCCATGACATTTCACCCCGTATGGCAGTTTTATGGCAGGCACACCTGCAGCAGGAGGGTCCATATAATAGGAGAGTGTTGTGAGAGACGCCTCAGGACAGTGCAGGAGAACTCTATCAGAGCACCTTGAGATGGCCTTTGAAGTGGGAAATCTTGATTTGTACCTGTGTCCAATTTTAGCAAACCGTCTATTTCCAGCAGACCCCGAAGGTATCCTCACCTAAAGTGTTGTCACGATGACTGACGCTCTCATCTAGCACTCTCTCATCAATCATCTCTCTAATGAGACAAAAGATCATTTCCAGAGGAACTTTAAATGGACCACTGCGGCCCGGTGCTCTCTATATGGTCTTTGGCCGCAGCATTTACATTTATATATTTATACCTATTTATTCTTTATTGTAGGCATCCATTTTTTTGTCAGCTGATTCTATCTGATACATTCCCAGAAAGGTCCTAATGAGATTTTCATTACTGCTGATGAAGGGACTGGCAGTTGCAGATGACACATTCCAATGCCTATGCTATCTTCTCATTCTCCCCTAACTGCCTTTTGTCATATATTTTACCATCCCCCTTTCAACTTTATTTCCCTCTCTCTCTTCCACTTCCTTGTTCTCTCTTCTTTCTTTACTTTAGTCCATTTTCTCCCCCCTCTCAATCCTTTCTTTCCTCCCTACTTCACTTCTTCCTCTTTCTGTTCACTGCCTCTCTTTTACTTCCTCCCTTTCTCTCCTCTTTCTGTTATTTGTTTCCTCCTCTCTTCTATGTCCAATTTTATTTCCTTTCTCACTTCTTCATCCCCTCTTTTCTTCCCCTGTCAATCCTTTCTTCCCCCCCTTCCTCTTGCTGTTTTCTCTCCCCACTTCACCCCCCTGCCCCCTCTTTTACTTTCTCCCTTTCTTTGCACTCTTTGTCTCGTCTATCCTCCTCTCTCCCACATTCCATCTTTCTCTCCTCTCTCACTACATTATCCCCTCCTCATCCTTTCCATCCTTTTTTCTCATCCTTCATCTCATTTTCCCTCTCCCCTCTTTTACTTCCTCTCTTTTTCTCTCCTCTCCATCATTCTTTCCTTCTCTTTTCCATCTCCGACCTTTCTCTCCTCTCGCTACTTCATCCCTTTCTCTCCTCTCTCCATGCTTTCTCTTCTCCTCTCTCCTCTTATTTCCCTTTCTGTTCCCTCTCCTTACTTCACTCCCCCTCTTATACTTCCTACATTCCTCTCCCCGCTCCATCATATCTTTCCTCCTCTCTCCCACTTTCTATATTTCTCTCCTCTCACACTACATCACTCCTTTCTCATCTCCTCCATCCTTCCTCTCCTCTGTTCTCCTCTTATTTCCCTTTCTCATCTCCTCCATCCTTCCTCTCCTCATTTCTCCTCTTATTTTCCTTTCTCATCTCCTCCATCATTCCTCTCCTCCTTTCTCCTATTTCCCTTTCTCATCTCCTCCATCATTCCTCTCCTCCTTTCTCCTATTTCCCTTTCTCATCTCCTCCATCCTTCCTCTCCTCCTTTCTCCTCTTATTTTCCTTTTCTCATCTCCTCCATCCTTCCTCTCCTCATTTCTCCTCTTATTTTCCTTTTCTCATCTCCTCCATCCTTCCTCTCCTCATTTCTCCTCCTATTTCCCTTTCTCATCTCCTCCATCCTTCCTCTCCTCCTTTCTCCTATTTCCCTTTCTCATCTCCTCCATCCTTCCTCTCCTCCTTTCTCCTATTTCCCTTTCTCATCTCCTCCATCCTTCCTCTCCTCTGTTTTCCTCTTATTTCCCTTTCTCATGTCCTCCATCCTTCCACTCCACCCTTCTCCTCTTATTTCCATTTCTCATTCCCTCCATTTTTCCTCTCCTCCCTTCTCCTATTTCCCTTTCTCATGTCCTCCATCCTTCCTTCCTTCCTCTCCTCCTTTCTCCTATTTCCCTTTCTCATCTCCTCCATCCTTCCTCTCCTCTGTTTTCCTCTTATTTCCCTTTCTCATGTCCTCCATCCTTCCACTCCACCCTTCTCCTCTTATTTCCATTTCTCATTCCCTCCATTTTTCCTCCTCCCTTCTCCTATTTCCCTTTCTCATCTCCTCCATCCTTCCTTCCTTCCTCTCCTCCTTTCTCCTATTTCCCTTTCTCATGTCCTCCATCCTTCCACTCCTCCCTTCTCCTCTTATTTCCATTTCTCATTCCCTCCATTTTTCCTCCTCCCTTCTCCTATTTCCCTTTCTCATCTCCTCCATCCTTCCTTCCTTACTCTCCTCCTTTCTCCTATTTCCCTTTCTCATCTCCTCCATCCTTCCACTCCTCCCTTCCCTTATTTGCTGCATCCAAATATATCAGAAAACATTTTAAATGTATTATTACAGTAAATAATGCAAATTTATGTTCCCTTTGGGACCTGACTCCTGCCCTATATATATATATATATATATATATATATATATATATATAAATACTGCTCTGCAGGTGACCGCTGGTGCTAATACTTATAGGGACACAGAAAGGATAGAATGAAAATTAGTAATTGATAATGTGTCACAGTGTGTCCCGTATTTCTTTAAGGTAATTAAACAGTTTAGGTGTTTCTCCTCTGTGTGTCTGCTGAATGTTTTCGTGGCGTGTGGTAACTGCCGTTGGTTTTATTTTCTAAGTCCTGCGTGCCTGGTGTTGTTGGTGTAAGTGTTACTGTCTTCGGCGTTGTGTATTTTCTAAGTCCCGCGTGTCTGGCTTTGTTTGTCTGTGTCCCATGTGTCTGGCGTTGTTTGTCAGTGTCCCGCGTGCCTGGCGTTGTTTGTCTGTGTCCCGCGTGCCTGGCGTTGTTTTTCAGTGTCCCGCGTGCCTGGTGTTGTTTGTCTGTGTCCCACGTGCCTGGTGTTGTTTGTCTGTGTCCCACGTGCCTGCCGTTGTTTGTCAGTGTCCCGCGTGCCTGGCGTTGTTTGTCAGTGTCCCGCGTGCCTGGCATTGTTTGTCAGTGTCCCGCGTGCCTGGCGTTGTTTGTCTGTGTCGCGCGTGCCTGGTGTTGTTTGTCTGTGTCCCCCGTGCCTGCCGTTGTTTGTCTGTGTCCCACGTGCCTGGTGTTGTTGGTGTTTTTCTGTCTTTGCCATCGTGTATTCGTTCTGCATGCCTGGCATCGTTCGTCAGTGTCCCGCGTGCCTGGCGTTGTTGGTGTTTTTCGGTTTGTCGCGTGCCTTGCTGAGCCTCGTTTTCAACTTGTTTCAGAATTTTTACGTTTTTTTCCCCGCTTCGGCGATATTCGATCGTTAAAAAAGACAAAATATGCCTCAAATCAACTTGCAACCTCACTCCCAGGCTCCCTGTCTCTCTCCTGTGCTCTGTGTGAGTGTGTAAGTGAATTTGAGGCATATTTGTGTGTTTTCGCAGTCTTTTAGAGTTTGGGGGTTCGGCTGTTAAAGCCGTATTTTTTGCAAGCTTGTGCCTCAGCGGCTCGTCTCGCTTTGCAAGGCTCGCTAGCGTGACAACAACTATTATATGTGATTGCGAAGAGGACATTTTTGATTTGTGAATTGTCTGTGTTGGCCGAGGAGATCAAGATCTAAAGGACAGTTCCTTGGTGGAGGCCCTTCCTTGTGAGAGCAGTCACTCGCCATGACTAAGGAGCTTTATTTTCTTTGATTTTTGCATTCAATTTATCTTGAATTATCACTCAACTGAGCTTTTCTGTGTCCCTTTTACAAAGTGCGCTGGAGAGTTAATGAAAAAAAGTGGTGGAATTTTATGACAGAAAAACGTAAAATAGGTATTTTTTAGATGTGACGCAGTTTGCCCCATAAATCTTTAGTACACATTGCAGACCCCAGCGCCAGGACCCCTCGTGTACATCAGGACGCGGCCTCCATGAGACACATTATTCTTAGATCAAACACAAGGAGTCTCACTTTCCAGGTAGCCCATATGCTTAGTGATACTTTCCTGGAATAAGAAACCTTCAAGAGATCTGTATCCCCTGTATAGATCTTCGTAAAGGGACACAGCAAAGGTTCCAAATACAGTATAATATAAACTATTGATAGCATGGGTGTAGGAATTGGAGGGGATGGGGGGGACAAACCCCTTCAGATTTGCGTGCATGTGTATATAAGCTATTTTGCGGCCTATGTATACAATGAGTTGTAACCCCCCAGAATTATTCTGGTTCCTACACCCCTGATTGGTAGTAACAATTACTTTATCCTTTGAAACAGAAATAAATACATCCTTATGGATACACCGACAGGCTAACTCATAGTCTTGTCTACATCCCTTTAATTACATTTTAATGCAAAAAAAAAAAAAATGTGTCAATGTGTGTCCCTTTAATATCGTCAACCCCTACCAGACCCCAGAGGAGCATTTGGGTTACACTTGGGATAAGCTTGTCTAAACCTAATGACTTGAGGGCAATTAGACAGGACAACTGAAAGCCTAACGAGCACTGGTAGGGGATGTACTCAGAACACCACTTGACCCTTCACCTACCGGTCAGAAGGTCACTCTGCAGGAGGAGAGTGAAAGTCGCACTTTACCCTGGAGCCGGCAGGTTGGGTTACAGCTGTATTTAATGTCATATTTACAGGATTCCCTTAGAAGAACTAGACTTGATATGCTGCAGTGGGCGTGCCGTTGCTTTGCTGGTTTAGTTTGTTTATAGTTAGGGCGGGCACTGAGAGAGTTACCATTAACCCTGATGAAAACACTGGCACCGAGGAATGCCACCCTCCAATAAATGCTGTTGTATCCTTATCTGCATTAAAAGTCAAAACCAAAATGTTGGCTCCCACTATACCATAATCACACTTTACTTTTTAGTCTTATTTAAAGGGCCAGAAGCAAACACCTTGCATCATTCAATGCAACCACAGGTCTCCATGAATGTAAACACCCCCTCACACATACATCTTCTATCAATCTATCATGGATCCCCCCAGGGTCCTGCAGAAGAATTAACTTTTTTTTTTCTCTAATTGAAAACTGGCTGTAAAAAATGCTCATACGGGTCACCTACCAATGTTCATGGTGACCAGCTGGCCATCATCCAGTGCTAAAGGATATTGGCTGGTCATCATCCTATGTTGATGGGGACAGAGTGGTCACTTTCCAATGTTCAACAGCACTGGCTGGTCTCAATTCAATGCTCATGGGGACTGGCTGGTCATCACCCAATGCTCATGGGGACTGGCTGGTCATCACCCAATGCTCATGGGGACTGGCTGGTCATCACCCAATGCTCATGGGGACTGGCTGGTCATCATCTAAAGCTCATGGGGATTAGTACCATTTAATGCACTGGCAGCAAGGAATGCCACACTTCAGTAAAAGCAGCTGAAGATTTCTGCATTCAGTACCTCTCCCACTTGTAGATACAGGTCACTAAATATGGCAATGGTGGCTCCCATTACAATATTATTGCAAATTAGAACTTAGATAATAATAATAATAATAATAATAATAATTTACATGCTCAGCTTATTTTTCCTTCCTAAAAAGTATTTTGCCCAATTTCAGTTCTACTGTAATGAAATATATTGTAAACTATTGACGGTAAATGATGGTAATAAAAAGTGAAGCCTGGCAATGCTGTTTGCCACACAATGGGAGCCTCTCCCCCTCTACTTTACTGGCTTCGCGATGAGAGCCTCTAACCCCCTCCCCGTTGTCTCTTTCCCCCCTCTCCCTCCCATGCATCTCTTTCCCCCTCCCCTGTGTCTGTTCCGCCCTGCCCTGTGTCTCTTTCCCCCTGTCCCCTCCTCACCCTGTGTCTGTTCCTCCACATGTCTCTTTCCCCCTCTCCTCCCTGTGTCTCTTCCCACCCATCTCCCGCCCGTGTCTCTTCCCCCCTGTGTCTCTTTCCCCCTCTCCCCCGTGTCTCTTCCCCCCTTCTCCCTCCCATGCATCCCTCCCCTGTGTGTCTTTCTCCCCCTCTCCCTCTGTGTCCTTTCGCCCTCTCACTCTGTGTCTATTTCCCTCTTTTACCTCTGTGTCTCTTCCCTCCCTCTCTCTCTTTGTCTCTCCCCCCTGTGTCTCTCCCCCCTCCCTCTGTGTCTCTTCCCCCTCTCTCCCTCTGTGTCTCTGCTCCCCTCTCCCTCTGTGCCTCCTCCCCCTCCCTCTTTGTCTATTCCTCCCTCTACCTCTGTGTCTCTTCCCCCCTCTCCCTCTGTGTCTCTTCCCCCCTCTCCCACTTGTCTCTTTCCCCCCCCCCCTCCCTCTGTGTCTCTTCCCCCCTCTCCCACGTGTCTCTTCCCCCCCCTCTCCCTCTGTGCCTCCTCCCCCACTCCCTCTGTGTCTCTTCCCCCCCTCACCCTCTGTGTCTCTTCCCCCTCTCCCTCTGTGTCTCTTGCCCCCCTCTCCCATCTGCCTTTGCGATCGGATCGTTGTCAAACTGCGATTCATGATGGCGAATCGCAGTTTGACAAATATAATATGTGATATTGATCTGAAGTGTATCTTTAAACAATCTTTTCAGTGAGGTCTTAGAAGCTTTGTCTATGCCCCATTTCAGTTTCCCTCCTCATAGATAGAATGGGGAGATTTGATAAACCTTTTGGTTCTGATCTGCCATCAAATCTATGTATTTATATATTTTTCTAATTTTACACTCTTAAAACTAATGTTTTTCACAACATTTTCACTCATGTCGGTCAATGAGATAAAGTAGACGGGTGTTTTATGGAGTCCTACCTCCTCGGGCTCAGTCACATCTCTGAAGGGCAAGTTTCCAGGTTTACGCTTCCCATGGTCCCATTTCTCCCAGAACTTGGTGAATAAATACTGGTCCATGGCTTTTCCGACCTTGTGTGGATCAATGCTGGAGAAGTCCTCCTGGGGGATCGTATCGATGTATCTGCAACACAAGCAAAGTAGTGGAACCAATACCAATTTAATTATTTAGACTAAGTTTTACTGTTCCTCTTCTGTAGTGCAGTGGACGCCTGCAACCCCCCAATAGCACCATTCAGTCCACAACCCCCCAGCAGCACCATTCAGTCCACAACCCCCCAGTAGCACATTCAGTCCACAACCCCCCAGTAGCACCATTCAGTCCACAACCCCCCAGTAGCACATTCAGTCCACAACCCCCCAGTAGCACCATTCAGTCCACAACCCCCCAGTAGCACCATTCAGTCCACAACCCCCCAGTAGCACCATTCAGTCCACAACCCCCCAGTAGCACCATTCAGTCCACAACCCCCCAGTAGCACATTCAGTCCACAACCCCCCAGCAGCACCATTCAGTCCACAACCCCCCAGTAGCACCATTCAGTCCACAACCCCCCAGTAGCACCATTCAGTCCACAACCCCCCACCAGCACCATTCAGTCCACAACCCCCTAGTAGCACCATTCAGTCCACAACCCCCCAGTAGCACCATTCAGTCCACAACCACCCAGCACCATTCCCTCCCTCCAGCAGCACCATTTAGCCCCACAATTCACCCCAGTAGCCCCACAACCCTCGAGCAACACCATTCACCCCCCAACAGCCCCATTCAGACCCCCAGCAACTAGTATATAGTTTTTTTAAAATTTTAAACTAAGTTTTCTTGTTCCTCTTCTGTAGTGGACTCCTGTAACCTCCCAGTAGACCTATTCCTTCCCCCCAGTAGCAGTCCCATTCAGGCCCCAAACCCCCCAGCAACACAATCCCCCCCCCCCCCCCCCCCCGCAGCAGCCCCCCCCCCCCCCCGGTCCCATTCAGCCCCACAACCCCCCGCACCTAGCCCTATTCGGCTCCCCCCAGCAGCCCCACAACCCCCCAGCAGCCCAATTCTGCTCTCCCTCCCAGCAGCCCCACAACCTCCAGCAGCTCCCTTGAGCCCCCTCCTCTTACTTGTGCACTGAGCTCCGGTTCCCATTAGTCAGAGGATGGATATCCTTCCCCTGCCGGCGCTTCATATTGCAGGGCAGGGGATTTCCCTGCAGTTTGAAGCGCCGGCAGGGTGATCATATCCATATTCGGACCACGGAGCTCAGTGCACAAGAGGATGGGCCTGAATGGGTTTGCTGATAGGGCCCTGGGGGGCGACAACCCTGGGCCCCTCACAGAGCAAGGGCCTTGGTGCAAAGCACCGGTTGCACCAGCGATAGATCCGCCCATGCTTAGAGCCAAGTCAACCAATACATAGAGCCAAGTCCACCAATACTTATAGCCAAGTCAAATAATACGTCAAGCCGAGTCCACCAATACATAGAGCCAAGTCCACCAATACCTAGAGCCAAGTCCACCAATACTTATTGCCAAGTCAACCAATACGTCAAGCCGAGTCCACCAATACGTAGACCCAAGTCAACCAATATGTAGAGCCAAGTCCACCAATACCTAGAGCCAAGTCCACCAATACTTATTGCCAAGTCAACCAATACGTCAAGCCGAGTCCACCAATACGTAGACCCAAGTTAACCAATACGTAGAGCCAAGTCCACCAATACCTAGAGCCAAGTCCACCAATACTTAGAGACAAGTTAACCAATACGTCAAGCCGAGTCCACCAATACGCAGACCCAAGTCAACCAATACTTAGAGCCAAGTCCACCAATATAGCAAAGTATTGAACTGTTTGATCTATCTATTCTTAATACTTATGTTTAAAAGAATAACATAGGATTAGAGCTTATTCTCAGTATGTCATCATTTAGTACATCTGGCCTCATTTATAATGATAATAATATGTGATAATAATATGGGGCAATAACATTTGACCCAGTGTGGTTTAGGTCATGATATTTGAAACAATAAGAGATTTTGACAGGATCTGTTGACCACACCAATCACAGATCCATGGGCTTCCTCCTCTAAACATATTTTGAAGAAAAAAAATATAAGCCTCCAGCCAACCGTGTTAATAAAACTTTGTGACTGAAAATTTTGCACTGCTGCTTGACAAAGCTGCTCACCCCACTTTGATATTAAAGTAGTTGGAGATCTGCCTATGCAAGTAAGAGTAATACTTTTTACAGCAAGGGAGCAGCTGCAAGGTTCCATCCTTACCTGAAGCAGTTATCCATCTCTCCTCTCAGGTTATCCTCATAATGTTTCAGTTCTTCTTGAAGATCCCTGCACCACAAAGGAAGAACACAACAGACTACAGTTATATATCTTAATATATAATTATATATCATAGTATGAAAATAAATAGTTTGGAATATGTCCTTGAGATACAGGACGTTTGTACTGAAGCTCCAAGAGGTGGCGGTGTGGAGCAGTTCATCACATTGGGGATGTGTATCAGGGAAGAGGTGAAAGAAAATAGCTGCAAAGTGACAGCAAAGTACAAGGAAGTGGGTTGTGGAAAGGCTGAGCAAAGTATATAGATATGGGTTGCATGTGAAGTGAGTGCTGAGAGGGCTTGGGTGCTGACAAAGACTGGGTGCTTTATAGGGAGGGATGCTAAGAAGGTTGGGTGCTGTGTGTGGGTGGATATTAAGAGTGACTGGCTGCTATGTAGAAATTATATATATATATATATATATATATATATGTATGAATGATGTCACCAGAAAGTGGAGCGAGCGAGCACCTCCTAGAGCTATGCTGCAGGCAGAGGAGCTTCGCACAGGCAGGAGATAAGGGTAGGGAAGCAGCTATGGCAAGTGGTCTTAGGGTGGAGCAGCAATGGAAGGGTCTTAAGAAGGAGAACTGTTTTGGGAAAGGGTCTTGGGGAGGGGCAGTGAGTGAATTGGTACCAGGGGGAACTATACATTTTTTGCGTTCTCTAGCTCCCCCAATACAGAGGAACATCTGGAGATAAGGACTGAGATAAAGCAGAGCTGTGCTATTGATTAGGTCCAAGTGGCATAAAACTTTATAGGGAAATCTTAGTGACATTGGATCTACTTTCAGTGGTCATCCTATCCAGCTCTACCAGAGATGTGGCAACTATCTGCCAATGTATGGTGGAAACGAGACATATTTATTAGCCATATTTATACTCACATGATTCTGCCATGAAGGTGATGGACACTGCCCTCAACCTCCAGCCTCTTATGATGCAGCTTCTTCATGAAGCTTTCCTTGGCTACATCCTTTAACCCTTCCCTGGTGTACCGGTCCTCAGGTAAGCTATCCAGAGACACTCTCAATAACAAGCGGTTCTTTGGCGGCAATTCACTGTCAGAAGGGTCCCTTAACATGGAGTTGTCCAGGATCTGTACAGATGTGCTCTGTTTGATTGCTGTGGTATATCGGTTATCACGGGTCAAGGGGTTGCCCTGCAGGAGAAGTTTAGAAGATACATCATTGATGCAACTCTACTTGAATTGACCCCTTTGAATTGCAGTATTGGAGAAAACTGTTCGAGTCCCTTGGACTACAAGAAGACCAAATCAATCAATACTACAGGAAATTAAGCCAAACTGTTCACTGGAAGGTTTGAACATGAGGCTGAAACTCAAATATTTTTTGCATGTCATGAGAAGACAGGATTCTCTAGAGAAGACCCTGATTGTCGGAAAGGTTGAAGGCACACAAAGAAGGGGGGACAGCAGAGGAGGGAATTGATAGATGAGATCATTGATGCAATGAACATGAACTTTAAGGAAATCAGAGGACAGTATATGACAGATGCAACAGGTGAAAAGCTCCAGGGCCCACAACTGGGTAGGAGTCCTTTGCAACTACCAATAAATGAGTATTCTTAATTATTTCATTAGGAATGATTGATAATTACCTTACAGAAAGATGACCTGATCCTCCTAGGGGTCAATCAGAGAGTGAAGTAACCTTAATAGGTCAGTTCTATGGACCTGATAACACACTCCGAGAGCAGCCTCTTTTACCCACTTCTGCCCTTTACAGGGAGACATATCCTGTAGTATATCAGTCTGGTCCCACTCACTAGAGCGATCCAGCCCCGAAATACCAGGCAATTCTACCCTGAACAGAAGAAACAGCAAACCCTAGACGTGCATTTCGCTCATCATTGGGTATATCTGAATTCACAAAGGCACAGTGAGCAAGGGGTCCACGTCTGGAGTCCCCTACATATAATTCTGAATAGGGATCTTGCAAGGGGGGCCCAAATTATTTTGCACCGGGGCCCTCCATTCACTAACTCCACCACTGGAACCCTATATACATCGATAAAGTTCACAACTTTCAGAATTTGTAAAAAGTAATAACCCACCTGGCTTCTAAAATTCTGTACTTCATATACAAATAACATATATGTTGTGTGTCCCGTTACTTGTGTTGTGTGTTTGAAAAAAAACTACCAATATTGGTTTAGAATTTATATCAGGTTTCTGGGTGTTACTATGTATATAATATCCCTGCGTATCTATTTATTTTTATGTACTTTAATTTATTAGGAAGTGCTCATAAGCTCTGTGTTTACTGCCTAAAATCATATAAATCGTTCCTGTACGAGTCTGCCCTCTGCAGCTCATGAAGACACAGACTGGATATGCAGTGTAGTGTACTAGCTTATAAGAAACCACTTTTCATCAGCATGTTGCAGCATGTTTTCTGAGATGTCGTTCCTGATAGGCTAGGATGCTACTTCACATGCAGCCCTACAGAGTCTGTGTCTGCATATGCTGCAGAGGGCAGATCCATACAGGGATTATTTATTTCATTTATGCAGTAAAACCAGAGCTTATAAGCACTTCTTATTAAAATAAAGTACATAAAAGTGAATAAATACACAGGGATATTATATACCTAGTAACACCCAGGAACCTGCCAAATATCTTTAAGTGCCTACAATTCAGGGGGAGCTTCCTCAGATATCTCCAGGGGCCAGAGGGTGGGGTCGCTGTGGTCAGTCCGTGACATCTCACCCCACATGGCAGATTTATTATTGCGCAATATTAAATGTATTTTCTTATGTATTAGAATTGTGTATAAATGTCATGTTAAGCAGAGCATGGCGGGTCCTTACTTTCAGCTTCAGCTGGGTGAGACGGCGCAGTGGGCGGAGAACTTGCAGGGTCTCCTGTAGCGATCTAACGCGGTTATTGGAGGCATCGAGGACATTGAGTGTCAGCGAGCAGGCGAGGGGCAGCAGGCTGGAGATCTCATTGTTCTGGACATACAGCTCATAAAGCTTGGGAAGGTTCTGGACACCGTCCAGAGAGGTCAACTGCAATAGGGGAAGAGGTCAACAGCAGGGATTCCCAAGGTCAGCGACAGAAGGACAAGAAATCACAGGACTAAAAGCGAATAAGCTCTGCAACATTTATATTCCTGACCTTTGACCTTGTTTTTCTAACAACCAGACTCTGTCATCCCAGCAGGGATTTGATGTCATTTTAAAGAGCAATAAAAAAACTGAACATACATTGTACTAGCAATTTTTCTGTACAGTAAATCATTTCCGATATACTTAGAATAGATTTTGCAGCTCCTGTATGCTAATGTGTGCTCAGAGTTCTTGATAAGGGTTAGAGAAGGGTCTAACTGCCAGATAACACTAGAGGCCTTTATTTTGGCCACTACAAAGACAGACAAGCCGGCTGTAATCCTAATGAGCAAATCAAAGCAGCTTAATTACTATGCGTAAGCATAACTAGTGTTAGATTTTTTTATTGTGACATTGTTACCAACCTGACTTTAATAGGATTTTTTTCTACCAGCTTTCTAGTAGAAATACTTATTTCTGCTATGCTATGCTCTGCTATGCTATGCTCTGCTTTGCTATGCTATGTTCTGCTTTGCTCTGCTCTGCACTGCTATGTTCTCCTATGCTCTGCTTTGCTCTGCTTTGCTATGTTCTCCTATGCTCTGCTCTGCTTTGCTATGTTCTCCTATGCTCTGCTCTGCTCTGCTATGTTCTCCGATGCTCTGCTTTGCTATGTTCTCCTATGCTCTGCTTTGCTCTGCTATGCACTGCTTTGCTATGTTCTCCTATGCTCTGCTATGCTATGCTATGTTCTCCTATGCTCTGCTTTGCTCTGCTTTGCTCTACTCTGCTATGTTCTCCTATGCTCTGCTCTGCTATGCTATGTTCTCCTATGCTCTGCTCTGTTCTCCTATGCTCTGCTCTGCACTGCTATGTTCTCCTATGCTCTGCTCTGCTATGTTCTCCTATGCTCTGCTCTGCTCTGCTATGTTCTCCTATGCTCTGCTCTGCACTGCTATGTTCTCCTATGCTCTGCTCTGCTATGTTCTCCTATGCTCTGCTCTGCTATGCTATGTTCTCCTATGCTCTGCTCTGCTATGTTCTCCTATGCTCTGCTCTGCTATGCTATGTTCTCCTATGCCCTGCTTTGCTCTGCTCTGCTCTGCACTGCTGTTCTCCTATGCTCTGCTCTGCTATGCTATGTTCTCCTATGCTCTGCTGTGCTCTGTTTTGCTATGTTCTCCTATGCTCTGCTGTGCTCTGTTTTGCTATGTTCTTCTATGCTCTGCTATGCTATGTTCTTCTATGCTCTGCTATGCTATGTTCTCCTATGCTATGCTCTGCTATGCTCTGCTTTGCTATGTTCTCCTATGCTCTGCTCTGCTTTGCTATGTTCTCCTATGCTCTGCTCTGCTCTGCTATGTTCTCCGATGCTCTGCTTTGCTATGTTCTCCTATGCTCTGCTTTGCTCTGCTATGCACTGCTTTGCTATGTTCTCCTATGCTCTGCTATGCTATGCTATGTTCTCCTATGCTCTGCTTTGCTCTGCTTTGCTCTACTCTGCTATGTTCTCCTATGCTCTGCTCTGCTATGCTATGTTCTCCTATGCTCTGCTCTGTTCTCCTATGCTCTGCTCTGCACTGCTATGTTCTCCTATGCTCTGCTCTGCTATGTTCTCCTATGCTCTGCTCTGCTCTGCTATGTTCTCCTATGCTCTGCTCTGCACTGCTATGTTCTCCTATGCTCTGCTCTGCTATGTTCTCCTATGCTCTGCTCTGCTATGCTATGTTCTCCTATGCTCTGCTCTGCTATGTTCTCCTATGCTCTGCTCTGCTATGCTATGTTCTCCTATGCCCTGCTTTGCTCTGCTCTGCTCTGCACTGCTGTTCTCCTATGCTCTGCTCTGCTATGCTATGTTCTCCTATGCTCTGCTGTGCTCTGTTTTGCTATGTTCTCCTATGCTCTGCTGTGCTCTGTTTTGCTATGTTCTTCTATGCTCTGCTATGCTATGTTCTTCTATGCTCTGCTATGCTATGTTCTCCTATGCTATGCTCTGCTATGCTCTGCTTTGTTATGTTCTCCTATCCTCTGCTCTGCTATGTTCTCCTATGATCTGCTCTCCTATGCTCTGCTCTGCTATGCTCTGCTATGCTATGTTCTCCTATGCTCTGCTCTGCTGTGCTATGTTCTCCTATGCTCTGCTCTGCTATGCTCTGCTGTGCTATGTTCTCCCATGCTCTGCTTTGCTCTGCTTTGCTCTACTCTGCTATGTTCTCCTATGCTCTGCTCTGCACTGCTATGTTCTCCTATGCTCTGCTCTGCTATCTATGTTCTCCTATGCTCTGCTCTGCTATGCTATGTTCTCCTATGCTCTGCTATGCTCTGCTATGTTCTCCTATGCTCTGCTCTGCTATGCTCTGCTATGCTATGTTCTCCTATGCTCTGCTCTGCTATCTATGTTCTCCTATGCTCTGCTCTGCTATGCTATGTTCTCCTATGCTCTGCTATGCTCTGCTATGTTCTCCTATGCTCTGCTCTGCTATGCTCTGCTATGCTATGTTCTCCTATGCTCTGCTCTGCTATGCTATGTTCTCCTATGCTCTACTCTGCTCTGCTATGTTCTCCTATGCTCTGCTCTGCTATGCTCTGCTATGCTATGTTCTCCTATGCTCTGCTCTGCTATGCTATGTTCTCCTATGCTCTACTCTGCTCTGCTATGTTCTCCGATGCTCTGCTTTGCTATGTTCTCCTATGCTCTGCTTTGCTCTGCTATGCACTGCTTTGCTATGTTCTCCTATGCTCTGCTATGCTATGCTATGTTCTCCTATGCTCTGCTTTGCTCTGCTTTGCTCTACTCTGCTATGTTCTCATATGCTCTGCTCTGCTATGTTCTCCTATGCTCTGCTCTGCTATGCTATGTTCTCCTATGCTCTGCTCTGCTCTGCTATGTTCTCCTATGCTCTGCTCTGCACTACTATGTTCTCCTATGCTCTGCTCTGCTATGTTCTCCTATGCTCTGCTCTGCTATGCTATGTTCTCCTATGCTCTGCTCTGCTATGTTCTCCTATGCTCTGCTCTGCTATGCTATGTTCTCCTATGCCCTGCTTTGCTCTGCTCTGCTCTGCACTGCTGTTCTCCTATGCTCTGCTCTGCTATGCTATGTTCTCCTATGCTCTGCTGTGCTCTGTTTTGCTATGTTCTCCTATGCTCTGCTGTGCTCTGTTTTGCTATGTTCTTCTATGCTCTGCTATTCTATGTTCTTCTATGCTCTGCTATGCTATGTTCTTCTATGCTCTGCTATGTTATGTTCTCCTATCCTCTGCTCTGCTATGTTCTCCTATGATCTGCTCTCCTATGCTTTGCTCTGCTTTTCTCTGCTATGTTCTCCTATGCTCTGCTCTGCTATGCTCTGCTATGCTATGTTCTCCTATGCTCTGCTCTGCTGTGCTATGTTCTCCTATGCTCTGCTCTGCTATGCTCTGCTGTGCTATGTTCTCCTATGCTCTGCTTTGCTCTGCTTTGCTCTACTCTGCTATGTTCTCCTATGCTCTGCTCTGCTATGCTATGTTCTCCTATGCTCTGCTCTGCTATCTATGTTCTCCTATGCTCTGCTCTGCTATGCTATGTTCTCCTATGCTCTGCTATGCTCTGCTATGTTCTCCTATGCTCTGCTCTGCTATGCTCTGCTATGCTATGTTCTCCTATGCTCTGCTCTGCTATGCTATGTTCTCCTATGCTCTACTCTGCTCTGCTATGTTCTCCGATGCTCTGCTTTGCTATGTTCTCCTATGCTCTGCTTTGCTCTGCTATGCACTGCTTTGCTATGTTCTCCTATGCTCTGCTATGCTATGCTATGTTCTCCTATGCTCTGCTTTGCTCTGCTTTGCTCTACTCTGCTATGTTCTCCTATGCTCTGCTCTGCTATGTTCTCCTATGCTCTGCTCTGCTATGCTATGTTCTCCTATGCTCTGCTCTGCTCTGCTATGTTCTCCTATGCTCTGCTCTGCACTACTATGTTCTCCTATGCTCTGCTCTGCTATGTTCTCCTATGCTCTGCTCTGCTATGCTATGTTCTCCTATGCTCTGCTCTGCTATGTTCTCCTATGCTCTGCTATGCTATGTTCTCCTATGCCCTGCTTTGCTCTGCTCTGCTCTGCACTGCTGTTCTCCTATGCTCTGCTCTGCTATGCTATGTTCTCCTATGCTCTGCTGTGCTCTGTTTTGCTATGTTCTCCTATGCTCTGCTGTGCTCTGTTTTGCTATGTTCTTCTATGCTCTGCTATGCTATGTTCTTCTATGCTCTGCTATGCTATGTTCTCCTATGCTATGCTCTGCTATGCTGTGCTTTGTTGTGTTCTCCTATCCTCTGCTCTGCTATGTTCTCCTATGATCTGCTCTCCTATGCTCTGCTCTGCTTTTCTCTGCTATGTTCTCCTATGCTCTGCTCTGCTATGCTCTGCTATGCTATGTTCTCCTATGCTCTGCTCTGCTGTGCTATGTTCTCCTATGCTCTGCTCTGCTATGCTCTGCTGTGCTATGTTCTCCTATGCTCTGCTTTGCTCTGCTTTGCTCTACTCTGCTATGTTCTCCTATGCTCTGCTCTGCTATGCTATGTTCTCCTATGCTCTGCTATGCTATGCTATGTTCTCCTATGCTCTGCTCTGCTATCTATGTTCTCCTATGCTCTGCTCTGCTATGCTATGTTCTCCTATGCTCTGCTATGCTCTGCTATGTTCTCCTATGCTCTGCTCTGCTATGCTCTGCTATGCTATGTTCTCCTATGCTCTGCTCTGCTTTGCTCTACTCTGCTATGTTCTCCTATGCTCTGCTCTGCTATGCTATGTTCTCCTATGCTCTGCTATGCTCTGCTATGTTCTCCTATGCTCTGCTCTGCTATGCTCTGCTATGCTATGTTCTCCTATGCTCTGCTCTGCTTTGCTCTACTCTGCTATGTTCTCCTATGCTCTGCTCTGCTATGCTATGTTCTCCTATGCTATGCTCTGCTCTGCTATGCTATGTTCTCCTATGCTCTGCTATGCTATGCTATGTTCTCCTATGCTCTGCTCTGCTATGCTATGTTCTCCTATGCTCTGCTATGCTATGCTATGTTCTCCTATGCTCTGCTCTGCTATCTATGTTCTCCTATGCTCTGCTATACTCTGCTTTGCTCTGCTTTGCTCTGCTCTGCTATGTTCTCCTATGCTCTGCTCTGCTTTGCTATGTTCTCCTATGCTCTGCTCTGCTCTGCTATGTTCTCCGATGCTCTGCTTTGCTATGTTCTCCTATGCTCTGCTTTGCTCTGCTATGCACTGCTTTGCTATGTTCTCCTATGCTCTGCTATGCTCTGCTATGTTCTCCGATGCTCTGCTATGCACTGCTTTGCTATGTTCTCCTATGCTCTGCTATGCTATGCTATGTTCTCCTATGCTCTGCTTTGCTCTGCTTTGCTCTACTCTGCTATGTTCTCCTATGCTCTGCTCTGCTATGTTCTCCTATGCTCTGCTCTGCTATGCTATGTTCTCCTATGCTCTGCTCTGCTCTGCTATGTTCTCCTATGCTCTGCTCTGCACTGCTATGTTCTCCTATGCTCTGCTCTGCTATGTTCTCCTATGCTCTGCTCTGCTCTGCTATGTTCTCCTATGCTCTGCTCTGCACTGCTATGTTCTCCTATGCTCTGCTCTGCTATGCTATGTTCTCCTATGCTCTGCTCTGCTATGTTCTCCTATGCTCTGCTCTGCTATGCTATGTTCTCCTATGCCCTGCTTTGCTCTGCTCTGCTCTGCACTGCTGTTCTCCTATGCTCTGCTCTGCTATGCTATGTTCTCCTATGCTCTGCTGTGCTCTGTTTTGCTATGTTCTCCTATGCTCTGCTATGCTATGTTCTTCTATGCTCTGCTATGCTATGTTCTTCTATGGTCTGCTATGCTATGTTCTTCTATGCTCTGCTATGCTATGTTCTCCTATGCTATGCTCTGCTATGCTCTGCTTTGTTATGTTCTCCTATCCTCTGCTCTGCTATGTTCTCCTATGATCTGCCCTCCTATGCTCTGCTCTGCTTTGCTCTGCTATGTTCTCCTATGCTCTGCTCTGCTATGCTCTGCTATGCTATGTTCTCCTATGCTCTGCTCTGCTGTGCTATGTTCTCCTATGCTCTGCTCTGCTATGCTCTGCTGTGCTATGTTCTCCTATGCTCTGCTTTGCTCTGCTTTGCTCTACTCTGCTATGTTCTCCTATGCTCTGCTCTGCTATGCTATGTTCTCCTATGCTCTGCTATGTTATGCTATGTTCTCCTATGCTCTGCTCTGCTATCTATGTTCTCCTATGCTCTGCTCTGCTATGCTATGTTCTCCTATGCTCTGCTATGCTCTGCTATGTTCTCCTATGCTCTGCTCTGCTATGCTCTGCTATGCTATGTTCTCCTATGCTCTGCTTTGCTCTACTCTGCTATGTTCTCCTATGCTCTGCTCTGCTATGCTATGTTCTCCTATGCTCTGCTATGCTATGCTATGTTCTCCTATGCTCTGCTCTGCTATGCTATGTTCTCCTATGCTCTGCTATGCTCTGCTATACTCTGCTTTGCTCTGCTGACAGTGTCCCGTGAGCTCTGCATCTGCCCCAACTTGCCAGTCCAGGAATACTTCTCATACCTTCAGTCAGATGATGAAAGAGCCGCATTTGGTGCTTTAAAGATTTTACAGCTAATAAATATCTGAGATAAACAGAAACTAATCATTGCAAAAAGCTGCACTTAACCCCTTCACTTCCAAATACCCTTACAGAAGGAGCTGAGCTTGTGTTGCGCCTCATCCCTGGGGTGCAGTCATTATTTATATTATTATAATTATTTATATTATTATTTATATATTATTATTATTGTTATTATATTATTAGCATTATTTTACTATTTATATAGTATGAATATTTATACTAATAATACTATTTTCTGCTTGCCTATAGGTGGCTGCCATATTGGTCTCTCTCACTCCTCCAGTCCTTTAGAGCGTGTCATTGTGTGAGGCAATGTGAACCTCCATATTGTATCTAATAATGCATACAGCACAGTTAGTGGCTTTCTATTGGTTCGGGTTATCAGGGTTACCCACTGCAGAAGACTCTACTGAGTGGGGTATGTTTATCCTACTGTTAGTTGCACTTCTATTTAATCATATTGTTAATTAACAGCCTTTCAATATAACTGAATACAGATCGTACCTGTACCCAATGTCTCTCCAATATGACTGATCATCCGCTGATCATACTAATAAACACCTTTTCATAAATCTGCATGATAGGTCTCATCGCTAGTAGAGGCATCTAATATATTTTATTCACTCATAACAATCAAAATTTATACACTTTATGCACTTTTAAAGACAATATTATTTAAAGGGATATCTAAGTATCCTGGGTTCTAAATGCGACTGATAGAGGAGACTCAGTAGTGTATGCAAACATTGTTTTGCATGAAAAAATACCAGAATAAACAAGTGAGCAAAATGTCTTGTAATTTCTGCCCGTTGAAAATTAGAGTTAACATCCCCTTGAAACCCAGGCTAAATTAGCATAAAATTCCTAATTTGTTTTGGCCAATCAGGAGGAGGCACGGGAAGCTGATACATTTGTATCAAGCTCTGGGGTTCCTAGCTGTGCTGTAAAGTCTCTCTACCAGAAAGGTCAGACTCTGTACCTGGCTGATTTCCTGTGTGTACTTGGTTATGTAAGCATCCTGTGGGTGTGCAAAGCTGGATTTTACTTTCCTAACTTTTCTATATTACACATATTTTTATGATAATCACTGCCTGTTTCTTAGGAACATTTGAAACCCATGAAACTTATATATACCTTTAAATAAAATGCATTAAAAATCTGGTTATTAATATCTGCCAGATGCAAAAATACTGAGCAATTAAAAAAAAATTACATTTTATATTCTTTGCAATGGCTGCGCCAGCCGTAGCTCCGCCATTGTTCTTAAAAGGACATGGATCCCACTGCCTTGGGCACCAGTAAATTAAAGCCGTGGTAATATATTACTATTTAGCACCATACACCCTATACATTAATTGATCGCCAAGATTTCCATTTGTTCTCCTTCTTAAAAAATCATGAAGGCCAAGGTGGTTTCATAAGTTTATGTTGTAAAGATCGGATTGTGATGCATTGTTTGAGTCGCCTTAGATGTACAACTGGCAGGATGTGTAAAACTAAATAATTCCACCCATTTTACCTGGTTTTGCTCATATAAGTTAGCTGCATTAAATGTCCCACTTGGCATTATACCAATTAGGGCAACGTATTGGTTATTGTATGCTAAAATACTAAGGATTCAGATAGTTTAATAAGCAATTATTTTTCTTTTCCTCACAGACCTTATTGCTCTTATTTTACTTTTAAATGCTTTTAATAAATATATTTTATGTGCACAAATAATAAAAGTGACGTTTTAGCAATTTATGGGCTCCATTCCATGCCTCCTAGTCTCAGATTTATGAGTGAAGTTGACTCATAAATCACAACTCAAAGCCAGCCCTAAGAAAAGTGCCTGCTGAATGCTGTCAATGAAAAAAAAAATGCAAATCCATGCATAGCCGTCCCATTGATGTTTTCCAAAATCCCATCACATGCTAAAATCCAAGATATAAACTGAAAATCACACATGCTCATAAGTCCTCAGATTGTTCAGAGACATAAATATAGTAGAGATAGCATAAAAAATGTCTTTGGGAAGCAAACAATCATCAGATCTGATGCTAATGGTCAACCTAACACAATTATTGGGTCAGATAGGAAGCATGGTTACTCATATACAACAATATACTCTCACCTACATGAAACCCATACTCTCCTTGTGAGATAAGTCTGGGGATCCCAGGGATCAGCTCCACTACAACTAACGACAATGATCCCAGGTATCCCTGGGATTCCTCTAATACCCGCTATGGACCAGGGATTCCTCCTTCCAACCCTTTATCCCCAGGGATCCCCATCTAACTATAACCATGGGGGACCCTATGCCCTCCCATGGTACCTCAAATGAATCCCTATACCATGGTGGCCTCCAAGGACCCCCATGGTATATATAAGTATAACAATGGAGGTCCGTATCAAACCCTATGGCACCTAAACCTTAGCACCCTGACATGGAGTTTCTTAAAGGTCCTTTTATGTAATTCTTTTTTTTTTTTGTGTGTGTGCGTGTTTTTATAAATAGACACTATGGAGGTCCTTATGAACCCCCATGGGGGGTTCGTTTACATGCGGGTCCAAATGGACTCATTTGGTGGTAGGGATGGTGCATAGGTGTTGAAGTTAGTTGCCATAAGGGTCCATATGGACTCCCATGGCATAAGAGTTAATGTTAGGTGCCATGGGGATCCATGAGGACTCTCTAGGGTTAGGTTTAGTGTTACAATGGGGGTCCATTAAGTCTCTCCATGGTAATTTTAGATGCCATGGGGTCCATTTTGGGATCCATTGAGGCTCCCCATGGTAAATTTAGATGCCACATGTTGGACTCCTGTGGCATTGGGGATAATGTTAGATGCCAGGGTTTAATTGTAGGTGCCATGAAGGTCCTTACAGGACCTCCATGGTGGAGGTTAACAGTTAGCTGCTCCAGAGGTCCTTTAAGAACCTCAGTGGCAGGGATTAAGTTTTAGGTGCCATGGGGTTATTAAATTTCCTATAGTAAGCTAACATTAAATTTTGCATTTTGGAGCATTCAGTCAGTCTTTCTGAGCATGCCCAGTCTTTTGTTGTGCAGAGTCTTCTGCAGTGAAAGCATTACCATAGGCTAATAAGGTCTTCATTATTCTAGATATAATTACTATGTTTTAAATGGCCCTTTTTTGTTTTACCTCTACAGTGTCCTTTTAATTTAGCAAAATGTATTTTTCATCAACCACCCCCCCCCCCCCCCCCCCCCCCCCCCCAAAAAACAAACCCTGTGTAGTGGAATAAACATGGTCCATTTTTTATTATTTAATCAACAAGATATTCAAATATTTAATCAACAAGATATTCAAATATTTTTTGTGGGTGGATCAGAAAGGCTAACCGATTGCTAAAAAAACATACAATTGATAAAGTATGTATTATTATACATTGTTATAAATTATACCTTATTTGAATGCTACAATGTAACTGTATTTTCTATGATTGTTGTGTAAAAATAAATTATGTCTGGTACATTGTGAAGGTCACACAATGTCACATTTATTTCAGATTAAGTTTAACCTCCTTTAGTATCACTAAACTGGGACCAGGCCATGAGATGGATACTTTGTATGCCAGATTTATCAGGATATAAATTATAATTTATTTAGAGTTATTATCAATAATTTTTTCAGAAATTCAAAAAATTCCATTGGTTTCTGGGGATTTTTTTATAAATCAAACGGAAATTGCTCAGTATTTTTGCATCTGGCAGATATTAATAACCATTTTGCATTTTATTTATTACATGACAATTACAGATAATTACTTTATCAAAAGGTTACTTGGTCACAATAGGGGCAATCTGACATTTATATATAGTTTTGTCTTTTTATTGACCTCTACAGGGTGGATATGGAAATGCAAGGGAGGGCCCAAATCATTTTGCACCGGGGCCCTCCATTCACTAGCCGTTGTTTATGAAGCCTCTCCTTCCCTTCTCCGTCCCAAGCTCTGGACATTACCTTATTGGAGTCTAAATGAAGCTGTGTTAGATTAGCCAGTACAGGAAGGTCAGTGATGGTCCTGATTTGGTTATGGGACACGTTCAGGGTCATTAGTTGGACGCAGGATCCAAACACTCCCATATGTGTGATCCCATTATAACTGAGGTTTAGATCAGCCAACTTGGGAAGGGCCTCAACGCCATGGACCCTATAAGAGGAAATACATGAGACACATAACATTACATTGGAGACAGTGTAAGACCTAGAGAACAGAGGGTCCCGGTGCAAAATAATGTGGGGTCTCCCTCTTGCAACGTTTCTATACAGGATATATGACTATAGGGGTCAATAAAAAATGCTAAAAATATACATAGAGTGATCAAAATACCTTTATATAAAAATAGTTATCTGCCACTCTCCCCAATAAATGAAGGGACCCCTTAGTCCAGATAGCATGGGGGTCCTACCCTGCTGTGGGCCCCGGTGCTGCATCACTGAATGTGCACTAGATGTAGAGCTTAACCACTGATTATAAAGAATATGGATGAACGTATCAGCATATGTATTTATTGTCCATCCCCAAGGCCCCCATATAATGAGGAGGTCATGATGGTCACATATTATCTAGCAGAGAGGTGGCTGTTGGAGTAATTACCTCTAATGTAAGAGGTTGTGATCAAATCCAAAATTAATATTTTTAATTATATTAAATAATTATTTTACAAATATTCCAACACCGAAAGTTATGTCCCACAGACCGCTGATATTTGCTTTAATCTAAATAAAAATGTTACAAAAAAGGGGACTATTAAGATTTGAATCACAACCTTCCATAAAAAGGTGATAGCTTTAACTACTTCAGTCATCGCACGGTCCATTGCAGCTTCTGCAATAGCTTAGTAAATACCCCCCTTTATGAGGAGCAGCACATGATAAAGAAACAAAATGCAGCATTTCCTCACTCAGTCGGCACAGCTGGTTCTAATAATACCACAAACTACAAATGCTTATAAGCTGTTTTGTTTTGAAAATATACCCATGTACAGCGCTACAGGATATGTTGGCACGTTACAAATAAATGTGAATAATAAAAATACACCTGCAGAAGCATCCAATTATGTATACTTTTTCTAATTAAAAATTAGCTGTGTGACTTTTTCCTGCTGTATTATACTCGATTTTTATATATTACGATAAAAGAACTTGTCTCAAGTGATCACTATCCCCACATAAAGTCTCAGGTTCCCGACTCATTTTACCTCTGTACAGGGGTGTAGGAGCCAGAAAAATTCTGGGGGTGATATAGCCCATTGTATACATAGGTATAAAATAGCTTATATATACATACAAACATTTGTCCCCCCCACTTCCTACACCCATGCCTTTGTACATTCTCACCTGCTCAGGGAGTTTAGGGACACGTCCAATGCAAGAAGGCTCTCAAATGGCAGCAGACTGTCCGGCGCTAATTCCTCCAGCTCGTTAAGAGATAAGTCAAGTTTAACGATCCTAAAGCATCAGAGCACAAATTAGAAAACTGTATTATCCTTGATACTTGTATAATTTATAGTAGACATTTAATTGGGGAGAATAAAAGTAAAATCAGTGAAATTTAGTGACTCCATATTGGACTGCTAGCCTGCATGATGCTTGATGGGAGAGTTATGCTACTGGAGCGCATTTGCATCTTTAGTTCTATTGTCAAGTGGCTATTTGCAGTGGCAGTCTTTCAGCAGAATTAAATAGAGATCTTATCTGAATCCACTGTTCCGCCCAGTCTTCTAATCCAGTTATGAACAACAGAGAACGTCTGCTGTCAGTAAATCAAAATTGAATATAATCATAACAAATAATGGTCATATTATTTTATTTTAAAATTTTACATATTATCAAGTCAAGTTTGAAATAAGAACAAACTGACAATTCTGAGACTTCTCAGCCAATTACAAAAGATCATGGTGAAAAAAACATCCTGGGATGTGATCTGTGATTGGCTAGGAGGCGAACAGGGGGGTTTTATGTATAAAGAAGAACATAATGAGAAAGTATTTGGCCCCGGCATCTTTACTTTCTTATTTTCCCTCTAGTACACTGGCCCCTCGTGTTTATTAGATTATTTTGCTGAATCAATAAAGAGCAAAAAACATTGCATTTAAATTAAAAACTGATTTCTCAGTCTACGTACAGTCTGCTCGTGGTTATATTCTGCAAACTGTATTTCTTACACATAAATTGGGTTCTTGGAATTGTTATTTTCTGGAAAAGGTAAATTAATATTTATATCCAACTAACCTAATATGGGGAAAAAAAGTTCTTAGTTTGTATAAAAGATCCAAAAGAAGAGAAAATAGGTATTTATTAACAAAATGTAAAAAAAAGTGTTATTTTTTAATATATGTCATAAATGGATATATGTTTTAACCTCTCCCCCCTCCCCCTCCCCCCCCCTTCCATCTGGTAGGCATTACCAAAATCAAACAATATCCCCAAAAATGTGTTGGTTTCTTAAGACAGAGCCTAAGAAAGTTGTAATATTGGATTCTGCTACAGTTACCAACATGGCGCCCAATTACATGGCTCCCATAGGAAATCTTGTGAGGGGACGTTCCATGCAAGGAGCTATAGAGCTATTCTTCGCTATTAGTAAATCCTTACAAGTGATTATATGTTACTGCTCTACGGGATATTTTACCTAAAGTGCTATTATACGTCTCCTGTAAGAGTTATTGCATATTCCAGGTGTTCTCAGAAGGCTCTGCGAGTGCTCATATCCTTACATGTAAACTCAGGCGCCCACAAGAAAAGATAAGATAAGAGAAGCTATGAGTATCCTGGTAGAAAACAGCCTGAAGAAGCATTTTTAAGGACTCTTAATAAAATACAATTTAAGCCTACACATCCTAAAGCACAAAGGAAGCCTTTCTAGTGGGTTGTTGACCCTATGGACCACAGCATGCCAGGCATATCTATCAGACACTGCCCCTCTGAACTCCCTCAAGCTCATGTTCATTGCTTCAATGATGTCATCTATCAATATCCACCTCTGCTGTTCCCTTCTTTGTGTGCCTTCAATCTTTCCCACCATCAGAGTCTTCCTTCTCTAAGGAATCCTATCTTCTCATGATATGGACACAATTTCTGAGCTTCAAACCTAATATAAGAAAGGCCTGCGGGCGCCATGTGATTGCGACATAAATTCTTTCATAAGAGCATCGTAGCTACAAGTCGCCCAGGCAATGGACCCTACGGGAGACATAGATACATGGGTTTGGGTCAGACGCGTCTCTCTTACCTCTCAGGAAACTCTGTAACTGGGAACTGCTCTCTGCAAGAAACATAATGGAAACAGGTCAGGGGCAAGGAGCAGCAAGTAAGGTGAATAGAGATCATACAGTCTACACCTTTGCTTATCACTTATCAGCAAAACATTGTACTGAATCCAATAGGAGTGTAAGTAATGACCTGATTGTCAGGACACTTTGTGACGGTGGATAAGAGCCAAAGGGCCCATCTAGTCTTTTCATTCTATCTACCTGAAAGGAATCGCTGCATATAGTGTCTGCATTCGCTGCAGTTGGCAGACCCATCCAGGAACTATTTTGACTAAACCAAAAGCTTATAAGCACTTTTTAATAAAATAAACTACATAGAAGTAAATAAATACACAGGGATATTATATACCTAATAAAATGCAGTAACTTTCCATATCCCTTTAAGTAATTTAAGTATGCCTGGGATAAGCACAAGGCTATCTGAAGCTTAGATAGACAGAATGGGCAGACCAGATGGGCCTTTCAGGAGATGTACAAAAACATAATTCTTATTGGAAACTCACTTGGGATTGACTGATCCAAATTCGAAGCCAAACTCCAGGTTCCTGAGTCGCGACATCTTCATTGTGACACAATAGTACGGACCAGGAGGGGTCACATTCCAGGAAATGGGAAGCGTCTCCAGAATAGTAGCGCGATCTTCCACAAACCGCCGGCCGAGCTTCCCATCCATATCTAGAACTGTCGAGAAAACACAGACGGTCCCAGTAAGGTTTACATCAAATAGTTAAAGGGTGGGCGAGAGAGCTCACCAACTCCTACTGCAGGAAACCAAGGTACGAGCCACACCAAGAGTAAATATAAATCAAGATCACCTGTAACAACCTGAAACTTATGAGGTATATGAAGCGCTTCCCAACACGCTCCTCGTACTCAGCTGGTCTTTCTCAATATTCCACGTAGTGTTTAGGTTGCGGTGCGAGTCCTTTAGTTACATGTTAGTAATATTAATGATATTTATTGATAATTGTATCACCATACCGATCTGTAACCTATGTCTGCTATATCTAAATCTATCTGGATGTAAATAGTGTAATAGTATCACCAGAGTCAGGATATAGAGGGTAATGCCATTTCATTTATTCAAACAACAAACAAAACATAATAAAATAAAGAATATAAAAACTAATTTGAATTTCTAATGTGTAACCGTCAGACGCGTTTCGCCACCTCTTAAAATCACCTTGTTCTTCAGTGGCACGGATTATGTATAACTAGCGACTTGCCCGTCAAAAATGACGGCAATAAAATTTGAAGGCTATCCCCCTCTCTAACCTCTATGTCTCTTTCCACCCTCTCCCTCCCCTGTGTCTTTCTCCTCTCTCTCTCTGCTCAAGTCTTGCGTGCCTCGCGATGAGCGCCGTTGCTTTTATTTTTAAAGCCTTGGGGGCCTTGTGTTGCTTGGCTAAGTGTTACAGGCTTCAGTCTCTTTTTGAAAACATTTTCGTCTTTACGGCCGCTACTTTTTTCCTTTGATTTCCTAAAAACGCCAAATAAGCCTCAAATTAGCTTGCAACCTCACTTACGGTCTCCGTGCCTCTCCCCTTGTGCTGTGTGTGAGGTTGTAAGTTAATTTTTTAATTAATTGGTGTCTTTGGGAGGTCTTGCGATGACTTGAAAAAAATATTGGGCGTTAAAGTCTTGCGGCCTTGAGCTCATCGTAGACCTTTGGCGCTCATCGCAAGGCCCCTTTCATTTAAAAACTTCAAAGTCTTGCAGCGCTCATTGCAGGCTAAGTCGTGCGGGTCTCGCGATGAACGCCTTCGGCACTCGTGCGGGTCTGGCGATGCATGCCTTTGTCGCTCATTGTGCATGAGCAAGCCAATAATTTCTAACATTGCGTGACGACTCACAATTACGACAACTATTATATGTGATCCTCGTTTCAGGGAGTATTTTATGGAGCTCCTAATTGCTATGTATCAAAAAGGTATCTAATTTCCCTGTGTATCTATTTAATTTTATGTTATTTATTTTATTAAGACGCGCTTAGAAGCTCTGTTTGTATTACATAAATTAAACAAATAGTCCCTGTATGGGTCTGCCCTCTGCAGCGTATGCAGACACACAGACTCTGTGGGGCTAGATGTCAAGTATAGTGTCCTAGCCTATTAGTGACCATGTCTCAGCAGCATGTTGCAGAATGTAACTGTATATATGTATGTAAATAAATTATATATATTTATATATATATATATATAAATACACACAATACATAACAGTGCAATACACTGATGGTTCCTCTGCCAATGAAAGGGTTAAAACAGGATCGTTTAACTACAAAACCACAAAATGTTGCAGTTGCTGTGCCTTTAATTGATTTATATCATTACATTGCTTCATGGCCCCCATCTAGTGTTCAGATGTATATAAAAAGTTTCTTACACCCATATGGAAGCTCCTCACAAGATTTCGTAATATCTTAAGCATTTGTTTTCCCACATTTGCAAAAATTATATATCCAAATAACGCAGTAAAACAACAATGTGTAGGTAAAACAGGGCATGGCCCTTTAAAACCAAAAGTTGCATCCGATATAATGAAATGAAATGATATTGATTACATAGCTATGAAATATTATTCATTTTACCTCTGTCCCTAGTGGGCCGCCATGTTGTTCTCCGTCCCCCACCTATCATCACAGTGAGGATTACAGGTACCGTAATGTAACTATCATGGAGTTCCCTGGTGGTCCAGTGGTTAGGATTTGGTGCTTTCACTGCTGTGACCTGGGTTAGGTTCCAGTCAGGGAACAAAGAGGTCACAGCACCCTTAGGCCAAGCAGGGTTGTATTGAATGGGAGCCTACTTAGGAATACCAGGAGCTGTATGCTGTGGTCCACTGGAGAAGGAACCGGCAACCCACTCCAGTATCTCCACCATGAATACAAAGTGGATCAGCATGGTGTGTTGTGGGCCTAGAGTTCACAGAAGTCAGACATGACTGAACAACGCAAACACACATAGTAACAGAGTAATTGAGGTTGAAAAAAGACTTTTAGTCCATACAATTCAACCTTTTTAGATCTCCTCTGAACTGCAATATGCAGATTAATTGCTAATTGATAATTCATAATTGATCCAAAGGAAGCAAACAGAAAAAAAACCCAGTGAAACTTTGCCAATTGTCTCAAAAGGGAAAAATAAAATTCCTTCCTGACCCCAGATCTGGTGATCTGACTCCTCCCTGGATCAATACTCCCTCTCTAATTATCCATGATAACCCTGAATTCCCTTTTTAATTAGAAATAAATCCAGTCCCCTTTTAAAGTTATCTATCGAATCCGCTGTCACCACCTCCTTTAGTAGAGAATTCCACAGATTAACCACCCTTACTGTGAAGAACCCTTTTCTTTCTTTAAGGTGGAATATTTTTACTTCTAACCTCAAGGGATGTCCTCTTTGTCAGTTGAAAACCTCTTGGCACAAAAAGCTCCCTTGACAAATCTTTATACTGACCCTGGATGTATTTCTATAGGGTAATCATATCTTCTCTTAGACGCCTGTTTTCTAGAGAAAATAAGTTTAATTTGGTTAATCTTTCTTCATAACTTAGCCCCTCCATTCCCCTTATTAGTTTTGTTGCCCTCCTCTGTACCTTTTCCAGCTCTAAAATGTCCTTTTTATGAAGTGGTGCCCAAAATTGGACTCCATATTCCAAATGAGAGCGTACTAGGGATTTGTATAGTGGGAGAATTATATCTTCTTCCCTGGCTTCTATACCCTTCTTAATACATGCTAATATTTTACTTGCCTTTGCAGCTGCTGCTTGGCTTTAAGCATTGAACCCCTAGATTTGCTCTATTGAGATTATAAATTGCATGGCTTTTTTCCTTCCCAGATGCATAACTTTACATTTATTCGTATTAAATCTCATCTGCCATTTAGATGCCCATTCCTCTAATTTTATGTAAATCCCTTTGGAGGGAAAGCACATCACTATCTGATTTAATTACCTTGCACAACTTTGTGTCATCAGCGAAAATGGAGACCCCACACTCCAATCCTACCTCTAAGTCATTAATAAATATGTTAAAAAAGAGAGGACCTAATACTGAACCCTGAGGAACCCCACTTACCACATTAGTCCAATCTGAGTATGTTCCATTTACAACAACCCTTTGCTCCCTGTCTTTTAGCTCTCAATCCATGAGCAGATATTTACTGCAATTCTTGTATCCCTGTATTACACAAATGTAACTATATTAAAGCAAACTCTATTGCAAAGTTCTTTAAAGAGGCGATTGATGATTTGTTGTTAAGTTGTTGATTTGTTGACATTTATAGAAAAAAAAAGTGGTAAATTTACTGAGAAATATAAAATATACTGAAGTATTTCTGCCCCACATTTCCTGGATACAGATGTTTCTCGGCTGCTGAGTTCAAACACTGACATAAATGGAACTAATAACATCATCTGGATCAGAAGGATATCCAGGAGCACAGCTGGCAGGAAAATGTGCCTTCCGGGGGGCCGGGGGGCCAGGGGGCCGGGGGCCAGGGGGCCGGGGGGCCGGGAGCTGCGGGGCCGGGGGAAAGGGGATTTCTTATAAATGAGAAAGGCCAAAAAAAACCTATGGAAGTGTAAAGGGTAATAGCCAAAATTCTCTAAGGGTTGCCAAACCTATCTTCAGGGACAAACAGGCCAGGTTTTGAGTAGTCAATAGACTAATAGGTTACAATACAGTAATAAAGATGTTCACAGTATGTCATGGTGAATATTCCATTTTATTGTATCAAATAAATATATATATTAGTAGTGTATGCAAGGTAACAATTGCCCATTATTGCCAATCGTTGTGCATGAGAAGCAGCAATAGCTGTGGTAGAGAAGTAATGAAGTAGATGGAGGATTAGTGTGAGAAGTGCAGGAAACATAAGGGTTAGATTACTTTTGTCAGTCCTGTGAAGCGTGCGACTGAACTATTGTGGCCCGTCAAAGGGGGGAACTACCGCCGGTGCAATCAGAGTAATAAATAATACAATATGTATTTGGGCTCATAATATATACCGTTGATAATATTTTCAGTTAACAGCATGTGAAGTTGTTCCCAAACTACAGTGACCCTTTAATTGCCAGAGATTGAGGTGAGTCAGGTTAAGTGCTGAGTAAAAGTAGTTTGTTATACATAGAACAAGAAAAAGTAACTGGATAAGGGTTAATATCTAAATAGATTGTGAGCTTTTAAGGTCAATCATAGAAGAAAGTAATTGTTGGATTTGACACCTTGCAATCCAGCCATTAGAAGGTGTCATGTGTGACAGAGCGGTCAGTGATGATTAATTGATGTGAGGTCAGGGGGGTGATGGAGAGGTCAGTTGGGGGGGTCTTGAGATGTGATGAGTGAGTGATCCAGAAGTGAAAGTGACCAGAAATCGCAGGTAAAATCAATGAGGGGTCGTGTGACCCAAAACATAGAAACACAGATTTAACAGCCAATAGGATGTAAAAGGCCATTCTAGTTGACCCATATTATCTACCTACTGTAACCTTCAGCCATGCTTGAATTCCTGAAATGGATACTGTGACACAATATTTTTATTCTTACATAGTTACATAGTATTTAAGGTTAAAAAAAGGCTTTCAGTCCATCAAGTTCAACCTTTTAAGATCTCCTTTGATCTGCAATATGCGGATTAACTATTAATTCATTAGTTGTTAATTAATTATCAATCAATTATTTAATGTTTTTTTTTTTTTTATTATTATTATTAATTAGTCCAGAGGAAGGCAAATAGAAAAAAAAAAAAAACAAGCGAGACTTAGCCAATTGTCTAAAGGGGAAATGTTAAAAATTTGGATCATTACTGTCTCTCTAATTATCCATGATAACCCTGAATACCCTTTTTAATTAGAAATAAATCCAGTCCCCTTTTAAAGTTATCTATCGAATCCGCTGTCACCACCTCCTTTGGTAGAGAATTCCACAGATTAACCACCCTTACTGTGAAGAACCCTTTTCTTTCTTTGAGGTGGAATCTTTTTACTTCTAACCTCAAGGGATGTCCTCTTGTCAGTTGAAAACCTCTTGGCACAAAAAGCTCCCCCGACAAATATTTATACTGACCCTGGATGTATTTATATAAGGTAATCATATCTCCTCTTAGATGCCTTTTTTCTAGAGAAAATAAGTTTAATTTGGTTAGTCTTTCTTTATAACTTAGCCCCTCCATTCCCCTTATTAGCTTTGTTGCCCTTCTCTGTACCTTTTCCAGCTCTAAAATGTCCTTTTTATGAAGTGGTGCCCAAAATTGTACTCCATATTCCAAATGAGGGCGTACTAGAGATTTGTATAGTGGCAGAATTATATTTGCTTCCCTTGCTTCTATACCTTTCTTAATACATGCTAATATTTTATTTGCCTTTGCAGCTGCTGCTTGGCTTTGAGCACTGTTGTCCACAAGCATTCCCAAATCCCTTTCAATATCTGATACACCTAGATTTGCTCCATTAAGATTATAAATTGCATGGTTATTTTTCCTTCCCAGATGCATAACTTTACATTTATTCGTATTAAATCTCATCTGCCATTTAGATGCGCATTCCTCAATTTCATGTAAATCCCCTTGGAGGGAAAGCACATCATTATCTGATTTAATTACCTTGCACAACTTTGTGTCATCAGCGAAAATGGAGACCCCACACTCCAATCCTACCTCTAAGTCATTAATAAATATGTTGAAAAGGAGAGGACCTAATACTGAACCCTGAGGAACCCCACTTACCACATTAGTCCAATCGGAGTATGTTCCATTTACAACAACCCTTTGCTTCCTGTCTTTTAGCCAGCTCTCAATCCATGAGCAGATATTTACTGCAATTCCTGTATCCCTTAGTTTGCCCAATAGTCTCCCATGTGGCACTGTATCAAAAGCCTTTGCAAAATCCAAAAAGACTACATCCACTGAGTTGCCTTGATCCAGGTTCCTACTAACCTCCTCATAGAAACTAATTAAATTTGTTTGACATGACTTATCCCTCATAAACCCATGTTGACTCCTAATTATAATCCTGTTCAAATAGACATATTTTTAAACATAGGTATCACATCAGCTTTTCTCCAGTCATCTGGTAGAGACCCTGTGTTGAGGGAATCTTGAAAAATTAAATATAATGGTTTGGCTATTACAGAACCCAGTTCCCTTAGTACCCTTGGATGTATTCCATCAGGACCCGGGGCTTTATTAACATTTATTTTCTCCAACCTCTTTTGGATTACTTCCTGTGTTAACCAATTATTTGGCAAAAGTAGTGTAGCCCCATTATGTCGCAGTGTCCCAACCACTGGTACCTCCCTTGTGTATACCGATGAAAATAACCTATTTAGCTCAGCTGCCTTTTCCTGGTCACTAATTATCAGACGGCCTGTGTCACATTGTAATGTTCCTATAGCTTCCTTCCTCGCCTTCTTCCCATTAATATACTTTAAAAATATTTTAGGGTTAGTCTTACTCTCTTTTGCAATTAATTTTTCATTTTCTATTTTAGCCAGTCTAATCGCCCTTTTGCAAGCCTTGTTGATTTCCTTGTACTCCTGTAAAGCAGTCTCTGTCCCCTCTTGTTTGTATAATTTAAATGCCTGTTTTTTACTCCGTATCTTGATCTTTAAATCATTGTTAAGCCACATGGGTTGTGATTTACTCCTTTTACTTTTATTCCCACACGGTATATGCCGATGTGTATATATATTTAGTAAGGATTTAAATGTTGTCCATTTATGTTCAGTGTTTTTACCTGCCAGTTCTCTGTCCCAGTCTATACTTTGTATTGCTGCACTTAGATCGTTAAATTATGCCCTTTTAAAATTAAGAGTTTTTGTTGGCCCCTTAAAATGTTGTTTTTTTAATTCAATCTCAAATGAGACTGTGTTGTGATCACTGTTTCCCAAAGGTTGCCCTATTTCAACATTTGATACTATATCAATATTATTTGTAATGAGTAAATCTAAGATAGCTTCATTTCTAGTAGGCTCCTGTATAACCTGGGCCAGATAATGATCCCTGAGTGTACTCAAGAACCTGCTCCCCTTAGCTGAACTGCTGGTCTCATTTATCCAGTTTATTTCAGGGTAATTAAAATCTCCCATTATTAGAACTTGCCCATGCTTAGCTGCATTTCCAATCTGTAACAATAATTGTATTTCCTCACTTTCAGCTATATTTGGGGGTTTATAGCATACTCCTACTAATATTCTTTTGGAATTTGCTGCTCCGCTATTTAACTCTACCCACAAACATTCAACTTCATCACTAGGTCCACCATAAATATCTTCTCTGACTATAGCCTTAAATTCAGGCTTAACATACAGACAAATCCCTCCTCCTCATTTACCATTGCCTCTATCTTTCCTAAATAGGTTATAACCATCCAGAGTAACAGTCCAGTCATGAGATTCATCCCACCACGTTTCGGTAATGCCTATTAAATCCCATTTTTCATTAATTGCTAATAATTCTAACTCTCCCATTTTTCCTGGCAAGCTTCTGGCATTAGCAAGCATACACCTTATGTTATGAGTCTGTAGTTCTGAAGTGCCTGCCACTGAACTTGAATTACTTAGTACTACCTCCATATTGACACTCATATTGGGCAATAAGTTGTTAGAAAGTAACAACAAATAACCTTTAAATGTTTCATATATTTATAAAATTGCTGCTCTGAGTTACCCTCTACCCCTAAGGTGACACTAGGAAAATGGCAAAAACAGTGTGGGAGCTACCGCTGGTGCACCCGGTGTAATACACAGAGGCCCCTCCTGATCCCCCCTCAGCCCCTCCTTATACTCTCTCTGCCCCTCTTGATCCTCCCCCTCATGATTTCCCCCTTTGGCCCCTTTGATCCTCCCCTTAGCTCTCTTGTTTTCCCCACATCATGATCCCCCCATGATCTCCCCCCCACTACTCCTGATCCCCCCAAATTGGTGCTTCCTACTGCACCAGCAGCACTCTCCTGAACTGTATCCTCACCTGCCGGATTGGGGGGGGGGGGGATCAATAGGGGCCAAGGGATGATCAGGATAGGCAGAGAGGGGATTAAGATGGGAAGATGGGAGTAAACCAGGAGGAACCAGAGTGGAGTATCAGAGGGGGCAGAGGGGGGATCAGGAGGGGCAGAGGGGGATCAATATGGGTAGAGGGGAGGATCAAAAGAGGCCGGGGGAACCAGAGGAGAGAATCATAAGAGGCAGAGGGGGGGGGGGTCAAGATGGGGAGAGGTGATGAACAAAAAAGGCAGGGGGAACCAGAGGAGAGAATCAAAAGAGGCAGAGAGGGGGGGTCAAGGGGGAGAGAGGGGATGAACAAAAGAGACAGGGGGAACCAGAGGAGAGATCAGAAGAGGCAGAGGGGAGGTCAAGATGGGGAGAGGTGATGAACAAAAGAGGCAGGGGGAACCAGAAAAGAGAATCAGAAGAGGCAGAGGGGGGGGGTCAAGATGGGGAGAGGGGATGAACAAAAGAGGCAGGGGGAACCAGAAAAGAGAATCAGAAGGGGCAGAGGGGGGATCAAGAGGGGCACGGGGAATCAGGAGGGGCAGAGGGGGATCAAGATGGGGAGAGGGGAGGATCAAGAGGGGGAAGAGGAACCAGAGGAGAGGATCAGAAGGGGCAGAGGGGGGATCAAGAGGGGCAGGGGTGAATCAGGAGGGCAGAGGGGAGAGGGATCACGAGCTCCTGGAGGGTCCCCAAATATGTGTGTGTGTGTGTATATATATATACCGTATTGGTCTGAATATAAGCCGCACCCGCGTATAAGCCGCACCCGTAAAGATCCAGGAGAAAAAATAGAAAAAAGATAGTACTCATAAGCCGTACCTGTAAAATTGGAGAGAAAAAGACTCTCAAAGTGGTCAGCCATTGCAAGACACAGACTTTCTAATTAGCACTGTAGCTTTTTTTGCAGGTTACAGGCTTTACAGGATGTTAGAATCACTAAAACCGTAAATCGCTATTCAATACCGCAGTCTAAAGCACGTAAATCGGGACCCTTAACTCACAATCGTGCAAATCGGCAGTAATTTTGCTTTTGCGAATAGAAGTCGCACGCGTTACAAGCAAAGTTCGCAAATCGGTAATGATTTTTTTGATGGTCGCGAATATAAGCCGCACCCGTAACTCGCAAGCTCAAAAATTGGAAAAAAGGTGCGGCTTATATTCGGATCAATACGGTATATATTATATATGAGTTGGCACCAGAGGGGGGCCCAACTACTGGACACATACTTTTATGGGATAATGTCCCCTCGGTTTGGCAGTTCAGGCTCACTAGAGAAGAGGCTGAAATGTAAGTCTTGTGTTATTCTGTTTGTCTTATTCAGGTGGTGCCTGGCATTTTGTGGCTGGTCTACATTTAGCAAAGAATGAGACTGATTACTTTAAGGATCTGTTTAATTTTTTCCTAAGAATTAATCAATTGGGATGGATCTTGGATGCAGTTCAGATCTCCATTCAGTAATATTGAAAGCATGTTGCAGCATTGTTAAGTTTAACAATATAATTTAATGAATGAAATTAAAGTTGAAACTAATTTTATCTTTTTTATTTTATTTATAGATAATATAATTTCTATTTTATATTTTGTAACTTATTTTTTTATGTCTAACTGTGAATACCAGTGTAATATTAATTTATTCTATAATATATGGGTCCCATATTCCTATCTTGGGACTTCTAGTTCCTCTCTCCCACACTCCTCGCTCTTTATCGCCTAGTTCTTTCTGACAATTATAAATGTAACTAATTAATCCTCGTATTGAACCCACATACCTTTATATCTGTACTAGCGACTTGCACGTCAAAAAATGACGGCAATAAAATTGTAAGGCAGATAATGCTGTTTGGTGAGACGCGTGGTGAATGGGTTTTGTGTTTATTGTGTTTTTTTGTTTGTTTTTTTTGTGTATATTTCTTTTGTATGGTAATTAAATAATTAATAAATTAATAAATGAATATACTTTACCTATTTGGAAGTAATATATGCAGGAAGCATTGTGCTGAAGAGCTGACAATCTGTTTTGATGTTCCTGCAGCATATAATGTAGGTTTGCAGTGTTGTGGAGCTGAGGTGTAAGTGTCAGCAATGTGTGCAGTGTGCAGTGTAAATAGGCTGCGTGCGCGAGGTGAAGCCGTTTGTGTAGCTGGGTACTTTCGCATTGTGTAAGTTAGTATTGTAAAATGGCGGCGAATGTGTATGTGCTAGGCGGCTATGTATGATGTAGCGTCCTGTGTTAATAGTGTATCTTGTACCACGTACGACTTTTTGGGTAAATCCGTATGTGTTTGGTGGTGTTTTGCGTCTTTAGGGTCCTGTAGCCTTGTTTTCTGCGGCGGCCATTTTTTATCTGAACTGCGGCTCGTATTTGTGGCTGGTAAGTCCGTAAATTTTCTGGTGTAAGTCCCGCCTGCGGCTGATTGCCGCCGACGCGGGAGCCTCCACCTCCGCAAATGCGGTCCACATTTGGGGGCTGAAAGTGGTAGGGGGTCGTAGGGATGAGCACCTACGGCGCTTATCACCAGCGCAAGGAGCGCCTTTTTGCCAGCATTAGCAACGACCCGCATGCTCACAACTATATATGTGATCACCAATTATGTTTTCTTCTTATAATAGATCCTTTAAAAAAATGCAGATTGTACTGAATGATTTGCTCTAAAAATGATTATATGCTCATACATTAGATAGCTGGTAATGTCGTTATTTTGTTACATACATCATATTTGATCATAGTTACATATATAAAGTACATATATGTAGATTTTGTGATTGTAAGTAGCGAGTTTTCAATCTTGTAGGGTGCTTTGGAAAAAAGCACTTCCTGCAAGCATTCTAAGCTCAAAACAGGGACCTCCATTTTTCTGCAGTTTGTTAACATTGTATTCTTTCGTGTCCTTATCCCCTGTACAGCGCTACGGA
>CM050167.1:393463887-393533887 GCA_027410445.1 Discoglossus pictus | reverse complement strand
CTCAGGAGGGGGCAGCGGGGGCTCAGGAGGGGGCAGCAGCAGCTCAGGAGGGGGCAGCGGGAGCTCAGGAGGGGCAGTGGGGGCTCAGGAGGGGGCAGCAGCAGCTCAGGAGGGGGCAGCGGGAGCTCAGGAGGGGGCAGCGGGGCTCAAGAGGGGGCAGCAGGAGCTCAGGAGGGGGCAGCGGGAGCTCAGGAGGGGCAGCAGGGCCTCAGGAGGGGGCAGCGGGAGCTGAGGAGGGGGCAGCGGGGGCTCAGGAGGGGGCAGCAGGAGCTCAGGAGGGGGCAGCGGGGGCTCAGGAGGGGGCAGCAGGAGCTCAGGAGGGGGCAGCGGGAGCTCAGGAGGGGCAGCAGGGCCTCAGGAGGGGGCAGCGGGAGCTCAGGAGGGGGCAGCAGGAGCTCAGGAGGGGGCAGCAGGAGCTAAGGAGTGGGCAGCGGGAGCTCAGGAGGGGGCAGCAGGAGCTAAGGAGGGGGCAGCGGGAGCTCAGGAGGGGGCAGCAGGAACTCAGGAGGGGGCAGTGGGAGCTCAGGAGGGGGTAGCGGGAACTCAGGAGGGGCAGCGGGGGCTCAGGAGGGGGCAGCAGGAGCTCAGGAGGGGGCAGCGGGAGCTCAGGAGGGGGCAGCGGGAGTTCAGGAGGGGGCAGCGGGAGTTCAGGAGGGGGCAGCGGGAGCTCAGGAGGGGGCAGCGGGAGCTCAGGAGGGGGCAGTGGGAGCTCAGGAGGGGGAAGCGGGAGCTCAGGAGGGGGCAGCGGGGGCTTAGGAGAGGGCAGCAGGAGCTAAGGAGGGGGCAGTGGGAGCTCAGTAGGGGGCAGCAGGAGCTCAGGAGGGGGCAGTGGGAGCTCAGTAGGGGGCAGAAGGAGCTCAGGAGGAAGCAGCGGGGGCTCAAGAGGGGGCATGAGCTCTGGCACTGTGGGAGGGTACTAATCTATACAAATGGTAGTGGATAAGTGGAACTACCCTCCAATGGAAGTAGCAGAGTCACGCCTATCTAAGGAATTTAAGCATGCCTGGGATAAACATAAGGAGTAATAAGCCCAGCTTTTAGCAAGATATACAGCCTTATTAAATTGCAATTCGGCCAATAGAATAGGGCTCTATATAAGCACAGAGCAAATATTTATGTTATAGAAGTTTTTAGTTAGTGAAGACCTTGCTTTTGGATAGAAGATCACCAACTAAAAACTTCTATAAAATAAACATGCTCTGTGCTTATATAGAGCCCTATTCAATTGGCCCGAATTGCAATTTAATAAGGCTGATAATGTGTAGACTAAATGGTCTTTTTGGTTGTTAGCTGCTGTCACATCTATTTATCAAGTCTTTGCTTAAACAAAAAGAGTAGAGCGGCTCATCTAAGAACGAAAAATACCTTACTGGGTTTTTTCTATAGGTCAGCCACTTTTGCCCCCTCCTGTAGTATATCAGTCTGATCCCACTCACTCAGAGTGATCCAGACCCGAAATACCAGGCAATTCTACCCTGAACCGAAGAAACTGCAAACCACAGACGCGTTTCGGCCATTTTGGACCTCGTCAGTGAGGTGCAGCTTTATTCCCTAAGGCACATCGAGCCACGTCTGGTCCCCCTATCACCAATAAGGTGAGAACATAGATGAGGTCTTATTCTCCCAGCGTCCCAGCTCTTGCACTGATTGGTTTCTCATTGTATGCGGGTCATATGTTTGTCGAGCCTGAATTTATAAGATGATGGTCTTTACTTGCTAATGATGTCAGTGTACGATCGAATCGGCCTCTTTGACCACAACTTGTAGACAGTTTTTCGTGCTCTTTAAAAATAACCTAAAAAATTACTTTATTGGCTAGTACAGATCACCTGGCACCTGGTATTTTTATGTTGGGTGGCCATTATTCTAATAGGTAATAATGGCCGCCCAAAGGCAATGCAGGAGATACCTGAGCAGGTAAATAATACATCCTGTCTGAAGGCCAAGACCAGCCGGAGCATTAAAGTCAAAGTGCTTATTTCTAGAACGCCAAGGTCAAAGGGCAAGTGCTAAATTTCAGAGGTCAAAGGGCTGCTAAAGCCTCTGGCAAACAAGTGAGAGCGCATCGGCGACCTTGTGCCCGGAATTCTGCTCCAATCCACACAATAGAAATAATAAATATATAAATCCGTCTGTTTGTTTTACCTGACATATTTATGCAGCTTTTATGAGTGTTTATGGCTGGGGTTAAACTCATTTCCTTCACTTTACGGGCGCACTGTAGACTTTCTCTAGTGGATAATTGTGTCATAAACACACGTGGCTTGCAGGATCGCCAAGTCGGCTACTCGGAAACTGCCGTCTGAATGGAAACCAGTGCTGGAATCATCGTACAATCAGAGTAAATCATTTGAATGGCTAAAAATAAGTAAAAAAATGTACTTCCTACTCAGCATTTCCAGAAATACAGTTATTGCACTGCATTCTGGGAAACTGGACGGGGACATGCAAATGAGTTTGCAAAGCATTTTCACTCTTTTGTCCAAAAACACTTTAAACGGATCCATTTAAGATCGAAACAGCTGTCTGTGGGTAGGTCTCTGAACTTTACAGTTGTGTAATACAGTGAGCACATACCTAAACGGAGCCATGTATAAAGTGGTATTGGATCAAAGAAAATGAACCGTGGGCACATTTGCATGTCCCAACCCAGTTTCCCAGAGTGCAGTGCATTAACTGTATCTTTGTGAATTCTGAATAGGATATACGTATTTTAAGTTATATTTAGATATTCAAAGGTGAACACAAATGTACTAATTATTTAATGTGCTCTTATGAAGAACTTGACCTCATATTGGGCAAAATATTTAGAATAAATAAATACAGCATTTAATGCCAACAGAAGGTCCAAAGTATGAAATGATGATTGGAAGAATACAAAGTAGGTCCCCTTTAGATGACTTTTATGTGCAGGGGTGTTTTTTTTTGTTTTAAAAGGCCAAGAAACTTAGGGCCTCATTCAATTGCAATTTGTCCAATTGAATAGGGGTCTAAATAAGCACATAACATATTTTTTTAAAGAAGTTTTTAGTTAGCGAACATCTATCCAAAAGCAAGGTTTTCACTAACTAAAAACGTATTTAAAAAAAATATGTTATGTGCTTATTTAGATTCCTATTCAATTGTCCAAATTGCAATTGAATGAGGGCCTTAGAGATTTGGGCAACAGGAGATCCAAACTAGTTCTTCAATAGCCCCCTCTCCTTTCATATCACTTTATTTCCTTCTTGTGTACCCCCTGTGACAAGTTCCCAGACTCCTCTGGGTTTGTCCGTGTTTCTGGCCTTTTAATTACAAGAAGCTGATGATACTTTTCCAAGTTTTACTAAAAATATATCCAGTTTGATAAAAAAAATAACAAAGCAAAATAAATCAAAGAAAATACAATTCCTAGTTTCCACTGCAGCACTAACTTAATTGACATCAGTTTTCCTAATTAACCAGCTGTCATCCAGCTAAACCTGTATGGAGCAAAATCAAACAGTCCAAATGTTTGTAAAATCACTGTCCTGTATAGTCTTCAAATTTCCAGGTCTCCACTCTGCTCCAAGCGGTCATAAGCTACAGGCTGCTGTCTCAGTGTGTGTCTATCTCCAGCTCAGACAAACTACAAACAGTCCATAAGCAGCCCCCCATAATCCAAGAGTAGTCTTAAATCGGGTCTGCCAAAGTGCAGCTAATTACATGAGCAGGAAAGTTAACCCCTGCAATCCTAATGGGGAAAACAGCTCACATAAACACTTTGGGCTACTCTGTCACACCCCATATTAGTGTGTGGACTCTTGATGCAGATTATAGGGCAATTACACCCTTTGGTAACTCAGAGGTTAAATCCAGCCATGGGCTTCAATGCATTGATTGTATTATATGCCTATTAGATGTTGGCCTGTTTTCCCCATGAAATTATTTAAAGTGTCAGTTTAACAAGGATGGAGAATGATTAGTGGGACTAAAACAGAAAGTGACAATGAGATAACGGGGTACACAGGCTGGAGCTCATACTTATATGGGGTGTAATAATGCTCGCAACTCATATGGAAACGCACATCCTGGGCTGAACGGGAAGGTTATAGCGTTATGGGAGGGCCCTGTGTGTTAATAGGTATATAATATCCCTGGGTATCTATTTACTGACATGGGGCCTCATTCAATTGCGATTTGGCCAATTGAATAGGGCTCTAAATAAGAACATAACATATTTTTTTTAAAGAAGTTTTTAGTTAGTAAACGTCTATCCAAAAGCAAGGTTTTCACTAACTAAAAACGTATTTAAAAAAAAATATGTTATATGCTTATTTAGAGCCCTATTCAATTGGCCAAATTGCAATTGAATGAGGTCCATGGACTTTATCACATATTATAATTGTCAAACTGCGATACTTCGTCACGCTTGCGACGAATCGCAGTTTGACAATGATCCGATCGCAAAGGCGTTCGGATCACGCGCAATGCACGCCTCGAGCAGAGAAGGCGCAGAGCGCGGCATGAGCCGCACATAAGGAGAGGGAAGAGACAAAGAGGGAGAGGGGAAGAGACACAGAGGGAGGGGGGGAGAGACACAGAGGGAGGGGGGAAAGAGACACAAAGGGAGAGGGGGAAGAGACACAGAGGGAGGGGGGGAGACACAGAGGGAGGGGGAGAGACACAGAGGCAGGAGGGAAAGAGACACATAGGGAGGGGGAGAGACACAGACGGAGGGGGAAGAGACACAGATGGAGGGGGGAAAGAGACACAGAGGGAGGGGGAGAGACATAGAGGAAGGGGGGAAAGAGACACGGAAGGGGAAGAGACACAGAGGGAGGGGGGGAAAGAGACACAGGGGGAGAGACACAGAGGGAGGGGGAAGAGACACAGAGGGAGGGGGAAGAGATACAGAGGGAGGGAGGAAGAGATACAGAGGGAGAGGGGGAAGAGACACAGGGGGAGAGGGGTGGAAGAGGCAGAGAGGGGGGAAGAGTCACAGAGGGAGGGGGAGAGACACAGGGGGAGAGACACAGATAGAGAGGGGGAAGAGACACAGAGGGAGGGGTGGAAGAGACACAGAGGGAGAGGGGGAAGAGTCAGAGAGGGAGGGGGAAGAGGCAGAGAGGGAGAGGGGGAAGAGACACAGAGGGAGGGGGAGAGACACAGGGGGAGAGACACAGATAGAGAGGGGGAAGAGACACAGAGGGAGGGGGGAAGAGACACAGAGGGAGGGGGGTAAGAGATACAGAGGGAGGGAGGAAGAGACACAGAGGGAGAGGGGGGAAGAGACACGGGGGGGAAGAGACACAGGGGGGGGGAAGAGACACAGAGTGAGAGGGGGGAAGAGGCACAGAGGGAGAGGGGGAAGAGGCAGAGGGGGAGAGGGGGGAAGAGACACAGGCGGAGGGGAGAGACACAGGGGGAGAGACACAGATAGATAGGGGGGGAGAAACACAGAGGGAGGGGTAGAAGAGACACAGCGGGAGGGGGAAGAGACACAGTGGGAGAGGGGGAGAGACACAGAGGGACGGGGGGAAGAGACACAGAGGGAGAGGGGGAGAGACACAGAGGTAGGGAGTCACAGAGGGAGAGGGGAGAGACACAAGGGGGAGAGACACAGAGAGAGAGGGGGAAGAGACACAGAGGGAGAGGAAGGAAAGAGACACAGACGGAGAGGGGGTGATGAGACACAGAGGGAGAGGGGGGAAAAAGACACAGGGGGGAGACATAGAAAGACAGGGGGAGAGACACAGAGGGAGAGGGGGGAAAGAGACACAGAAGGAGAGGGAGAAAAAGACACAGAGGAGGGGGAAAGAGATGCATGGGAGGGAGAGGGGGGAAAGAGAAACAGGGGGTAAAGAGACAGGGTGAGAGGGGGAAAGAGACAGGGGGAGAGGGGGGGGGGGGAAGAGACACAGGGGAGAGGGAGTAAGGAGACACAGGGGGAGAGGGGGTGAAAGAGACACAGGGAGAGGGGGGGGAAGAGACATGGGGAAGAGACACAGAGGGGGAGGGGGGAAGAGACACAGAGGGAGAGGGGGAAGAGACAAACAGGGAGAGGGGGGAAGACACACAGAGGGAGGGGGAAAGACACAGGGGGGAGAGACACAGAGAGAGGGGAAGAGACACGGGGGGAAGAGACAGAGAGAGAGTGGGGGGAAGAGACACAGAGGGAGAGGGGGAAAGAGACACAGAGGGAGAGGGGGGAAGAGACACAGAGTAGGAGGGGGGAAAGGGACACAGAAGGAGATGGGGAGAAAGAGACAAACGGGGAGGGGGTAAAGAGACACAGGGGGAGAGGGGGAGAAAGAGACAAAGGGGGGGGGGAACACAGGGGAGGTGGAAAGGCACTCATGGCAAGGCCAGTAAAGTAGAGGGGAGAAGCTTGCCAGGCTTCACTTTTTATTGCTGTCATTTTTGACGGGCAAGTCGCTAGTTTTATTATAAGAAGTGCTTATAAACTCTGTTTTTACTGGCTAAAATCCCACAAATAGTCCCTGTATGGGACTGCCCTGTGCAGTGTATGAAGATACAGACTCTGCTGTACTTGCTGTACTCTCATACTAACCAATCAGTGACCATCTCTCAGTAACATTCTGCAATATACTACTGAGACGTGGTCCCTGATAGGCTAGGACAATACACTGTACATTCAGCCCTACAGAGTCTGTGTCTGCGGAGGACTGCAATTTGTCTGACCTCTCAGTTATGACCTGCACGTCTTGGGTGACCCTATATTGTATAGCTCACAGCTTCACTGAGGTACACAAGCCCCATCACCATGACAAGGTAGCGATCCAGAAGGGTTCACAGGTGTAGATTAAATGCTGAGAAGGTTCCTATCTGTACACTGGAAAAGTAGCAGCTAAAATAATGGTGCTTACAGCTGGATTGAAGTAAAGCTCATTAGTTTACAAGGGAGCACCTCCCTGAGGTAGCTGCTGCACGAAGCAGCTCAGTAAAGGAAATGGAACAACAAAAATAATAGAAAAAAAGGTAAAGAAGCATGGAAGGTTTTCACTAGTAATAAAATATACTATGTATCCATTTACCTTTATGTATTTTTTTTTACTGAGAAGCTTTGTGTTTTCTACCCAAATAATCTGTACATGTTTAGGTCTGCCCTCTACAGCTCATGCAGCTGATGAATACACAGACTGTGAAGTGCAGTGTATTAAATTAGCCTGTCAGTGACCTCTCTCAAGCAGCATGTTGCAGAAGGTTGCCACTGATTAGTTACTATGAGATACTCCACATCCTGTACTTTGAAGTACTTAATATCTCTAAATTATCCAATTAATAATAAATGAATAAAATACCATGCACTTTAGTATATCCTAAGTACGAATTTGACATCGATTTGCCAGTAAATATGAGAGTTTGCCAACAATAAACATGGCCGCCACTGGCTCGGAAAACTTGAATGATGCGTTTCCGCAGTTTTGTTCTCTCCGTGCATTATGGGAGTAGTTGTAGTTTTCTGTCAGACTTGGTCTGTGTTGGGGATAGGACCGGTCCAGCACATGGACTACAATCCCATGAGGCTGTGCGCTGGTCTCAGACGTGTCAGCCAGGGGTTACTCTGTTATAGTTAGACCGGCTTGTACACGGAGCGCTGTCCGGTCACCATGCACCCTGCACTGGCCGTGGGGCTCGTGTTCTCGGGCTGCTGTAGCAATGTGGTGTTCTTAGAACTCCTGGCGAGGTGAGAATGGGAAAGAACCCAGGGTCCATTCATTAGAATACGGAGTGGAACATGTGACAGAGACTGGGGGCTGGAATATGAGGAGGGGGTAATATGGGGGGGTCTGCAATGTAGAGGGGTAATATGGGGGTCTTCAATGTAGGGGGTTTAATATAGGGGACCTGCAATGTATGGGGTAATATGGGGGGCCTACAATGTAGTGGGTTTAATATGGGGGTCTTCAATGTAGGGGGTTTAATATAGGGGACCTGCAATGTAGGGGGAATATTGGGGGGTCTGCAATGTAGGGGGTTTAATATGGGGGCCTGCAATGTAGGGGGGGGGGGCTTCAATGTAAGGGGGGGCCTGCAATGTAGGGGGTTAAATATGGGGGCCTGCAATGTAGGGGGGGGCTTCAATGTAGGGGGGGGGGGGCTGCAATGTAGGGGGTTTAAAATAGGGCCCTGCAATGTAGGGGGAAATATGGGGGCCTTCAATGCAGGGGGGTAATATGGGGGTCTGCAATGTAGGGGGTAATATGGAGGGCATGCCATGTATAATGTGACTGGGTGGGGGATGACTGAAAGGGGGTGCAAGGTTTCTGCATAGTATAATGAGATTAGCGGTTAGTCTGTAAGGTGGGGATAGCTGGCAGGGGGTGCTCCAGGCGGTGTGGGTCTGGGGGGGTTGCCCCGAGTGCTGTGGGTCTGGGGGGTTGCCCCGAGCGGTGTGGGTCTGGGGGGTTGCCCCGAGCGGTGTGGGTCTGGGGGGTTGCCCCGAGCGGTGTGGGTCTGGGGGGTTGCCCCGAGCGGTGTGGGTCTGGGGGGTTGCCCCGAGCGGTGTGGGTCTGCGGGGTTGCCCCGAGCGGTGTGGGTCTGGGGGGGGGGTTGCCCTGGGCGGTGTGGGTCTGGGGGGGGGGGGGTTCCCCGGGCGGTGTGGTGTATTGTCTACAAGCTCCGAGCTGATTGGCTGGCACGTCATCCAGTAATTACTTACTACAATCTCTTTTTATATAGACAGATACATTTATAGAGAAATCCAGAAACATCTGAAGTGATCTTGTATCAATAAAATACTCCACATGCCAGGCACTTGGGTACTTTTTTTCTGATACTCCGTGCCATACGGCTTGCCCCAGAACCTTCCATTCTTCGTCACTCCATATAATATATTTATTATAAGACACCTTTTGGCCTCTCGTTTTTAATATATATATATTTTTTTTAGAAAATTCCCAGGATGTGGAAACATCGTAACATTCGCCCAGTTTCTGTTCATAGCGATAGAAGGCTTCATTTTCCAGGCAAACTTCGGGAGACGGAAGGCTGCCATCCCTTTAAGGTAAGCGGCTGCTGTGCCTTTAATACTGGGAGTAACTCTGATACTGGGCCACAGAATAAGTTTTCCAACTTAAATTTAAACCGATATGGACGTTTCCTGGATGTTATTAGGTATATAATATCCCTGGGTATCTGTTTACTTGTATGAACTTTTTTTTTTAAATAAGAAGTCCTTATAAGCTCCGCTTTCACTGCCTGAAATAATAATACTTGCTGGGATCTGTCCTCTGCAGCTCACAAAGACACCGACTCTGCTGTACTTGCTGTTCTGTGCCTCATACTAAACAATCAGTGACCGTCTCTCTGCAGCATGCTGCTGAGATGTGATCCCTGATGGGCTAGGACACTTCACTGCACATGCAGCCTTACAGAGTCTGTGTCTGCATATGCTGCAGAGGGCATACCCATACAGGGACTATTTGTTTGATGTCAAGCAGTAAAAACTGATCTTATAAGTATAAGACAACTGAGCTTTAAAGTGACACAACACAGGCTCCACTTATTGTAGAAAGGAAAAATACAAATAGAAATAAATATGATTACAGCTGGTTGTTAAAAAAAAAAAAAAAAGAGTGGAAGACAATTTATAATAATATCTAATTATGCTCCTAAAATCTTCTTTTCATTGTCTATTACCAGTTAATTGATTTACAACAATAATAATACCATTTTGCTTTGGATAAAATAATCCTTTTCTAGAGACTTTACCTCCTTTCTGTGCTTCATTTGTAGATACTATGTAACTATGGTGGCCATGTTCTTCACGGTCAGCGTGGTGAATAATTACGCGCTTAACCTCAATATCTCCATGCCCCTCCATATGATCTTCAGATCGGTGAGTACAGGAACATTTTATATTTTCACTACTCCATTTACAAAAATAACCATCCAGGGAAATCCTCCTGAAAGTGCCCGCGCGGCACAAGTTATATAGAAAAAATACATTATTGTTAAAGAAAAATGTTATTTTTTTTCCATAAAAAATATTTTTTTGTGCGAGCAGTTTATTTCTTTTGCACCAATATACACGTAACCCAGTTGTCGCTTTGGGTGTTATAAGGATATGCCCTAGAGGCTGCCACATGAACCTGCCAGAAGCTCCTAAATAGCTCCGGTTGGTGCTCAGGACTGTTGTGGTTTAGCTCCAAGTGGACTTACTTCATATACAGGGAATTTTAAAAATGGGGCTGTTATTTGATGCTAGAGAAATGACAGGAAACAAAATGGTGGACATATACATTTTGGCTATAGAGGTATAAGGGTATCCTGAGAATAAAATAGGTGGAGATGGGTAGATGAGGTAATTGAAGCAATAGACATGAGCTTGAGGGAGATAAAAGGGGCAGTGGCTGATGGATGTGCCTGGCGTGCTGCGGTCCATATGGCCACGGACACAACTGGATGACTAAACAACAACAAAGGGGCTAAGTTGTGACTTAACCCCTGTACAGCGCTACGGAATATATAGGCGCGTTACAAAAATAAAGATAATAATAATAGAGTTGAACGATCACATGACATCAGAATAATCTTATTAATTGCTGCTTTTCTTTTCCAGGGGTCTTTGATAGCAAACATGGTGCTCGGGATCATCATGCTGAACAAGAGGTAAGATTGGTGGTCTTCACAGCACCCCAAGTGGGATCCCACTACGCAGTAATCCAGTTGCAGGGTCATATAGTGATGGATTTGTCTCCTGTGTTTCCAGGTACACCCCCTCCAAGTACTTGTCTATCTCTCTGGTGTCTGTCGGGATCTTTATCTGCACAATGATGTCTGCAAAACAAGTGGTAAAGCATGACCGACACGACACTGGGACTTAAATCTTAAACCACCATGTACTCTAATTAAAAAATCCACCATAATTAACGGGACATGAAAGGCCCTGGGTGTTACTAGGTATATAATATACTGATATGTACTTTATTTTACTAAGAAGGGCTTATAAGCTCTGTATTTACTGCCTAAAATGAAACAAACTGTCCCTGTATGGGTCTGCCCTCTGCAGCTCATGAAGATACAGACTTTGTAGTACTTGCTGTGCTACATCTCATACTAACCAGTCAGTGACATCTCTCGGCAACATTTTGTGACGTGGTCCCTGATAGGCTAGGACACTACACTGCACATCCAGCCCAACAGACCTAATAAGGACTTCTTAATAACATAAAGTAAATATATATACAGGTATATTATATATCTAGTAAAGTCCGGGAACCTTCCTGATCCCGTAAGGGAAAAAACATACCAAATATTGGGTGGAGGGAAATGGGACCTTATTGGGTGTCATTACTGCAGACATCTCGCACTTAGCGTTGTGTAGATCTGAAGCTCCCGACTTCTCCTGGTTGCAACCTTTTTGATTACATTGTAATTAAATGTATAATTATATCCCCCCTGCAGGCGTCCCATGGAAGCTCCAGCGAAGAAGAATCTTTTACCGCCTTCCTGTGGTGGCTTCTTGGTGAGTGGGGTCTTGGGTTTCCTTGTTAGGACCACTGGAGAATCGAGAGATTTAAGATATTAGTGGTTTGTAGCAAATAAATAACCTTAGCAGTTGTGATAAATGGACTCGCCACAACAGGAAGTTGATTTAATTGTAATGAGTGGCTCATGCATATTAATTAGCTGCTTTTGATGTGTAATTAGGATTACAGTCTGTTTGGCTGCAGTGGCTAAAATAAAGACCAGCAATGTTATGTGGCAGGAAGACTCCACCCTTATCGAGCACACTGAGCCACAAAATCAATTGTAAATATTTCAGAAATTATTTACAGTGGAGAAAAACTGCTAGTACAATGTATAGCCAGTTTTTAACGCTCTTTAAAATGAAATCAACTTGCTGTTCAGATGACAGAGAGAATATCTTCTTCTTTTTTGTTTTGCAAGATCAATATGCAGCTCTCCGGTAAGTGGTCTCAGAATTGTTTCATACTTATTAATTCCAAGACCGAATATTGGACAAGGGCTGCTATAAATCAGAAATGAAAGTCTCAAATACGTCACCGCATGTGAAACCTGAGCCAGAGATATTTAATACATAGATAACGCAGAGAGATTTGTTAAGTTTTTTTTTTTATCTCTACATGGACATGTCGGGCCCCCCCCCCCGGAGCAGAGCAATCGTCTGCATTGTTTCAATTCCAGAAAGCAAAAGAGCAGAAACCTGAATTTATTGCCAGAGGAATTTACAAAATTACAAGGAAATGTAAGAAAATTGGGAATGTAAGCAGTCTTGCCATTGACTTAAATGAGACACACACCCCTGCAACCTGATTGGCTGCATTAATGCCCCAGCATGTGGGCAGTCTTTCACACATATAAACACAGATTTTGTTGTATTTGACTTCTCAGTGAAAAATGCTCATATTTAAAAAATGCTAAAAGTATTTCATCATGTTTTTATGAGATCTTTACAGTGATGTTGTCCAAATTGTGTTGAGTTTTGTGACCCTGTTACTAGTGTAGTAAAGGTAATCGTAATGGGACCTATGTTAATCCCACAAAGGTGTCAGTAAATAAATAATTCTACTATAAAATAATATATAAAAAAACACCAAATTATGATACTAGCGACTTGCCCGTCAAAAAATGACGGCAATAGAATTGTAAGGCAGGTAATGCTGTTTGGTACACAAAGTAAGTGTTTTGGTTGTGTAAGTACCTTCGGCGCTCATTGCGAGCCTCTTGGTTAGTGTATGTTTGTTTATGAGAGCTCCTTTGGCCCTCATTGCAAGGTTTGCTCTTATGTCCTTTTGGCTGGTATTGTGAGCCTCTCCCCTGGTGTAGATGTGGTCCTCTAAACACCGTTGGCGCTCCTTGTGAGGCGCGCGCTGAGTGCCTTTAGCTTTTATTGAGATTCTGTCGTCTGTTTTTTTTCCTGTCTATGTATTTTGTAATGTTAATTAATTACTAAAAATGATAAATGAATATACTTTACCTAATATATGCAGCAAGCAATATCCTAAAGAGCTGACAATCTGTTTTGATGTTCCTGCAGCATACAATGTACATTTGGTCTGTTGCGGAGCTGAGGTGTAAGTGTCAGCAATGTGTGTAGTGTAAATAGGCTGCGTGCGCGAGGGGAAGCCGTTTGTTTAGCTGTGTAGTTCCGCATTTTGTAAGGTAATGTTATTAGTTGTAAGTTAGTGTAAAATGGCTGCGACTGTGTATGTGTTAGGCGGGTGTGAAGCATTTAGCGTGCTTCCTAATAGTGTATTTATTAGGTCGTACGGGTCTGTGTAAAAGGTGTATTTGCTTGGCGGTGTTTTGCGTGCTTAGGGGTTGTGTAGCCTTGTTTTTTAGTTTTTTTTCAGCAGCCATTTTTTTTTCCTCTCGCTTAGGGGATTTTCAAGTGGCGAAAATCTTTAAATTTGATTTTAATTTGGCGTGTAACCTCATTCCCAGACGACCTGGCTGTCCCCCCTTGCTATGCGTGTGTATTTTTTTTATTTTATTTTAGGTGGTTTTTGCTGTGCGTAGTGCGTATTTTTTGCGGCTCATATTTTTTGTTTTAATTTTTTTAAGTGGTGGTTTCTGTTAGGAAAAAAAATCGCCTATAAAAAATTACGTCCCGTAACACTTACACAATTCATAGTGCGAGACCCGTAGCACTTTGTATTTGAGTTTTGTGTTGATGTGTAGTTCTTCGGGTTGTAGGTATGAGGCGCAAATTGTACGGGGTCGTAGGGATGAGCACCTAAGGAGCTCATCTCCACCAGTGCAACGAGCGTCTTTGGCTCTCCTTGCTTGGCCGCAACCGCGCCCTCGCTTTGCGAGCCTGCAGTTTTAACGTTGCGTTAACAACGGATTTTGGCAAGGTTGCGCTGCTGAGAACTATATATGGGATATCAAGCAAAATCAAAGCTTAAGAAATCATTCATATACTACAGCAGGTATTTTACCAATAAAATCTAAGGTAAGAGTAACGGGATCTGTCTTATTCCCATGAGGTCTAATCTATTATAAGGACTGAGCTGTACAGATTGGTTCAAGAATCAGCTAGAGCATAAAAGAGAATAAAAATATAAAAAATAATAGGCAAATAATAACCGCTAACACTACCTAGGTTAGAGTGATACATTAAACCAGTAAATACCATTTGGATCTAAGGTAAAAGTAATGGGGTTAACCCTATGAGGTATTAGCAATCATAATCCTTACATTTTTGTTAAGTCTTAATCCATACCGGTGAACTTGAGTATAGACAATAAAGTAATAAGTAATGTAAATAAGCTTTACTCAGTAATTCTGCTTGTTATAAGTGTGAAATAAAAATAACTTCACCTTAAAGTGTCATTTAATTCAGCAAACTTTGGACCACATCACAGTAAAGATTTCCTAAAATCATGTTGAAATACTTTTTTAAATATGTACATTCGTCACTGAAAAATGAAATGTGGAACAGAGTGCCCACATGTGGCTTCATTACCACAACCAATTAGGTTGCAGGGGTATGGGTCAAGTCAATGGTAAGACTGCTTACATTTTCAGTTTGAAGGGAACTAAACTTTTATAATTTCTTATGGTAGAAAATTCAGATTTCTACCCTCTTGCCTCTCTCTGGAATATGAGCAGTGATCTTCTCTGGGGCTGTCCATGTAGAGCTCAAAATGAAATAAACCTGAACAGGTCAGCTATGCATTCACTGGTCAATGCATTCCAGGGTAAAACTGCTATCAATCACTGTCTTCACTATAGCATCATTTTGTTTGTAAACAGACAATTAAAACATCTGCTATTAATGTAATTAAAACAAATATATATCATTTAACATTTAATCTTGCGCTCTTTCACGCCATTAATTCACTTACAGGTAAATGGCCCTTTAACAGCGAAGTTAGCTCAACACTAAGAACAGTAAATTACAATATAGCACAATCAAAACTAACAAGAGACAAAGTACAGAGAGAGATAACCAAGTTATGTCTCTGGTTACAACAGTATAATTACAAAGTAACAGTAATAGATAACAAACAGAAGCAAATATCTTATAGCGTTTCCGTTCAAATGAAACAAAGTACTGTATATGTCTTGAGGAGGCAGAATAAATTACTGAACACTTGAACTATTCAGTTTAACACAAATTGCCAACTGCCTCTCAAGTATATCCTCCTGGATGTCCCCCCGTCATCTCAAATGCGCATGTTAAAGACTCCGCTCCTACTCTTCCCACCATCTACTACAACTCGTCGGTCACTCCACCGGCTTCCCGTAGCCTCCAGAATAATATGGAAAAGCAAAGTCCTCAACAACAGTCTCAAAATACTCCCCCAACCGCCCTCTTCACTCTGCTAATGACCTTCTTTCCTTATCTCTCATTACCTCGTCTCATTCTACCTTCAGGACTTTTCTTGTGCTGCCCCTATTCTATGGAACTCCTTGCCTCGCTCCACTAGACTCCTCCTGCCTCAAAACCTTTAAAACCTCACTAAAACGCATCTGTATAAAAAAAGCTCATCACCCTCCACCTTAATATACACAACTGCACAATATCACTCACACACACAACCTACAGTGCAACACACAGACACCTCCACTGCTTGAGCCTATTGCCTCACTCACCGCCATCTTGTATGCATCAGCCAAACCATTTTAGATGCAAGTTTGTGAGTTTTCCATCTTGTGTCGGTGCTCTGGGCACAAGCTCCATTCTGAAATGTGTTAATATTGTTCTTGCCTTGTATTTAACCCCCGTATGGCAATACAAAATAAACAATGATAATAATTATATAAAACATAATAATAATTATCAGCAGTAAAAAAATATAAATTGCAAAACACACAGCAGTACTCGTAAACATTTGGATAATTGCAAGTTAGAATATTGATGTTTTAGATCACCGTTATTCTTTTTCTTCTTTTTGTGGGAAGATTTTCTTTTATAAAGTAATTAATAAAAGGTAATTTTTAACAAACGTGATGTGTTTAATACAAAAGGTGCAGCTTTAAGCCATTCCGTGGTATGGAGCTCTAATGCCATGCTTAAAGAAATATGTTTGTTATTACAATATTATCTTCATAACCAATGAACAGTCTTATTAGGAGACTTGCTATGTTACTTTGTTCCATGCAGGTTGTGAAATGAGAAAAACTTACCATTTTGTTATTAAAGCTACACAATGTATTTTCTGTATAGTTGGCTGTCGAGCTGCTTGGTCAACATCTAATGGACATCAGGTTGCTCAGGTAGTTTCAGTTCTCTTTGGGGGTAGAGACACACCATGCTCCTAAATCCAGTATAGGACCACAATGTCCTCCTAAATCCAGTATAGTACCACAATGTCCTCCTAAATCCAGTATAGTACCACAATGTCCTCCTAAATCCAGTATAGGACCACAATGTCCTCCTAAATCCAGTATAGTACCACAATGTCCTCCTAAATCCAGTATAGCACCACAATCTCCTCCTAAATCCAGTATAGTACCACGATGTCCTCCTAAATCCAGTATAGCACCACGATCTCCTCCTAAATCCAGTATAGTACCACAATGTCCTCCTAAATCCAGTATAGTACCACAATGTCCTCCTAAATCCAGCATAGTACCACAATGTCCTCCTAAATCCAGTATAGTACCACAATGTCCTCCTAAATCCAGCATAGTACCACAATGTCCTCCTAAATCCAGTATAGTACCACAATGTCCTCCTAAATCCAGCATAGTACCACAATGTCCTCCTAAATCCAGTATAGTACCACAATGTCCTCTTAAATCCAGTATAGTACCACAATGTCCTCCTAAATCCAGTATAGGACCACAATGTCCTCCTAAATCCAGTATAGGACCACAATGTCCTCCTAAATCCAGTATAGGACCACAATGTCCTCCTAAATCCAGTATAGGACCACAATGTCCTCCTAAATCCAGTATAGGACCACAATGTCCTCCTAAATCCAGTATAGGACCACAATGTCCTCCTAAATCCAGTATAGGACCACAATGTCCTCCTAAATCGAGTATAGCACCACAATGTCCTCCTAAATCGAGTATAGCACCACAATGTCCTCCTAAATCGAGTATAGCACCACAATCTCCTCCTAAATCCAGTATAGTACCAGAATGTCCTCCTAAATCCAGTATAGCACCACAATGTCCTCCTAAATCCAGTATAGTACCACAATCTCCTCCTAAATCCAGTATAGCACCACAATGTCCTCCTAAATCCAGTATAGCACCACAATGTCCTCCTAAATCCAGTATAGTACCACAATGTCCCCCTAAATCCAGTATAGTACCACAATGTCCTCCTAAATGCAGGGTGGCACCGTGCCTGTCCCCCTAAATGCAGGGTGGCACCGCGCCTGTCCCCCTAAATGCAGGATGGCACCGCGCCTGTCCCCCTAAATGCAGGGTGGCACCGCGCCTGTCCCCCCTAAATGCAGGGTGGCACCGCGCCTGTCCCCCCTAAATGCAGGGTGGCACCGCGCCTGTCCCCCTAAATGCAGGGTGGCACTGCGCCTGTCCCCCTAAATGCAGGGTGGCACTGCGCCTGTCCCCCCTAAATGCAGGGTGGCACCGCGCCTGTCCCCCCTAAATGCAGGGTGGCACCGCGCCTGTCCCCCTTAATGCAGGGTGGCACCGCGCCTGTCCCCCTTAATGCAGGGTGGCACCGCGCCTGTCCCCCTAAATGCAGGGTGGCACTGCGCCTGTCCCCCTAAATGCAGGGTGGCACCGCGCCTGTCCCCCCTAAATGCAGGGTGGCACCGCGCCTGTCCCCCTAAATGCAGGGTGGCACCGCGCCTGTCCCCCTTAATGCAGGGTGGCACTGCGCCTGTCCCCCTAAATTCAGGATGGGTTTTGACCTTCCTAAGAAGGCTCCAGACGTTGGACCTGTGTCTTAGGGAATACAACAAGACCTCACTGACACAATGAAATTTGAAACGTACATCTGGGGTTTGCTGTTTCTCCGGGAAATAATTGCCTGGTATTTCGGGGCTGGATCACTCTTTCCTGATATGCTATAGGGTATTCCTTCCCTGTGGAGGGCACATTTGAGTAACAAGAGGCTGCTCATCTAACTAACCCACTTGGTTTGTTCTTGGATTGCGTATCTCTGTCCCTGTGTTTTTGTGTATTTTCCAACTAAGCATTACATTTATTGTGTACTACACAAATCTCTGAGTTTTCCAAACTAACTGTGTCCACTTGTTAATACTTTCTAGGAATCGCAGCACTGACCTTTGCCCTTTTGATGTCAGCCAGGATGGGGATCTTCCAGGAAACACTTTACAAGGAGTACGGCAAGCACTCCAAGGAGGCGTTATTTTACAATGTAAGATAAAGCCCAATCTGGTTTAATAATTTACTAATTACTAATTAATAGTGAACGGCTGGAGCAATGTCCAGTACTGATCAGAAGCCGCAGGTGAAGTCACCAACTTTGTCATGTGATTTATCCATTTTGTGTACCGTCCCTTTTACTGCAGAAATAACCTTACACCTGAATGTTGTGATAAATGTAAAAAGAACTGAGTCTGCTTTGGGAAGGGGGTCTTGTGGAAGGGAATATGCTTTGGGAAGGGGGTCTTGAGGAAGGGAATATGCTTTGGGAAGGGGGTCTTGTGGAAGGGAATATGCTTTGGGAAGGGGCTCTTGTGGAAGGGAATATGCTTTGGGAAGGGGGTCTTGTGGAAGGGAATATGCTTTGGGAAGGGGCTCTTGTGGAAGGGAATATGCTTTGGGAAGGGGCTCTTGTGGAAGGGAATATGCTTTGGGAAGGGGCTCTTGTGGAAGGGAATATGCTTTGGGAAGGGGCTCTTGTGGAAGGGAATATGCTTTGGGAAGGGGCTCTTGTGGAAGGGAATATGCTTTGGGAAGGGGGTCTTGTGGAAGGGAATATGCTTTGGGAAGGGGCTCTTGTGGAAGGGAATATGCTTTGGGAAGGGGCTCTTGTGGAAGGGAATATGCTTTGGGAAGGGGCTCTTGTGGAAGGGAATATGCTTTGGGAAGGGGCTCTTGTGGAAGGGAATATGCTTTGGGAAGGGGCTCTTGTGGAAGGGAATATGCTTTGGGAAGGGGCTCTTGTGGAAGGGAATATGCTTTGGGAAGGGGAGTCTGCTTTGGGAAGGGGGTCTTGTGGAAGGGAATATGCTTTGGGAAGGGGGTCTTGTGGAAGGGAATATGCTTTGGGAAGGGGCTCTTGTGGAAGGGAATATGCTTTGGGAAGGGGCTCTTGTGGAAGGGAATATGCTTTGGGAAGGGGCTCTTGTGGAAGGGAATATGCTTTGGGAAGGGGCTCTTGTGGAAGGGAATATGCTTTGGGAAGGGGGTCTTGTGGAAGGGAATATGCTTTGGGAAGGGGCTCTTGTGGAAGGGAATATGCTTTGGGAAGGGGCTCTTGTGGAAGGGAATATGCTTTGGGAAGGGGCTCTTGTGGAAGGGAATATGCTTTGGGAAGGGGAGTCTGCTTTGGGAAGGGGGTCTTGTGGAAGGGAATATGCTTTGGGAAGGGGCTCTTGTGGAAGGGAATATGCTTTGGGAAGGGGGTCTTGTGGAAGGGAATATGCTTTGGGAAGGGGCTCTTGTGGAAGGGAATATGCTTTGGGAAGGGGGTCTTGTGGAAGGGAATATGCTTTGGGAAGGGGCTCTTGTGGAAGGGAATATGCTTTGGGAAGGGGCTCTTGTGGAAGGGAATATGCTTTGGGAAGGGGCTCTTGTGGAAGGGAATATGCTTTGGGAAGGGGCTCTTGTGGAAGGGAATATGCTTTGGGAAGGGGCTCTTGTGGAAGGGAATATGCTTTGGGAAGGGGCTCTTGTGGAAGGGAATATGCTTTGGGAAGGGGCTCTTGTGGAAGGGAATATGCTTTGGGAAGGGGCTCTTGTGGAAGGGAATATGCTTTGGGAAGGGGCTCTTGTGGAAGGGAATATGCTTTGGGAAGGGGCTCTTGTGGAAGGGAATATGCTTTGGGAAGGGGCTCTTGTGGAAGGGAATATGCTTTGGGAAGGGGAGTCTGCTTTGGGAAGGGGGTCTTGTGGAAGGGAATATGCTTTGGGAAGGGGCTCTTGTGGAAGGGAATATGCTTTGGGAAGGGGGTCTTGTGGAAGGGAATATGCTTTGGGAAGGGGCTCTTGTGGAAGGGAATATGCTTTGGGAAGGGGGTCTTGTGGAAGGGAATATGCTTTGGGAAGGGGCTCTTGTGGAAGGGAATATGCTTTGGGAAGGGGCTCTTGTGGAAGGGAATATGCTTTGGGAAGGGGCTCTTGTGGAAGGGAATATGCTTTGGGAAGGGGTCTCAGGGAGCCTCTTTGAATTATCATTTAACCGAAGAGTCTCTTGTTACTGTAATTCTAAATAATTGAGACTGTAGAGAAAAACTTCTAGTACAATGTATAGCCAATTATTAATGCTCTTTAAAATGAAATCAACTTCTTTTGGTGGGAGCGTTTCTATGTTAAACTGTGTTTTTCTATGAATGTCGCTTCTGTCGAATCATATAATAATTAAATAGTTTTTAAACTAATGATAATAATAATAATAACCTTTTCTGTTCATTCCCAAAATGTTTTAGTAAATTTCTTAAATGTAGAGGATCTCAGTATACATTGTGTTTGTGTATTAGTTGTGTGTATATATATATATAGTGTGTAACCCGTTACTGATCCGTGTACCTCTCTATCCCAGCATGCTCTGCCCCTGCCTGGGTTTCTGCTTTTCGCCCCAGACATTTATAACCACGCTGTGATGTTCTCTGAGAGCGGTGAGTAGGATGGATCTACTTTTTCTCTTTTTTTTTGCATCACATATAATAGTTGTTAAACTGCGATTTGTTGTCACGCTTGCTACAAATCGCAGTGTGACAACTACAGTACATGCAACTCCTGCGCATGCCCAATGTGTGCCGCGGCAACAGAAACGACTTGCGCAATGCTCGCTGCAGTGGGCGGCGACGGGAGCGCGTGGGCGGCGACGGGAGCGCGTGCGCAGTGGGCGGCGACGGGAGCGCGTGCGAAGTGGGCGGCGACGGGGGGTCAGGGGAAGAGACACAGGGGAGGGAGAGGAGCGGGGAAGAGAGCAAAAGGTGCTCATTCTGAGGCCGTGGTGGGCGCAAAAGGCACTGATCGCGAGGCCAGTAAAATAGAGGATGCAGAAGAAACAAGAACATTTTTGTGATCTGTCTTAGCCCCGACGAGTTAAGTGAATGAAACTTATAGACATGTACATGGTGGTCTCCGGCGCAGTGCTCCCTCCTTATGGTATCACTTTACTGGTCGACACGAGGAAGTTTACACCGTGAATGAAATTGATTATTATTATTATTTTTTTTTTTCTTAATTACAAACAATTAACTTTTCAAACTCATGCTCTAAGCATTAATATGGGTGGTATGTAATATCTAACGGTAAAGAACCTGACACTAAATCCCCAGATGGGGCCGTTATGATGGGAAACGTCACATACACAGAATGGCGTCTAATCTCCCACTGATCGTCTTGTTCTCTCTGTTTCTTCCAGAGCCGTTCCAGGTCCCTGTGCTGGGTCTTGAGATGCCGGTCATGTGGTTTTATCTCCTTATGAACGTCATCACTCAGTATCCTTCTCACTCTTCTGTCTCTCGACTCCCTCCCCCCCCCCAGAGACCCCATGACGGTGGTAGATGTGCTGCTGATACCGGTCCCTATTATATTATTACAGTGCCGGACATGGACCGTTGGGTCACACCATCTCCAGTACCATACTTGTATTCCCTGCAGGGCACAGAGCGGGTCCGGCGGGTTCTGTCCTTATTCAGCTTTATTGATGACATAGCATATATTTTATAAAGTTTTCAACCACTGCAATAACCATGTAACCCATATAGGAAATGTTACCGTTATGTACTCAGCCTGCACAGATGGTTCTCATTAGTGCCATAGGCTGCTGTAGCTCATTATGTATTCAGCTAATACAGGGGTGGATACAAACAGTTCAAAACCTCTAAATTCAAAAACAATTTGCATTTGCATATTTGAGTCTGACTAAGGACATAACAAGGCTAGGCTTTCATCTAGAAAAATAACATTGCCGGTCCCTGGAGGCATCCATAATTCTTTGGTGAAGATTGTAGGTGTGAGGGGGAGCTTACATATTTGCAAGAATATGACTTTCATTTATATTTGCAAACTGTCTTTCAGAGCATGTCTGGGAAAGCGGTATTATTTATTTATTTATTTATTTCCCTTTATTTGTAACAAACCAACATATCCTGTAGTGCTAAACAGGGGTTAAGTACAAAGCAAAATACAATATTGACACATGTCAAAAAATGGAGGGTCGTGTGTTTCATGTTTAATACCTAAAGCTATAATGGATATCATTAAAGTGGGCCTTTGACAAAGTTAGTGGTGAAACGGCCGTCAGGCTTTATCCAAATTGGTGATTCTAATATACTTCTTTATAAGTTTATTTAGTTTATGCTTATTTAAGGCTAAATATTGTTATTTTGCTATCTGATTAAAAAAAAATGGTTATTTTTTAACATGAGACACACTTTAATAAGATCCTTCTAAAGTACGTATAAGGGAAAGTCTGATGTATTCTGTATCTATGCTGCATGTGGCTCCTATATTACCGCTGCATGATGGGTATATTGGTTGGATCTGGTTATAATCTCTAGTTTTGGACCCTAAGCTTCTCCTCTTTATTCTGGAACTTTTTGTTACAGTTGGGATATTACTATAACCATGTTATTTATTACATCATATATATTACACATTTCTGAGCTGAGTATTTATATGTAAGTAACTCTTAGTATATTGTATATGGGCTAATATATATATAGTACCCCAGGCTCTAAATGTTACACCATTATTGCCGGGCTACACGTCTTCCAGGACAGATGTATCCCTTTGGGGACCTTAGGATGACCCTATTATTTTGCCCCTAACGTTCTTCCAGTTTATTCAACAGCTTTTTTCTCAGATCTATCTTCCCTTAACTCCATGGTTCAGATACGTGTGCATCAGAGGAGTGTTTATCCTCACCACCGAGTGTCCGTCTCTCACGGTGACTCTGGTAGTCACTCTGCGTAAGTTCCTCAGCCTTATCTTCTCCATCTTGTACTTCAAAAACCCATTCACTGCCTGGCACTGGGTGGGCACCTCGTTTGTATTTGTGGGCACGCTCCTGTACACGGAGGTGTGGAACAGCATCAGACCAGCTCCTAGCAAGGATAAGAAAGAGGAAAAGAAGGACTAATGTCTATCTGGCCAAGAAGGACGAATCCTCTCACCGCCCAAGTCTTGGCACCAGGGAAGGACGTTTCGCAGGTTGGCTTTTACATACCTTCCTGTGTGTTGGATCCTTAGATGTGTGTGCCCTCTCGTAGGCTTTTAAACTGTGATTAAATAATGCACTGTACATGTTAAGTTACCGGACTTGTAGGAATTCTATCCCACCTTAAGTACCACCCAAGGTACACACCCTCCATGATGTCTCCACAGGTCAAAAAGTGCGATATACTGACCCAAGTGCTGGAGATCTCCTTATTTAGTCCCATGAAAACCTTGTGTAACAAATATGCAAAGTTTTATTTTTATTCAATTAGAAATATAAACATAAAAAAGTTTTTTTAATTAATGTTTTGTATTTTACGTCCTTTTTGATTCCTCCCTCTCCCACAATCCAATGGTAACCAATTAGAGCACAAATGCCCGTCTCAGCGGGGCTATGTTATTGGAAAAGCCAAGCTGAGCGAGTGATTAACGGTATACGGTGTTACGGCGCAGAATCCACGCTGTGTCCCCTCAAAGGATATACCGATGTAATATGCTGCTATAACAGGAGTCACATGATAGTAATACATGTCATGACCTTATGAGGGTGGGGGAAAACAGCTCAACTGGAGGCTGATACGCTGAGCTTTGAAAATGAGTTTAATATTGAATATTAGCATTATGTTATTAAATAAGAATTTAATTGATGATTAATATATAACTAAAACTACTCAAATCTCCTCTTGTTATAGCCGTGCGGTAATCCTTTACGTTTAGTATAGATATAAGTTAGTGTCCCGTAAGGGGCGTAACGGACGGTTTAAGCCAATGGTGACCGAACATGTGCAGTGCGCCTAAAGGGAGTCCTCAGGGACGTATTGGTGACGATTCTGGATACATTGCGTGTCCTGCCACGTGGAAATGTCATATATGTTACGTGTAACAGAGCCCAGTGATACAATGTATATAGGACGTACCATGACGCACATGCTCCAACCGATTTAGTTTGTGGCTATATATATATATATATATATATATATATATATACATACATACACACAGAAAGGACTGTTACATTAGTCAATATGCCAATTAAAGGAGCCCTGAAGTCCATATTTACAGTGATAACTAGATTTAGTAAACTAATAGAAAATGTAATTTCTCAGCATTGTGCTTTATTGGGGCACCATTTATTACTTTGTTAACCTGGTTTGCCCGTAGAGTACCTTGGATGCAGATAAGTTTATAACTGCTGTTGTATGTTTTTACACTCCTTAGTGTTGGCTCATTACAACTAAACTGACCATATCTTCATGCAAGGTCCCTTCTCAGTTGACTGATTAACAAATAAAGCAATGGCGGTCCCTAATGATGATTTGATAGTAAATTAAAGGTTGTATTTATTTTTTTATTTGCTCGTTAACACGTCTAGTTCCATCACATTGTAATTTGGGGCTTTAGTGGTCTTTTTATATGAAGTTATTGACCGAATTCGTAGTAAAATCTTATATGAAACTGATCTAATAAAACTTCCCTTAACTATAAAGTCCTTGATATTAATATATTTCCCGATACTTTGGGCAAATACAGATCATTTCAGCCTGAAACGTCAAAACAGATCGGCACCACGGACCTAAGCGTCATCTCTTTGCGTTTTAAAGGGCCGGTGCAGTCCGAAATGTTGTTGACCATTTTATATTTTACAAGAATATTGTTCCATGGAAATTATTATATTAACGTGCTCCATGGTTTTAACATAATTTGACTTATTTGTTGTCCCTAATATATATCGGTAGGAGTTGGTTTACATACAAACCCGACCCTGGGGCTCTGACTCTAACCAAGTGCCTTATTGCTATGTCCTTCCGGGGCACGTAGATGCGACCGTGTAAGAAAATGAGTTGAATTCAAAGTTTTTTTTTTTATATAATAATAAATTACATTCTAAGCCACTCCCCTTCAGCCTCAACTGATGCATCAGCTGATTGGTCGACACAAACATGTGGTGGAATTGTGTAGAGGCCGGCTTGGGATAGTTTAGTTTCTGGGAACTGGATTATAAGTCTAAAAATAAGACCTTAAAGACACAGCAAAGGGTCATATTTATAATGTGTTCTTTTGTAAAACTTTAGTTGATGATCAATGACATTGTTTCTGTATTTGCTGAAGTCATTTACTTTTGGTTATCTTGGTGGAATGTTGTATATAAATAGGATCTGTATTCTGTTCTGTTGAAAGGCTGCCACATTTAAGTGAAATTTAACAAGATTAAATGGATGGGCAAGTTCCAGCAGAATCTGCCTCCTCCTTGGGTTCCACCCACCAATGAGCCCACCAACGTTTCATACGGACACTTGTAGGTCTGCATCAGCTGCCCCCTCCCCTACTCCAGGAGCTGCCTGAAATTGGGGTTACACAGGGGCAGCTAATTGCCTAGGCATTATTGCAGGGCTACAGGCCAGTTTTTGGGGCATTCGCTTCGGCTGAGCCTGCCAGGATGGAGGTATCCCTTCGGGATCATAGGACGACCCTTGATGTTTATATGGGCCTGCCCACATTCAGGAACCTTCCATATCTCTTTAAGACAATGTGCTGTTCCTGTGCCTCTACCTATTATATGTTCTGGATTGTTCTCTGTCTGGGACTCCGGCTCATGACGAGTATTTGCATATCCGTATAAACTGGCGGCCATGAATTGCTTTAGGACACAGAGCCGGCTGATCTTTGTTTTTTTTCAGTCCAGGTATATTATTTATCTTCCTTATGTCTAATTACTTCTTGGCAGCAGTTACACTACAAATGTTATTTATTATGTGTGTCCATTGCTTGAACTGTTTTCCGGACTAGTCCCCCAGGAGCGTGATACAACTGTAAGTTCTGCAGCTTTTCAGCAGAACTGAATAGAGATCTTATTTGCATGCATCCTAATCAGGCTAGGAAAACACAAATTAATATAATAGGTAACAATTAAAGTCTGTGTTTTTGTACTTTTTAATAATATTTTGCTCCTAATGAAGTTTTTCAGAAGAACTATCCATAATAATGAAGCTCAGTGGCCCTTTAAATGACATAAGGACTGATCCGGTCAGGATGGGGCCACAACTTGAGTAAAAAAAAAAAACTATCAATTACAAACAATTAGGTCATTTAACATTTGTGTCTTATCCTGTTATAATTATGTCTGTGATGTGATCTATAGGAGAGTAGCACTGGGCCGCGATGGGTTAACGTGCCCATAACTGGCACAAACTGTTTACTTTTTAGGTGCATTAAATCGTATCGGTATTTGTCATGAACTGGAATAAAATACTAAAATAAATCTGTTTCTTGTTGTTCTTCATCTGATATCTGCAGTAAGTACTGAGCTTAATAATATATACAGAGAAAGCTTCCATCTTGTCTCACTTGGGCGGGGGGGGGGGGGGGGGCATGTGTATATATGACATCATCCAAACACATTTTTCATCATACAGGACCCTCGAACAATAACAGCATTTTATAGCTGCAGAGCCCAGACATCTAAATAACCTTGAACGGGCCAGAGATCTCGGGCTGTGACTCAAGGGGCCTGATCAAAAAGTTACACACACTTAGTCAATCTTAATATTGCCCCATGTTCTATTGGCTACTCACAATCCGATTACGAGGTACCCGCCCGCAATCACTACGGGCCAGGCAAAGGCTCAACCTAGGGCTGACATCTCCATTGATTTTTGGACAGCTTGTAAATTACAAGCTCTAAATAATTTAGTTACACAAAATCGATATTCTATTAGAACTTTACGTCTAAATCACAACTTAAGTCTGAACCGCCAACTACAAAAAGTATCAAAATTACGAGTACTAGATAGGACTCGCAAAGGGTTTTAACACCAGTTTGGATAACTGTAACAGCAATTAAACACACAATACTGTACTTTATAGCATGTATAGACATAATTAATTGCAGAACAGTCTCAAACCCACAAATATGCAATTAAAAAATATTTTTTACTTATTTATCTGTAATATTGATCAAGGGGTTAATGCATATCACGAAACCCACATGGACTAAAAGATATCTTATGCATTTTATAGAGGGCTAGATTACCATCCCGATCAGCAAATATAACTAATTTGTAGCCTCCGATTGCAGATTACATCTAATTTCTAATGTTTACTGACATGTTGACGGTCTCATTTACTATTAGCATTGTCTAAAAAGTAAATTACAGGTTTGCTTAAATATTGCCAGATCGTATGATCCCACCCCCTGAAATACTACTTATAAGGCAGGATTTATGTGTGGAGGCTGAAAGACTTAAGTTGCGGGCTAGAGGCAATAGAATAAGTCTGGACATTAAGAGAAAAAAAATACCCGCATCCAAAATTACGGGTCACTTAAAGGCTTCTAATAGAATAGGGCCGAAGGATTCCTACCACAATGGATGAATTTATAAAAAAAAAAAATAATAATATTTATCATAGGCTGTATCAGGTAAGAATGTTAGAAAAACTCAAATGTTCCTTGAGATTTGATACAACTGTTGAAGAATCTGCAGAGAAATGCGCATCGGGTGGTGGTACATGGCTTCTCCCCGTGAGTGCATGTCTAACAGCCTCTTATCTCTTTGTTACCACAAGTCCGTATTTTAATTCTTCTCCTAGGTGTACAAGTTCAGTCTAGTATCTTAGTGTCACGAGCACCCGTCAAATGGCTAACTCAGTGGGATAGCAGGGGTTAAGTTTTGGTTCTCATTTGTCTCTTAGATGCTGCTCTAAGGTTATTATTCCTACTTTATAATCATGGTTTTGTACAATGTAAAATGTATACTATGTGTCCATGAAATATAGTATCTACAAATCCAAGTAATACTATATTAATTTGCAACAAACTGTCTATAGTTACTATGGCGGAGCATGCTGGGATATTAGGAAAGAGGCCGGGATTGCAACAAGTAAAACTAAGTAAATATATTAGTAGGAGTATGCTATAAACCCCCAAATATAGCTGAAAGTGAGGAAATACAATTATAGTTACAGATTGGAAATGCAGCTAAGCACGGGCAAGTTCTAATAATGGGAGATTTTAATTACCCTGAAATAAACTGGATAAATGAGACCAGCAGTTCAGCTAAGGGGAGCAGGTTCTTGAGTACACTCAGGGATCATTATCTGGCCCAGGTTATAGAGCCTACTAGAAATGGGGCCATCTTGGATTTAGTTATCACAAATAATATTGATATAATATCAAATGTTGGAATAGGGCAACCTTTGGGAAACAGTGATCACAACACAGTCTCATTTGAGATTGAATTAAAAAAAAAAAACATTTTAAGGGGCCAACAAAAACTCAGAACATTAAAATCTGCCCTTTTAAAATTAAAAGGGCAGCAATACAAAGTATAGACTGGGACAGAGAACTGACGGGTAAAAATACTGAACATAAATGGACAACATTTAAATCCTTACTAAATATACATACACATCGGCATATACCGTGTGGGAATAAAAGTAAAAGGAGTAAATCACAACCCATGTGGCTTAACAATGATTTAAAGATCAAGATACGGAGTAAAAAACTGACATTTATATTATACAAACAAGAGGGGACAGAGACTGCTTTACGGGAATACAAGGAAATCAACAAGGCAGCAGAGGTCTATTAGACTGGCTAAAATAGAAAAAGAAAAATGTATTGTAAAAGAGAGTAAGACTAACCCTAAAATATTTTTTTAAGTATATTAATGGGAAGAAGGCAAGGAAGGAAGCTATAGGAACATTACAATGTGACACAGGCCATCTGAAAATTAGTGACCTGGAAAAGGCAGATGAGCTAAATAGGTTCTTTTCTTCGGTATACACAAGGGAGGTACAAGTGGTTGGGACACGGCAACATAATGGGGCTACACTACCTTTGCCAAATAATTGGTTAACACAGGAAGTAATCCAAAAGAGGTTGGAAAAAATAAATGTTAATAAAGCCCCGGGTCCTGATGGAATACATCCAAGGGTACTAAGGGAACTGGGCTCTGTAATAGCCAAACCATTATATTTAATTTTTCAAGATTCACTCAACACAAGGTCTCTACCAGATGACTGGAGAAAAGCAGATGTGATACCTATATTTAAAAAGGGAGCAAGAGCAAATCCGGGGAATTATAGACCAGTGAGCCTCACTTCTGTAGTGGGGAAGCTTTTAGAAGGGTTAATAAGGGATAATATACAAGAATATATCTATTTGAACAGGATTATAAGTAGGAGTCAACATGGATTTATGAGGGATAGGTCATGTCAAACAAATCTAATTAGTTTCTATGAGAAGGTTAGTAGGAACCTGGATCAAGGCAACTCAGTGGGTGTAGTCTTTTTGGATTTTGCAAAGGCTTTTGATACAGTGCCACATGGGAGACTATTAGGCAAACTAAGGGATACAGGAATTGCAGTAAATATCTGCTCATGGATTGAGAGCTGGCTAAAAGACAGGAAGCAAAGGGTTGTTGTAAATGGAACATACTCCGATTGGACTAATGTGGTAAGTGGGGTTCCTCAGGGTTCAGTATTAGGTCCTCTCCTTTTTAACATATTTATTAATGACTTAGAGGTAGAATTTGAGTGTGGGGTCTCCATTTTCGCTGATGACCCAAAGTTGTGCAAGGTAATTAAATCAGATAATGATGTGCTTTCCCTCCAAGGGGATTTACATAAAATTGAGGAATGGGCATCTAAATGGCAGATGAGATTTAATACAAATAAATGTAAGGTTATGCATCGGGGAAGGAAAAATAGCCATGCAATTTATAATCTTAATAGAGCAAATCTAGGGGTATCAGATATTGAAAGGGATTTGGGAGTGCTTGTGGACAACCACCTAGGTAACACTGCTCAAAGCCAAGCAGCAGCTGCAAAGGCAAGTAAAATATTAGCATGTATTAAGAAGGGTATAGAAGCCAGGGAAGAAGATATAATTCTGCCACTATACAAATCTCTAGTACGCCCTCATTTGGAATATGGAGGACAATTTTGGGCACCACCTCATAAAAAATAAATTTTAGAGCTGGAAAAGGTACAGAGAAGGGCAACAAAACTAATAAGGGGAATGGAGGGGCTAAGTTATGAAGAAAGACTAACAAAATTACACTTATTTTCTCTAGAAAAAAGTGTCTAAGAGGAGATATGATTACCTTATATAAATACATCCAGGGTCAGTATAAAGATTTGTCAAGGGAGCTTTTGGTGCCAAGAGGTTTTCAACTGACAAGAGGACATCCCTTGAGGTTAGAAGTAAAAAGATTCCACCTCAAAGAAAGAAAAGGGTTCTTCACAGTAAGGGTGGTTAATCTGTGGAATTCTCTACCAGAGGAGGTGGTGACAGCGGGGACTGGATTTATTTCTAATTAAAAAGGGATTTCAGGGTTATCATGGATAATTAGAGAGGCAGTATTGATCCAAATTTTTTACATTTCCCTTTGAGACAATTGGCTAAGTCTCGCTTAAATAATTACATAGTTACATAGTAATTAAGGTTGAAAAAAGACTTTCAGTCCATCAAGTTCAACCTGTTAAGATCTCCTCTGATCTGCAATATGCGGATTAGTTATTAATTAAATTATTGATTAAATAATTATTAATAGTATAGTATTGGAGGATAAATAAAGAGTTAGTCCATCAAGTTCAACCTTTTTAGATCTCCATTGATATTTTTAATGTGGACTATTTATTATTATTTGTTAATTGTTATTTGATCCAGAGGAAGGCAAACAGAAAAAAAAAAAAATATATAATAATTAATTAATAATTAATTAACAACTAACGAATTAATAGTTAATCCTCATATTGAAGATCAAAGGAGATCTTAAAAGGTTGAACTTGATGGACTGAAAGTCTTTTTTCGACCTTAAATACTATGGGCCTCATTCAATTGCGATTTGGCCAATTGAATAGGGCTCTAAATAAGCACATAACATATTGTTTTTAAAGAAGTTTTTAGTTAGTGAAAACCTTGCTTTTGGATATATGTTCACTAACTAAAAACTTCTTTAAAAACAATATGTTATGTGCTTATTTAGAGCCCTATTCAATTGGCCAAATTGCAATAGAATGAGGCCCTATGTAACTATGTAAAACTGTTTGGAGATGTGAAACTTGCATTTACTTATTTAGTCATTTTATTTTCACCATTTTATATAAATTCCCCTGTATGAAACTATTTTAGATTATTTATAAAACTTATCTTTTAATAAATTCAGAGTCTTTTGTTTTGTGGCAAACTTTATTATCCATAAAAAAAGAAATCCGTGAAACAACATTGTATCAGATCATGAAGGTCCATCCAGTGAGACAGAACCACTAGAGAAGTGGATCACAGAGCCCAAGTGATATAGTAACGATCATCAGTGAGAATAATCAGTAATTCAGTACAGTTGTGGTGAAATGTTTCTATGGGGCGCAGACTTAACGGGCTGTAGGAGGAAGCCCCCGAGAACAAGCTAAGGTGATTTCACTCTAATAATCTCCAAGATAATAATCCTGTTCTATACTAATAGGAACCAGCTAGGTCTTCTTTGTAGTCATTAGGTGGAGATTTTCTTCCGCCCGGAAGGAATTGGAGGCAGAATAGGTCTTAAGTTGGATCCTGGAACAACAGAATGTGTTGAGATCCTGGAGGCGGATGAAGATGTGGACTTGGACGGCTGACGGTCAGAGCTGGCTGTGGAAGACGCCAATCGAGGAGCCTCAGGCGTGGCTCCTACTCCCTGTGGGTCTGTAGTGGGATGAAAAGAAGAAACATAATTAATAGTATAGGACATGGATCTAACCTCGGTCTGTCATTTAGAATTTATATGCATAAAGAAACATGGATTTAACAACATATACACATACATTTATATATAACTAGCGACTTGCCCGTCAAAAAATGACAGCAATAAAATTGTATGGCCGGTAAAGTTTGTTGGTGTTCCAAGATGCTTCGGCGCTCGTTGCGAGCCTCGCGCTGAGTGCCTTTGGCGCTCATTGCGAGGTTGTTGGTTGTTTGTGTGCTAGGAGCATTGTTTTTTTTTTTGCTAATGAAATAATTAACAAAATACATCAATATACTTTACCTATTTGGAAGTAATATCTGCAGGATGCGTTGTGCAGAAGAGCTGGCAATCTGTTTTCATGTTGCCGCAGCATACAATGTGTGTTTTCAGTGCTGTGGAGCTGCTGTGTAAGTGTCAGCAATATGTGCAGTGTGTAGTGTGCGTGCGCAAGCCAAATCCGTTAGGGTAGCTGTGTACTTCCGCAGAAAAGAAATAAACAGTTATGTAACTATTAAAGTAAATTTGTGTTTAATGACAGCAGCCATTTTGCTTTTGTCCCTAACAGGAGGAACTGTGGCTTCAGATACAACCTCGATTGAGTTCTAATGAAATGCTGACACTTCACAATAGTACTCAATAGAAGACTAAGCCCCAGTACAATAATCCTCCCCATAAAGAAGCAGGCAGACTAGCAGTCCAAGAAGGATGTGACGTCTCTCAATCTCTAGCGCAGTGATAGACACCCGACTTCATGTCAATTAGTGTTGATTACGTTGCTGCAAAAGTTGTCAGAGATGAATTAAGGGTGAAGAGAGTAACGGATATTAAAAACGACTCTGCCCCAGGGAAAATAGTAGGATCTGTAAGCTGCCCATCTATGAGCCATTATCTACAGCAGCGCCGCCCAATATCTTTAGTGTGGCCCCACACTATTTCAAAATAAATATAAATTAATATATAATATATTTATACATATTGTATGAAATAACGGTCCTTTCCCTCTTCACCTACGCAAAATCTGACAGCTGCAATCCCCGCCGCCAACAGACAGATGGCGCTGCCGATTACATATAAGGCGCGCCGACAGAAGAGGCCTTGAGCTATGAGAGCCGCGCCCGAGGCCCTAGGGGGCTGAGTGCCCGCGCCCAACATATCGATGGCCTCGCTGTTGACTCAGCGCCGTCGAGTTGCTTTACATCGGAGGGGAGAATAGTTATTTGCCTTACACATCAAACATGATGGCGCCCGAGAATGTACAGCGCCCTCTGCAGGATGGCCCCTGTAACTGAAGGTGTCAGTGCTGCCGAAGACATGCGAAGGTGAAGAGGGATAGATCCGAAATAACAAAACAAATGGGATTTGGTTTAAAATGTCCCAAGTATTTAATTGGGATAATGTTAGTAGGACAGAGTGGTCTACAGTATGACAATAAAAATAATATTAAAGGCATTTTTAAAGAGAGGTGGGTTATGAATGTAGAGAAAAAAAAAACTGTTGCAGGTGATGTTTACACCCCCAGGATTGAGCTGGGCTTCCCAGGGTATGATTTTGTATAAGTGTACCCAGTTCATGTGAGCATGCTCAGATGTGAAGCCAATCAGTAATGCTGAATGCAGCCAGCATACAGGACTATTACACTGGGTCCTTAAAATGACCATAAATCGATATTCAAGTAAAAATGCTTGAGCGGTTACCCGGTTGTTCTTTAGACACACACCCTCTCCATGATAAATTCTGACAAATTATAATTGTACCGAAACTAAACATTTCAGCTTCTTCTTTCTACTCTAATTTGTCTTTTAGGCGACGGAGGGGTTACAGAGACAAATCACCGGGGCTGGGGGAAGTTTCACCTGGGATGTAGGTAAAACAATCAGTGAATGACAGGACACAGACCTTGTTCTGGGTATTACAGAAATCTAAAGGAAAGCTGCAGCTCAATCCCCAGGCCAAATAGATACAATGTATTAGTTATGCTAATTTTCCCTTGGAATTTCCGGGGTGTCAACATTGGTAGAAAACTGTTTGCAAATGCAAGAAATTCAGCAAACTTTAGGGTAACTGTTTATTTTAGTATTTTTTTCAAATATATATACAAAAAGTGGGAAAAATGTAATTGAAGTCTTTATTAATAGGGGGTAACAACGGCGATTACTTTAAAAACAATGGGTAAAAAATCCCAGGATTGAAACAAACAAAAAAAAAAAATAGGCTAATGGATGTGTGGACAGAAACCACTAAATGTTGAATGTACTCTTAATAGAGGGGTTATTAGGTCCACACCTAACAGTACTGTAGAGGAGAAAAGTGATTGCTAATCCAATTGGAGTAGTCCTGTCTTTGCGATGGATCCTAGGATCTATAATACATATATATACAGATGTAAAGGTTCTGGATAGCAATAGCTCATCCTATAAAAAGTCCCAAAATAAATTACTGGGAATAATCTGACCTTTGTATATAAATATATATTCTTAACGGTATACCAAGGTATGATTATACCATATTTGCTTGCTTATGAGTGAGGGTAAAAGTGTTTTCAGCTGGGCAATAAAGTTCTAGGACTGTTATATGCAATTAGTGCCTACCCAAGGCTACTTCTCATATAAGAATAGGACTTCTATCTTGCCCATATTGCATCCCAAAGTATAGCATAATAGGGAATAGGCCAATGGATGAGCAGTACAGAAAAGCCAGCAGGCTAATTATTATTTAAAGCATCGTTATTGAAGTGCTTAATCAAATTCATATCCAGACCACAACATTCACTCATTTGGAAACGGACAGGTAGGGTAAGCATACAACCTCTAAAAATATTAATGGCTAATACAGTACTGTTAGTAATGAAGACGCCGGCGTGCCCTTAGCTGTGAGGCATGCCACGTCATCAAAGGCCGACGCGTTTCGACGTCATCAGACGTCTTTGTCAAGGTCTTGACAAAGACGTCTGATGACGTCGAAACGCGTCGGCCTTTGATGACGTGGCATGCCTCACAGCTAAGGGCACGCCGGCGTCTTCATTACTAACAGTACTGTATTAGCCATTAATATTTTTAGAGGTCTTGACAAAGACGTCTGATGACGTCGAAACGCGTCGGCCTTTGATGACGTGGCATGCCTCACAGCTAAGGGCACGCCGGCGTCTTCATTACTAACAGTACTGTATTAGCCATTAATATTTTTAGAGGTTGTATGCTTACCCTACCTGTCCGTTTCCAAATGAGTGAATGTTGTGGTCTGGATATGAATTTGATTAAGCACTTCAATAACGATGCTTTAAATAATAATTAGCCTGCTGGCTTTTCTGTACTGCTCATCCATTGGCCTATTCCCTATTATGCTATACTTTGGGATGCAATATGGGCAAGATAGAAGTCCTATTCTTATATGAGAAGTAGCCTTGGGTAGGCACTAATTGCATATAACAGTCCTAGAACTTTATTGCCCAGCTGAAAACACTTTTACCCTCACTCATAAGCAAGCAAATATGGTATAATCATACCTTGGTATACCGTTAAGAATATATATTTATATACAAAGGTCAGATTATTCCCAGTAATTTATTTTGGGACTTTTTATAGGATGAGCTATTGCTATCCAGAACCTTTACATCTGTATATATATGTATTATAGATCCTAGGATCCATCACAAAGACAGGACTACTCCAATTGGATTAGCAATCACTTTTCTCCTCTACAGTACTGTTAGGTGTGGACCTAATAACCCCTCTATTAAGAGTACATTCAACATTTAGTGGTTTCTGTCCACACATCCATTAGCCTATTTTTTTTTTTTGTTTGTTTCAATCCTGGGATTTTTTACCCATTGTTTTTAAAGTAATCGCCGTTGTTACCCCCTATTAATAAAGACTTCAATTACATTTTTCCCACTTTTTGTATATATATTAGTAATTTTTGGGTGGTAAACACCCTGGGAACCTAGCATTCCTACTAGACCTTGATTAGTATTTTTTTCATGCAAACATTTTTTTTTCATAAACGACTAATTCTCCTCTATCAGATGCATTCATTAGCCAGCTCACTGGAATATGTCTTTAATGGACTGATTGATATCAATTATAAATTGACATTTTCTTTCTGTACTAAGACATTTCCGGAGCAATTTTGTGTTATATTTTTGAAATATGAAAACAGTTATTTTCCAGCAGGATAGATAGAGGACATATAATTATTGTAATATATTAATAATCTCTGACCTGCTCTGCTGTCCAGTCTATGGCCGATGTCTGAGAGATCCAGGGGCTCTATCTTAACCTCTGGAGGAGAGTGGATGTTAATGACTGGTGTTGGCTGAGATGAAGACGAGGATCTTCTAGTAGAGAAGGCACCAGCTGAAGAGAGCAGGGAGAGACCGGAGCTGGCCCGAGAATCCTTGGAGCTGGAAAACAGAACATTAAAATGACCACTGTAGTCCAAACATTTCTAGCACTCATTTAAAGGATCACATTTTAAACATTCAAAAGGTGTTCTTTTGTTTAAGAAATAATTGATTGCTCCATTCAGTTAAGTCAAGAAACAAAATTGTAACCCCTGCCCCATCTATCTGTGCAGGCATGGAATACTGGTACTCACGTAAAACAGGAAAGCTATGGGTTAACTGGTCAGTGCAATGTAAAATGAGTCCATGGGAAAGCTGTGCTATAAATCAGTCTTGCCCCATACAGTCTCATACAACACGCAATAGACTCAGCACTGTGTTAATTACTCATGCAACAAACATTGGGCAGAATATACTGTATGTAAACAGAGATTTAAAAAAGTAAGAATCTTTTTATCTGTTATTAGGGTAATTTAAATAAAATAGATAATTTTAACATTCAATCTCTCTTTCAAACTGTGAAGAGCACTTGCAGTGAATTCAGTGGCCCATTAATAGAACACTTTTTTTAAGGATCATTCATTAATTAAAATGCTGGGCATTTTGTAAATCTACTTTGTCCTCACCTGCTTTCAGGGCTGGCTAGAGGGAGGCTGCGGTCTGCAGTAACATTACTTCCAGTTGGTAGCATAGAGGAGCAGGACGTGGGGTCCAGCAGACGCCGGTGGGCTCCAAGTGTAGCCGGGGCAGTTACAGGACACCTGCAAAAAGTAATATTTACATGATCTGCTGGGGCCTGGATGTACGAGATATGACATCAGCAAATCTTAGAAACATGTCGACATTTTCACTGGAAACTGAATTATTTGACATTCAACACTAAAAGGAAGAAATCAAGTACCAAGAATAATCTTTAGTGTTACAGTAAATGTAATTACCTGAAAATGTAGAAAGCAGATTCACTGCATTGGCCTTTTAATGAGAATATTGGCTTTGTATGGATGGGATTGTTCTATTGTCGATTGTTACTCTGGGGCAATCAGCACTTCAAGGACCACAAAAGTCACCATCAGTTGTAGAGTGAAAAGTCATGTAGAAAATGTGTTTACTTTTGTAAAATTGAACAAGAATTGATTTAGATATTGTCATTTTAGTCCCACAATAATCTGCATAAATAATAAGATTGGAGTGTGGTAGTTTTTTTATATTATTTTCATCGGTTCGATTCCCCTGCCTTCCACTTGCTTTTTGCTTCACTAATGTACAGTTGTGCTCAAAAGTTTGCATACTCTGGCAGGAGTTGTGACATTTGGGCATTTATTCTGAATATATGACTGATCATGCAAAAAAAAATATTTTATTGAAGGATGTTGATAATATGAAGCCATTTATTATCACATAGTTGTTTGGCTCTTTTTTAAATCATAATGATAACAGAAATCACCCAAATCACCCTGATTAAAAGTTTACATACCCTTGAATGTTTGGCCTTGTTACAGACACACAAGGTGACACACACAGGTTAAAAAAGATAATTAAAGGTTAATTTCCCATGCCTGTGGCTTTTTTAAATTGCAATTAGTGTCTGTGTATAAATAATCAATTAGTTTGTTAGCTCTCACGTGGATGCACTGAGCAGGCTAGATACTGAGCCATGGGGCGCAGAAAATAACTGTCAAAAGACCTGCGTAACAAGGTAAATGAAACTTCATAAAGCTGGAAAAGGATATAAAAACATATACAAAGCCTTGAAAATGCCAGTCAGTACTGTTCAATCACTTATTAAGAAGTGGAAACTTTGGGGACAAGCCAAGGTCAGGTAGACCAAGAAAGATTTCAGCCATAATTGCCAGAAGAATTGTTTGGAATACAAAGACAAACCCAAAAGGTAACCTCAGGAGAAATACAGGCTTCTCTGGAAAAAGACGGTGTGGTTGTTTCAAGGAGCACAATACGACAACACTTGAACAAAAATGAGCTGCATGGTCAAGATGCCAGAAAAAAGACTTTACTGCACCAATGCCACAAAAAAAGCCTGGTTACAATATGCCCGATAACACCCTGACACGCCTCACAGCTTCTGGCACACTGTAATTTGGAGTGACGAGACCAAAATAGAGCTTTATGGTCACAACCACAAGCGCTATGTTTGGAGAGGGGCCAACAAGGCCCATAGTGAAAAGAATACCATCCCCACTGTGAAGCATGGTGGTGACATTGAAGATTTTTTTTTTTTTGGAGGGGGAGCTCTAAAGACACAGGAAATATTGTGAAAATCAGTGGCAAGATGAATGCAGCATTTTATCAGAAAATACTAGCAGACAATTTGTATTTTTCTGCCGAAGGCTGCGCATGGGACGCTCTTGGACTTTCCAGAATGACAATGACCCTAAGCACAAGGCCAAGTTGACCCTCCAGTGGATACAGCAGAAAGAGGAGAGGCCATCACAGTCTCCTGACCTTAGTATCATCGAGCCACTCTGGGGAGATCTCAAACTTGTGGTTCATGCAAGACGACCAAAGACTTTGCATGACCTGGAGGCATTTTGCCAAGACGAATGGGCGGCTATACCACCTGCTAGAATAAGGGGCCTCATAGACCACTATTACACAAGACTGCACGCTGACATTGCTGCTAAAGGGGGCGATAGACAGTATTAAAAATTTAATTTAAAAATGATTTCTGTTATAATTATGATATAAAAAGGGAGCCAAACAACTCTCACATATAATAGTTGTCAAACTGCGATTCGTCGTCTCGCTTGCGAGCCCCGCAAAGCGAGATCAGCCATTTGCAGGCCGTAAGGCTGCAACTGCGAGGCGAGCTCATAGAAGCCTTTCGAGCTCGGAGGATTTAGGCGATGAGTGCAGAAGGTGTTCATTGCCTGCGAGCCTCACGAGGCATTGAAACACATGGGACTTAGGCAGAAATGAGCCCCGAAGGCAGTTGAGGTATTGAAGCACGCAGGACTTAGCCTCCAAGCAGTTAGGAAATGCGGCATTGCCTTAGGCTGCAAACAGATGAGGAACGCGGGACTTAGAAAAAAAAAAATTGCGAGGTCGGAATCCCTTTGCAAACAAAATCCGATCTTTCTGATGCAGGAAAATCCAAAGAGATTGTTAGCTCTTCAGGATATTGATTGCTGCATATTAAATATAAATAGGTAAAGTATATTAATGTATTAATTCATATTAATTTATGAATTCACTGTACTAAAAATATACTGTACTTATATATCTGTCTTCGCGATGAGCGAATGAGGAAACAAAGTACACGAGGGGAGAGGCTCGCAATAATCGCCGAAGGTCCTCAGAGGAACAAAAGCCTTACATTGTGTGGCAAACAGCATTGCTATGGCTTCAAATTTTATTGCCATCATTTTTGACGGACAAGTCGCTTGTGTGATAATAAATGGCTTCATATGATCGCTATCCTTCATTAAAAGACATTTTTTTTGCACGATCAAACTTATTTTCAAAATAAATGCCCAAATTTCACAATTTCTGCCAGGGTATGCAAACTTTTGAGCACAACTACAGTGGATATAAAAAGTCTACACAACCCTGTTAAAATGTCAGGTTTCTGTGCTGTAAAAAAATGAGACAAAGATAAATCATTTCAGAACTTTTTCCACCTTTAATGTGACCTATAAACTGTACAACTCAATTGAAAAACAAACTGAAATCTTTTAGGTAGAGGGAAGAAAAAATATAAAAATAAAATAATATGGTTGCATAAGTATGCACACCCATAAACTAATACTTTGTTGAAGCACCTTGTGATTTCATTACAGCACTCAGTCTTTTTGGGTATGAGTCTATCAGCATGGCACATTTTGACTTGGCAAGATTTGCCCACTCTTCCTTGCAAAAACACTCCAAATCTGTCAGATTGCGAGGGCATCTCCTGTGCACAGCCCTCTTCAGATCACCCCACAGATTTTCAATCGGATTCAGGTCTGGGCCATTCCAAAACTTTAATCTTCTTCTGGTGAAGCCATTCCTTTGTTGATTTAGATGTATGCTTTGGGTCGTTGTCATGCTGAAAGATGAAGTTCCTCTTCATGTTCAGCTTTCTAGCAGAAGCCTGAAGGTTTTGTGCCAATATTGACTGGTATTTGGAACTGTTCATAATTCCCTCTATCTTAACTAAGGCCCCAGTTCCATCTGAAGAAAAACAGCCCCAAAGCATGATGCTTCCACCACTATGCTTCACTGTGGGTATGGTGTTCTTTTGGTGATGTGCAGTGTTGTTTTTGCGCCAAACATATCTTTTGGAATTATGGCCAAAAAGTGCAACCTTGGTTTCATCAGACCATAACACCATTTCAAACATGCTTTTGGGAGACTTCAGACGTGTTTTTGCAAAGTGTAGCCTGATTGGATGGTTTTCTTCGTAAGAAAAGGCTATCGTCTTGCCGCTCTACCCCATAGCCCAGACATATGAAGAATACGGGAGATTGTTGTCACATGTACCACACAGCCAGTACTTGCCAGATATTCCTGCAGCTCCTTTAATGTTGCTGTAGGCCTCTTGGTAGCCTCCCAGACTAGTTTTCTTCTCGTCTTTTCATCAATTTTGGAGGGAGCGCCAGTTCTTGGTAATGCCACTGTTGTGCCATATTTTCTCCACTTGATGATGACTGTCTTCACTGTGTTCCATGGTATAACTAATGCCTTAGAAATTCTTTTGTACCCTTCTCCTGACTGATACCTTTTAATAATGAGATCTTTCTGATGCTTTGGAAGCTCTCTGTGGACCATGGCTTTTGCTGTGGGATGCGACTAAGAGCATTTCAGGAAAGACCAACTAGAGCAGCTGAACTTTATTTGGGGTTAATCAGAGGCACTTTAAATGATGGCAGGTGTGTGCTGACTCACATTTAACACAATTTGGAATGCGATTGCTTAATTCTGAACACAGCTACATCCCCAGTTAGAAGAGGGTGTGTAGACTTATGCAACAACATTATTTTTATTTTTTATTTTTCTTCCCTCCATCTAAAAGATTTCAGTTTGTTTTTCAATTGAGTTGTACAGTTTATTGGTCACATTAAAGGTGGAAAAAGTTCTGAAATGATTTATCTTTGTCTCATTTTTTTACATCACAGAAACCTGACATTTTAACAGGGGTGTGTAGACTTTTTATTTCCACTGTGTGTGTGTGTATATATATGTGTATATATATATATATATATATATATATATATATACATAAATTCAACATCAATTTTAAAAACTAAAATACTTTTTCCACATGCTTTTCAACCTTTAGAGCACATATGGAGGCTTTTGTGGTCCTTTAAGACCCATCTCCTGACATGGCCATTTTGATTATTAAACCAATAATATGCTGAAATCACATTTGTAGTTAGTAGTAAACAAAGATGAGATGCTTGATCACATTTTTATCTTTTACAAGTTTCTACTTCTGTCCTAGACTGGAACACACTCACAAGTGGATCTGGACATTATTGCAGTTTAGATGAAGGTCTGCAAACTACAAGGCACTCTGGTCTTTAACTCAACCCTAACTCTCTCGCTGTGTTATTTAGTTACCTCTGAAACAACTGTGTGTAGGTCCCTGGGGACTTTCCTGCTAACGCCTGCCGGGCTGCCTGCTGACGTCTCTGTACAGAAGCTTCTGCCTGAGGAAAACAAACACGATGATGCACAAACATCCAGATAAGACTGTACAACTTCAATTACTAAGCAAGGAGCCGGCCTCACCAGAGAGTTCTTCTGAGAGCACACTTTTACAGACACTCTCGCTGAGTAGTTCCTGGCAGCAGCATCAAGGAACTCAGCAGTCTCGGCCTGGAGTTTACCCACTCCGCTCTGTGAGGATCCACTCAGTGGCTTACCCGAGTCTTAGGAAATACAGGACAACACATATTCTATTATAAACACTAAATAACACCAACTCTACCACATGTAACAAGCTCTTTGTATCATCTCAGAGGATAGACTCAAGAGCGATCAAGAAGTGTAGAGGGCTGAATGGTATAGAGAGATTAAATTGGAGATTTGTAAATAAAGTAGTGAGTAAGTAAGCGTTATCATGCTATGGCTCTCGTCCATGTTTTACGTTTGGTATCCAGTGTCAAACTACACACATTGTTAGAGGAAATATCCCTTGTCAGTGCTTCTTCTGCAGGTCTCACCCAAGGAAGAAGCTGAAACCAGTGACGTCAACAAAGTTTTTTATATTTACAAGCTTGGAGAACACAACCCAGATCACAAGGAATATGTGCAGCGATCTGGTCTTATCACACTTTCCTTTAGCTTTATATAACATCTCTAAAGGGGGTAGGGGAATATTGTTAAACATTTGTCAAAAGAAACATAAGAATAGAAACGGTTACAAGTTTTGTGAGGTATCTTCCAAAAGTATCACAGAAATTAGTCGTTAGATTATACACAAGGCAAGCAGTAATATTTATTTACAAATAAAAAAATGTCTTATTATACAAATGTCTGGAAGTCTGAACTACAACATATTCTGTTATTGCTCTAATTAATTTTAATGTAAATTAGATATTAAAGCGCAATTAACAGGGTTTCTCTTGTTTACACTTCTCCTTAACTCACAGGTAATATAAAAAAGGGATCAAATACTAGTCTTACTTTTCTTAGGTTAAGATAATGTATTCTTTTTGGTGAAAAAAAGTAAAAAAAAATTCGATATATATAAAACATCTTTTAAAAATGCATGACAGAAAGTTTTGGACTAAAGTGACCCTTTAAAAGGTAGAATATGAATGTAATGTAATAAATTATTTAAAAAACAAAAAACAAGTTTGTGTCCTTTTTTTCATAGCCGTATATCTGTGTTTGAATGCATATAATATAGTTACTTTATATGAATGATAACTTTGGTCAGTTTGATCTGAGACTGGTCATTCAAAAATTATTAAAAAAAATTATATATATATATATATATATATATATATATATATATATATATATATGAGTGAGATAGCCCTGAATGTCCAGTAATCCAGTTGAATAATCAGAGTATTGCAGTGAATAATGATACCTTTTTTATTGGACAAACATATTCATAATAAAGCGTGAGCTTTCGAGAGATAATGCCTCTCTTTATCAAGTCAAAAAGCGATACTGATACAAGTATGAGCTAAAAACAGCAAACAGAAAGAGATGGGGAAAAAATTGGAAAAACAAGAAAGACAAAATTCACTGGCCAGAGTTAAGTGAGAGATAGACCAAGATTGTGAATAATGTCCTGATAGGTCCATCCGGTTCTAGAATGAATACGCAAAATATTTAAGGATTTACAACCACAACTCACAGAAGACACAGAATTGAAACATATATTCCCCAAACCCCCCATTCTTGCATGTAGGCAGCCACCACATTTAAGACAAACATTAGTGAACAGAAGATTGGCAAATGAACAGCATAACAAGGAAAATGGCACCAAACCCTGCAATAAAAGTCACTGCAAACTATGCAAAGAGGACACAGCCACGCACAACAACAAGACCCACAACATTAGAGGCTCATATTCATGTACATCATCAAATGTAGTGTACATGATACAATGTACTGTATGTGAAAGGGGGTGCTACATTGTGGAAACATGCGAATGAACCTCCACCGAAGCTCCATCAAAAAGCACCAGGAAGACAGCCATTGTAGTCCAGTGGGACACCATTTCACCCAGGAGAATCACTCCATCCAGAACCTCCAAATAAAAGTACTCAGAGGGAATTTCAGAACTATCCAACAGCGGAAAACTTTTTAATTAAAAATGATTACATTTTTTAATACAAAGGATTTGGGCAATAACGTCGATTTAGGCTTTCTGGCCCACTATCTTAATGTCTTATATCTAACACATTCCACTTACCTCCCCCCCCCCCTTCTATTGCTGTTTTTGTAAGCTACATGCTATGCTGAAATGTATTGCTCTTTATTTTACTCTGCTGTGTTCTTATCTACAACCTGATCTATAGACGTACTGACGTATCAGGCCATTATTCACAATGCTGGTCTGGTTCTCACTTAACTCTGGCCAATGAATTTTGTCTTTCTTGTTTTTCCAATTTTTTCCCCATCTCTTTCTGTTTACTGTTTTTAGTTCATACTTATATCAGTATCGCTTTTTGAATTGATAGAGAGAGGCATTATCTCTCAAAAGCTCGTCGCTTTATTATGAATACGTTTGTCCAATAATAAAGGTATCACTATTCACTGCTATACTCTGATTTTATATATATATATATATATATATATATATATATATATATATATATATATATATATATATATATATTATATAAAGGGCATATAGTAAGTAAGGTATACAGTGATTGCAGCAGCCCAATGATCAACAGATTTACAGACACGAGATCTCAGATTCCAGGGGTACGTGTGTGGAAGCTCTGGTTAGAAATTGACAGCAGTTACATTCATGTTTATTATTCAGTTTAGACTTTCCAAAATGGATTACAATGAAGTTGCACATAATATAACTGTGTGGATGATGGTAGGTTTAAATCAACTAAAATTCAACAAGAAAAAATAAACCCTCAGAACATTAAAACATTTGATCACCTTCACTCTGCAATATATAACCACAAAAATAACTTACCAGCCCCCGACTTATCTCTGGCTGCACTCTGGCTGGACTGGACAGGATCCATCAGACCCAAGTATTCTTTTATCAATAGGCTTAACTTAGCGTAGGCTTCATCCAAATCATCTATATAAAAGAAATGATTGGATAATAGTATGTGACAGAATCCATTGCATTAATAGTGCGTGTGTACATCAGTATTGTATATTAGTAAAAGGGGACTGATTTAAATGCCCTCACAACTAGATATATGTATCTCCGGTCCCCCCATTCCTTAACCTCCCCATTGATGCCTGGTGATATCCATGCCCAGCCGACACTCGCAGGCTCCTCAATCTCACTAATATAATTCTGTATAACAGAATATAAAATCCAGTGGTACAAACTAGAATTTATAAAAGTAGTATAAAAGAATGGAGGTCAAAGGGGCATCATGTGGCTGACCAGACAGGCATCTCTGTGAGCGAAGTCCTCTAGACAGCTCCCTAGCTTACAGGTTGTTAAATCTAATGTCCCAGCTTCCTATTCATAAGTCAGTTTTAAGAAGGTTCATAACAACATTATAATGAATATAATTGAACATGAACATCTGATAAGTAACAGAAAATGGAAGACTGTTTCATCATCTAAAGGACAGAGTGACCTGGGAGATTGGAGGATGGATGAAGAACGTTATACTCCCTGTGATGAGTTTGAAGTTATATTGAAAGACCTTAAAAGTTCTTGACAACAACTTGGAACGAAATGGTGGGGTCCAAAGTCACACTTACCATCTGCAAAAATGTACTAAAGTATTACTGGCAGAAGAACTAGATCTGGAAGAAACAGGCTGGTGTTTGTGGGATGGGATGAGTGAACAAGGGCTCTATATATTTTTTCTATTCTTCCTCTTTCTGTACCTCTTTTGCACTTGCTCGGTCCCCTAATCATATTTTTTCCTCCAGATGTTGAGCATTTTTTTAAACTAGCTTGTTCTTGTCAACCTGCCAAGATAATCAACCTACTAAGTTCAAACAATGGAACACGTAGGGCAGTCAGGGTAAGACCTTGGCACAACTGGAATTACTAATCTGTAATGTACCGAACAATATCTGATTATATCTGCTAAGATTAAAACAATAAGAGAAGAGAGAAGAGATAGACCCTAGAACAATATTCTGATATTAACAATTAGTCATCCAAGGTCAACTAAATTACAAGATGTCTCTCGGATGCAACACGGTTACTAAAATAACCTGTAAATACCATCATTAGAGCGCCTCGTTTACCGGTATTGATCACAGCATCAAAGAATCCGGGGTTGTTCTGGTGAATCTTCATGTACATGTCAACCCTGGACACAGCAATGTCTATCTCAGGTCTGGTGAACAGGCCCTTCCTCCTCAGCCATCCTTCATACCTCTCCTTATTTATGGGCAGAAGCAAGATGTATCGAGGTTCAAAATAGGAGCTTTTCAAACTCCTCACGCCCTGAAAGAAATGACAGTCAAAGAAATGTCCATCAAGGAGAAGCACAGTATGGCTGGGATTGTTGCTCAGTTTTATAATCTAAAATAGGTCATTTGTTGTCCAGGAATGTGAAGTTTAATGACCTAAGAACAAGAGCTGATTTTTTCCGTAGGGATTGGCCATAACATATTAATGTAAGAAACAATATTCAGTATCAAAACTTACTTCTGGATATCAGTCTCGGCTGACCTCTCGGCCTAACCTACTTTCCTACTTGATGACCTTATCTGGTTGGAGACAAACAGCTCAGCTGGAGCTGGATATTGTGGAACCAAATGTAATATTGCATTTTAAATTAATATTTAATATTGTAATTATAAACCATTAAATAGGCAACTGAATAGATAACTAAAACAGCTCGCTCCTCTTGTACGGATATAGTGATCTCTTAGTTGGTGCCGATAAAGCAATCCAAGGTATTTTTGATTAATGACAATTATAAAGCACAGATCACACCAGAGCCACGCAGCAATAATTGCTATACACGTGGCATCCCACAGAGCGTTTATTAAAGGAACTCTGCGGTTTGAGAAGAATGTTTCATGTCTGAGAAGTAGCAAAAAAAAAGTAAAAACTTATATCAGAAGCCATGAATATAAAGGCATTTTACATTAGCACTCCATGCTGATATGGAGTCTGAGGGGTGTGTTCTGCTATTGTATCTATCCAGGAGAGGACATTTGTAAGAGGAGGATTTGGTGTCTTCTTCCCCCTTTCTTGGACATGCTCAGAAGCAGACAGTCACACTTACATTTGCAACCCCCTGCTCTACACACACACACCTATAGAAGCCTATATACAGAGTCTGCTAAAATATATATTTTCTCTAAACGTACATGTAGCAGATTAAAAAAAGAACCACACCCCTCCCACTGGCCAGGGCCAGAAACAGGCTGCGTGCATCAGGAAATGCAAGTACTGCTCACCAGAAAACACGCATCAATTTCCACCGCACTATTAATGCCTCCAGGGCCCAGCAAAGGCACCATTTTTTTTTTAAACTGTATTTTTTAAAACATATAAAAAAAGAAGCAAGAACCCTAGGACTGCCGTGTTTGGAGATACCTCTATTTCCATGTGGGTGCAGCAAGCGAGACCTTCCCTGGCCACAGACTCCACGGCCTCCCGGCTCAGACCGTAGTAGTGACCGCTGTAGTTCATTGTCACAAGAAACTGGCCCTGAGACAGAGAAATGGAGACATAAAGCGGATCCTGGGTTCTTGAAAGGGAAAGTTTACTGTCATGGAAGCCTCTACACACCACTATGGCATTGCATGAAATTAGGACATTTGTGTGTGCCATTTTTTATTTATTGCAAACAGTAGGCTAATTAAATCGTACAGTGGATATGGAAGGTTCCCGGGTGTTACTAGGTGTATAATATCCCTGTGGGTATATTTACTGACATGATCTTTATCTTATTAGGAAGTGCTTACAAGCTCTGTACTTACTGCCTAAAATTAAACAAATGGTCCCAGTATGGGTCTGTCCTTTGCAACGTATACAGACACAGACTCTGTAATGGGTGTGCAGTGTCTCATACTAACCAACCAGTGACCATCTGTCTGCAACATGTTCTTGAGATGTGTTTCCTGATAGGCTAGGACATGACACTGAGCATTCAGCCCTACAGGGTCTGTGTCTGCATACACCGCAGAGGGCAGGCCCATACAGGGACTATTTGTTTGATTTTAGGCTGTAAAAACAGAGCTTATGAGCACTTCCTAATAAAATAACATACATAACAATAAATAGATGCACATGGATATTATTTGCCTAATAAAGTCCAAAAACTGTATATTCAGTGTAAATGATCATAATTATTGTCAATATCTACTTTTTGGGGATGATTTATCCTCTACTGAAAGAGCTTGAGGATAACTCATCCCCAAAAAGTAGATCTTGACAATAATAATGATCATTTACACTGAATATACAGTTTATGACACATTCTATCTTCCAACAAGGTCTCAAAAATAAATTGATTTGGATGTTTTACTGCTCTTGAGATCTTGTCCCCGTCAGCCAATGAGCAACTATATATACAGGAAATTCACATATTATAAGTGAGTTAACTAGTTTAGAAGGGAGCTTTGAATGTGTTTACATTGTGATGGAATTACCAGCTCACCCTGTGATCGGATTAACTCCCACACCTCCCATATTGCCCAGTGATGTATTACAGGGGCTGATTGAGTTAACTGGTTAAGGGCAGGTAATGTATCAATGTTTGTGGGTTGAACTAAAATTACTTTGTTCTGTTTGCCTAAAAATGTTCTAATTTTTCCAAATAAAAACACTCTTCTAGGGAACATAATCATGGTGTTCTGACTTTTATCTTGAGGTTATAACCTCAGTTTGTTATTTTTAACCCCTTGATTCCTGTTCGGCAATCACATTAGGATTATCAGCATAGAAGGACACCAAGAAGCCCATCTGCTCCACGGTCCAACAAAGAATTACTGCAGCCAAAGTAGGAAGATTCAAGTTAAGAATCAGACCCCCTCCCATACGGTGTGACAACTTACGGAGCAGGTCATTTCCTCAAACACCTGTGGGGTGACAAAGTGATAATCAAAGCGTTTCTCTTCTCCGAAGTATGGATTCCTGGTGGTATGACATGGGCTGAAAGAAATAAGACAACCATCTCAATGGGCTAAAAAACACAAGACAACCATCTCAATGGGGTGAAAGACACAAGACAACCATCTCAATGGGCTGAAAGACACAAGACAACCATCTCAATGGGCTGAAAGAAATAAGACAACCATCTCAATGGGCTGAAAGAAATAAGACAACCATCTCAATGGGCTGAAAAACACAAGACAACCATCTCAATGGGGTGAAAGACACAAGACAACCATCTCAATGGGCTGAAAGACACAAGACAACCATCTCAATGGGCTGAAAAACACAAGACAACCATCTCAATGGGCTGAAAAACACAAGACAACCATCTCAATGGGCTGAAAGACACAAGACAACCATCTCAATGGGCTGAAAAACACAAGACAACCATCTCAATGGGCTGAAAAACACAAGACAACCATCTCAATGGGCTGAAAAACACAAGACAACCATCTCAATGGGCTGAAAAACACAAGACAACCCTCTCAATGGGCTGAAAGACACAAGACAACCATCTCAATGGGCTGAAAAACACAAGACAACAATCTCAATGGGGTGAAAGACACAAGACAACCATCTCAATGGGCTGAAAGGCACAAGACAACCATCTCAATGGGCTGAAAGACACAAGACAACCATCTCAATGGGCTGAAAGACACAAGACAACCATCTCAATGGGCTAAAAAACATAAGACAACCGTCTAAAGAGTCTGACAGGCACAAGGCAACCGCCTTAATGGTCCGAAAGACATCTCAACCATCTCAGCGCAAGCAGACTATATTGCAGTACCACAATGAATTATTAGCAGAGGTGGTATTCCATAACTATTCCAATATTTTAAGAGCCCCTGTAATGGTCCAGTTTTTATTATTACTCTAAATAATGTCCTGGTTTATTGTGATGAAGAAAATTATTGTTTTTTTGAGAGAAAAAAAGGTTTACCAGAGATGGGAGGAGCTCCAGCCCAAAGGTGGAGGGAAAATAAGCAATTTACTCACAAAAGATCAACATTTCTATAAAAATAAAATCCATGGTGGCTTAAACTGAGAATTACTACTTAAAGGGATATGAACGTTCCCGGTTTTTAATATTAAAATAAACTAGTGTACGCTCACAGATCTAAACATCATTTTATTAACAAGTGCCTAAAAGCTCTGTTTTTACTCATTGAATAATCAGAGTATTGCAGTATATAGTGATACCTTTTTTATTGGACAAACATATTCATAGTTTTTCAGTTTCAGAGACAATACTGATATTGATTAGCATCGAAAGAAAGAAATTCCAGGATTCACAAATAATGTTCTGTTCAGCCAACTGTGCAAAAAGTAGGAGTGCAGATCAGAGGAAGCAAATTGGGGTTGTAAATATGTTTGTCCAATAAAAAATGTATCACCATATACTGCAATGATTATTCATCTGGATTACTGGACACTCACTGCTACCTCACTCTTTTTACTCACTGAAACCTTGCAAATAGTCCAACAAAGGTCCATTCCAGCAGCTCATGCCCACAGTGTTTCTATTGGTACTAGATGTACTAACCAATCAACCACCTGTTTTGAAATGCTGCTGAGACAGTCTGTGATTGGCTAGCACATCTAGTACTACAGAGACATTGTGTGCATGAGCTACAGGGGCAGAGCTTTGTTGTGACCGTTTTTACTCACTGAAATCTTACAAACAGAGCTTTTAATATAATAATGTAGATGTGCGCACACTCATGTAGTTTATTTTAAACATTTAAAACAAAAATCCTTCCACATCCCTCTAGTTTTCAATTGTTTAAATCGGCACAAGCTGTCCAGAATAAAAACAAGATGCGTCACATGGACCACATCAGGTCTTCAAAGAAAAGACTCCTGTGACCTTCTTATAATATAGCCCAATGTGTATATATAATAGCCACATGAAGTCATTTCCGATGACAAGTGATTATTACTTAATCTTTGAACCTTTAAATAAATTGTTATCCTCTGACCCAATGAGTTGTTCCAAATAGTTTCCAAAAGGACCACTTGAGACTTTCAGAGGGTCTTGTTTTTTGCCTGTTTTTGCCATACTATATTGAAGTATAGCACATGCACATATAGATCGGGAACTATTCACCTAGATACTAGGGGCCTGCGATGGTTAAACCCAGACCTTACAGCCCATGGAAGCCTTTGATCTTTCACGTCTGCAAGAGTTACAATCACTAAAATAGCAAATCGCTATTCAATTGCTACAATTCCCCAAGCCCGCAAATGTTTTCACACCCGTAAATGGCAAATATAGGAGAAAATCCTACAGGTACCAGATAGGACTCGCAAGGGGGTTTAACCTCTGTCCGTAGCACTGTAAAAGCAGATAAAAAAATCACTACTACACTGTAAATAACAGGGATAGCGATGACAGACAATAGAATTAATTGCACAACAGTCTCAAGCCCGCAAATCACCAATCAAAAATTATTTATTTTTATGTTTAATTTCGAGGTTATATCGATCTCGGGAATCAATGAGTTAATACATATCAGGCCACCTACTTACGATTGCATGGTTTACGGTTTCGGCTTTCAGAGGTTCCACTGTGTATTATTACCGTTTATTTGTAACACTGTGTGTATATGTATATGTGTATGTGTGTATATATATATATATATATATATATATATATATATATATATATATATATATATATACACACACACACCCATATACACATATACACACACATTTTCAGGACTTTTATTTATTTAAAACCATAATTTGTTTTGTGATCCTTGTAGAAACTTATTGAACCTCTTTGTTCAGAGGCCACATGACAAGTCACTGCTATATTTTATCATTAAATTAAAACCTCAGCCTATTCCTCTATTAAACATTCTGTCCTGGTTTCCTTATGTCTTAATGTTACCCATGATTTAGTAGTATAGCCCCCTCCCCTGCTGGCACATCTGTACTGGGCTGGGATTGTGAAACATATGAATTCCTCTGTGTAACTAATGGATGATATAAACCCAGCAGGGCGCTTGTTCTACTTAGCCCAATCAGTTACAGGTTTCCTGATCTGAAGATGCTCTAAACATGAACGGATCCTCTTGCACTAATCAAAGGGACATGGAAGGTATCACGGCAGCCCTGAACTTTGGACTTTTGGTTGGACACTTCTTGGGCTTACCATGACCTGACATGTACATCTGGACGCCCTTTGTTCTGGACTATGGGGCATTTTTAGGTTGAGGCAAAAGTTTCTGACCCACCCGCAAAGGGCTTGGGTCAGTAGGATGTTCATGTTTACCTTTAGGCTTGTTTAATGTCTGTGTGGTGTGTATTGTACCACCTGGGGTTACTAATGTTTATTCAGTGTATATCACTTTAAAGATCGATCTCAAGTACCTCTTCCTAGTTCACATAACATGATTAGTACTAATCAGAGGGGCTACACCTGTAATGGACCCAGTGAGACATCACACCCACAGGGCTATTATTTCCTGATGATTGACAGATGACTACAACACAATACCCCTATTGTATGAGTGACCCCCTGATGTGATATTGTATTTTTGGGTATAAAACTGTGTTTGTGGAATCAGTAAAGCATGCATATGTTTGAAGCACATGGCGTGTCTCCTTTCTTATGAGTACATCTCTGTTAGTTGAGCAGAGTAACCCTCAGTATGACTGCATATTTACAGCCCAGCTGTTCCTGCAACTTGGTCCAACTGCAACTGATAACTTGTCCCAACCAGGGAGTGTCCAGCCAAGGCTGTCCTTAAAGGAAGCGATATTCCAAACGGACCAAAAACTAATCTGCAGGTTTGGCTCTAGTTTGCCTTATCAAGCCCCATAAGAAGAGCAGATGTTACTAGGTATATAATATCCCTGTGTATCTAGTTTTATTTATGTACTTTATTTTATTAAGAAGTGTTTATAACCTTTGTGTTTACTGATAGACTAGGACCCTGATAGATTAGGACACTACACAGCACATCCAGCCCTATGAGTCTGTGAGGAGTCTGTGTCTGCATATGCTGCAGTGGGCAGACCTATACATGGACTATTTGTTTGATTTTAGGCAGTAAATACAGAGCTTATAAGCATGTATTAATGCAATAAAGTAAATAAAACAGATACAGTACTCAGGGATATTACATACCTAGTAACATCCAGAAACCTTCCATAAACATTTACAGCCTTATTAAATTAAGTTTTCAGTTAGTGAACTTCTATCCAGAAGCAAGGTCTCCACTAACTAAAAACTTAGTATGCTGTGTGCTTAAATAGAGCCTCATTCAATTGTCCGAATCGCAATTTTAATAAGGCTGATAAATTCTAGTTACCAAAGTTGTTAAAATAGAGACATCTAGTGGCCCAAACTGAGACTGCGGGGTCTGTATCTGTGTATATTTATTTTATGTTCCTTAGAACTCAATAACTGTTTTACTCATTTAATGGGGAGAGGGTTGTAATCTATGAACTAATCTAAGTTCTTAAAGTGACAGAGAAAAAGAACCAATTATTGCAGAAATGAAACACACATATTAATACATTCAAATTATTAAAATTGTTGTTAAAATGATGATGTGTTAGATAAGGAGTTAAAAAGATGAGTATTTTTCAGGCATAAAATACCTTTAAATGATCTCCTTCTCTCTAACTCTCTTTATCTGTGGCCATTAAGTAACTGTCACAGTGATGGTGATAAAGACGAGGCCCGGTTCATTAAATAATAACAGTCACAGGAACTTTTAATCGTTAAAGTCATATTACTCTAATATAGTGAGGGAAATGTTACATAATTGAGCTTAAAAGTTTGGTAGTTTCACAGTCACTTTATCTAGGATACGATGGAGGGCGACAAAGACGTCTTGTGTGACTATTGTGCAGTTGGAAGTCTTACCCATATCGGAAGAACTCCTTGAATTCTCTGCACATCCGATGAGCCATCTCTCTCTTCCCAGAGGACTGGGGTCCGGTCAGCACCAGCAGGGGGTATGGGGTGTCCAGGTTGGGTAACGTGCTACAAGACAGATTCTGGGCTTGTTATGTGGAAACATTGAACAAAAATATTTAACCAATGGTAATATTGTGTAGTTCGGCAAAACCTCTACATCTGCCATGTTTTTATTCAGCTCCTCACAGTATTCAGTATTAAGGGCTCACTTATTTTATGTTTCAAATACATTTTAACGTGTTAATATTAGATATAAACTCCGTGCTCTGAAGTCGCCCCATCACCCTGCTTATTGTAAGGTGTCATCGCTTACCGTACTTCTTCCAAAGAACAAACTGATCACAACATCATTTAGCTTATGGTGAGTAAAAGAGAGCTAGAAACACTCCACCACGCTGATGAGATCCATGAGATCGAAACAGTGCTGTCTGTGGGAAGGTCTCCTAACTCGTGCATAATGCATCCTATGCTATACTTGTAATACAGCAAGCATATGCTAAGAGGAGCTATGTGGTATTGGATTAAATAATGAAAATGCATTGTGAGCTCATTTGCATGTCCCCACCCAGGTTCCCAGAGTTCAATGCGATATGCAATAATTGTATTTCTGGGAATTCTTAGCAGGAAATAATTTTTACGGCATGTTTAGACATTAAAATGTGAACACAAATACAGGTATACCCTGCTTAAAGCTACCCTGTTTCGAGCTGATTCACTATAAAGAGTTTTTCCTGCCAGACCCCTTTTAATGCTAAACCCTGCTATTGCGCTGTCTTTGCCTGCCGGACCCCTTTGAACGCTCCGATTCTCTATAAGAAAACAGACTCCAGGACGAGTCAGAGGCTTCAACATCAATAATTTAAAGTTTATACTTCTGCTAATGTTCAGTTTGTGTTAGTGTTATGTTTGCGGTTTCTGTGAAGTTCATATAAAACCAAAAAAGTTTAAATTTCAATTGAAATTGGTGTTTTTTCATGAGTTACCCTATCCCTATCTTCCCCATGTTAAACTGCCCGGTTTAGAGCGGTTTCGCTTAACATTGGAACCTATCTACAGCATTTCGCGAGGTATTCCTGTATACTATTTATTTAATATTTATATATTTGGAAGTTATCAAGTTGAGTTCAGATGAAAGATCTGAGGCATGATGATAACGGGAGGAATAAAGAAAGAAACAAAGAAAGAGAGGACAGGGAGCAGTGTTAACTAGCAATCTAAAGTGAGAGTGTTGTTATGTTAAGATTATATATGTGTTAATTTCTTATAATTGACGTATAAAGATTTGACCTTCAACAACCAACTTAGCCCAAGTAAGACAATCCATCCTAACAATGATAAGAATGTCTTGTGGGTGCCTGGCTGTATTGCAATTGCTTTATACTAAATAGTGTCCCATTTACCTGTCATAAATCTTCTGTGACTGGATCATGCCGTACATAACGTGGGCCATGTGGTCTCGAGCTGCAATCACTTCTGGGGGAGGATCGTATTTATTCACTGCCGCCACCTGCTCATTGTATGTCCAAGAGAAAACACAAGATGGTTATGGCGCATTTATGAGGTCACAGTTTTTGGTTTAAATTGAACTGCGATATATTAAAGCATAGGGACCACTGAACTCTCTGTAGTTGCTCTTCGTGGTGTGAAAGAGCACAAGATTGTATTTTTTTTTTATTAAACTAAAACAGCTAAAAAATCTTACGTTTTAGATCTGTGTTAACATACAGTCTATACTGCCCACTGATTGTTGCATGAGTAATTAGCAGAGTGCTGAGTCCATGAGCGCTGTGTGATGGTCTATGGGAAGGCTGTGATTGATAGCATAGAATCCTTGTGGACTCGGGTTCCACTGAAATGTCAGGTAACCCATAGCTTTCCTGTTTTAGAGGAGTACCAGTATTCTATACCTGCACAGATTGAGGTGGTAATGGTTAAATTTTTGTTTGTTGGGATCACTGCATTGAGCTGGTCTGCACAGATCAAATTCCAGAGGGCAGAAACAGTAAGAAAAAATAAATTAAGTTCTGTCTTTGGAGCAGGCTGTGTCTTTCACACTCTTTTGTATTTGATTTGATTTCTTAGTGAAAAATGCATATAATTCAAAAGTATTTCAACATGCTTTTAGGAGGTATTTATAGTTATGTAATCCAAATTGTGCTTAATTACATGGCACTTTAAATGTAGGCTAGAACATTTGGATGTTTGGAATCTTAAATTAATTTGTTTTCCATGCAAATAAAGTGGTTTTTATCAATTGAAAGAATAAAAATGTGAGGATTGTATATCCATTTAAGGTGTTTTAAGACACTCAGGAACATGCACTGAGGTCACGTTCTTTACCTGGTGAGATGTGTCATCCGTGGGATCCACTACATCTCTACCTACCAGTGTCATATCTTAGCAACAACTTCTGAAACATCACTGCATTTACATCTGGGAATATGTCTATTACTCGGATTAACGCAGGTAATTGTAAGGAATCAGTTGTTACAAAGTTTCAGAAAAACAGAAACTTAAAACAAAATGTAACATTAACAAAATACAGCACCTTGCATAATAATTCACATTTACATGTTTTAATGTTTTTGAATTAAGATTTTTCAAAAAAAAATTTGTTATAGGACTAAAGAAAACCTCATTAGACATATGTTATGATGTTGGTGCTGCCATGACCATAGACAAAAATCTTCATTTTAAGAAAAATATTTTGTGGATAATGTATCAATTATAAATAATGTATTTATCAACAAAATATTTTTCTTAAAATGCTGAATTGAGATTTTTACCATTTGACACAACATATTTTTATTGTGATAACAGATTTCCTCTAGAATTGCCCTGTATTTGGCTCCATTCGCCGAGCTCTCTCCTAGTCTCCTTACATGGCACTACCACTACGTGGCATGCCTCACTGTGGGTAAGGTGTCCTCAAGGTGACGAGAAGTGCCAGCTCTACACCACCCATAGAGCTTTGTGCCAAGGCCAGCATGTTCAGTATCTCCGTGTTTGCAGTATATCCCATGTGCCTTTTGGCAATCTCCAAACCGGACTTCATATGACTTTTTTTTGGTGCCGTCAAAGGCTTTCCCCCCCCCCACATTTCAAGAAATTCCAACTTTATGCAAGATCTGGGTTATAGTTGTCCCATGAACAGCGTGAAGATAGCTGGATTCCCACCCAGCCAGTGGGACAGCAGAAGAACTGGGGCTACTATGGACGTGTCAGCTATTATCATGGCTTAGGCGCCCTCTAGACAACTACAAACTGTTTTTTCTGTATCAAAGAATCATTATGTTGGGGAAAGGGGGTACTTGTTTCATGTGGTTATGTTTACTAGCGACTTGCCAAGCCTCTCCCCCCCCTCTACTTTACGGGCCGCGCGATGAGCGCATTTGGCAAAACCCCAAACTTTTGTGGCCCACAATGAGAGGCTTTGTCGCTCATTGCATGCGTTGGCCAAGCCGCAACTTTCGGACGTTACCAACAAACTCGCAGTTACGATAACTATATATGTGATATGCAATGTGTAACCTTTGTGGGATCAGGGGGTAATACAAGTATAATAGTGTATCCCACGAAGGTCCTGCCTATTATGTCCAGGTATGGCTGGGCCCTCTCCTACTCACAAGGTCTCCAACACCCACAAGTAGAAATACCTCTTTGTCTGGCCAGCTGGCTATTGTGCATAACTAAGTTGCCACTGATAAGCCAGTCACCTTGACCAGGCACTGTTCTAGATAGACTTGGGGGCACTTTGCTACTCCTTAGGATACTGTGTTTACTCATGTTAAGTTATACCATAGTTCTACTGTATGTGTTGGGGTATAAAAAAGGGGTTATTGGGAATAAAGATCATGCTCCTTTAGATTGTAAGTTTTTAATCATGTGTCTTTGGAAACAAGCTCTATGTATATTTGATTTTAAGCTCAAAAAACAGGGCCCTTTATTCTTTGTAATGTGTTAATTTTGTTTTTGCCTTATACTTACCCCTGTACAGCTCTACGGAATATGTTGGTGTGTTACAAATAACTATAATAATAATAATAATAATAATAATAAAGCTCTCTCTGGGAATATAGTGATGATGTTTTTTTGAGGGAAAGTAAGGGCTGTTGCTTTGTATCTTGGTCTTCATCAGCCGTCATGGTGATGGTGAAACCGGCTCCGGTCTACACGTAAGACTGGGCCCACTGACCTTTTCAAGCCGAATGCAGAGAAGATCTTGACAAAACAGTTTCTCTAATCACATCTGTGGTCTCTCCAGCTCCTTTAGTTACCATTGGACTCTTTTCTGAATAATTCGCTCCTTTTCCCTGAGTTTTGGGTATTTAATTTTTTTTAAATAAATAAATTAATAACTTAACCCTGATTGGTGCTTCTTCAGACCTTTACCCTGGACTACCTCTTGGGGTTTCTTTTAGATCTGCTCTTCCACTCTCCCAGGTGGACTCCATACAACTAATTATGTAGCTTCTGGGCCCCAGAGCTCACACACAGTGAATTCCTCTGTAATCAAAGCATTTCAGGGTATAAGTGTCTGATATCAAATAATTTTATTGTGGAATTCTGTATTTTTTTTAAATTAAAATTAAATTTGAAATCTCTTGTGTGAGCTCCACCCCACAGGGGCACCTATATAGACAGAGCGTCCTAGCCAATGAGCTGTGTGGAGATGTGTCCTAGCGAATCAGCTGTCAGTATCATGGCTGCTAATTATTATGCGACTTATGATTATTTAGACTGGGTTTCAGGGGTGTTTCTTCTCAAAATCAACTGCCTGAAAACTGAAGAAATTTTGCAAATTTTCGGGTAAGTTAATTAATGTTTATTTTGGGATTTTTTTTCATGCACTACTGATTACCTTCTTTTAGATACATTCAGAAAACTTCCAGATACCTTAAAGCTTTTTACTAGCGAATAATTTTGAAAAATAGTGTGCAGATTTCTTATCCACAATATGGACTATTTTGTGAAGATCAGTGACATCAAACCTCATTTAAAGAACCACAGCAGTTCAACAAAAAAGGCACTTATTTGTCAAGTATGTACCAAACTAACAACATTATCAGCTGTGTAAGTCACAGACATAAAACATTAGGAAAATAAGAATTTTTGAAGACTCTTTTTATGAGCACATGAATCCATTTTGTATTTGTTATTTTCAAAATGAGGGAACAATGAGCCTTTGTTAAGATAATTGGATACAATTGAAATTTACACCACACCCCTCCTCCCTCACTGGCCCAGAAGCAGACTTCTTGCTTCAGGAAATGCACAGGGGCGCAAGGAGGAGGAAGAGACACAGGGGCGGGAGGAGGAGGAAGAGACACAGGGGCGGGAGGAGGAGGAAGAGACACAGGGGCGGGAGGAGGAGGAAGAGACACAGGGGCGGGAGGAGGAAGAGAAACGGGGGCGGGAGGAGGAGGAAGAGAAATGGGGGCGGGAGGAGGAGGAAGAGAAACGGGGGCGGGAGGAGGAGGAAGAGACACAGGGGAGGAAGAGGGGGGGCGGAAGAGATACAGGGGCGGGAGGGGCGGAAGAGATACAGGGGCGGGAGGGGCGGAAGAGATACAGGGGCGGGAGGGGGGGAAGAGACACAGGGGCGGGGGGGAAAGAGACACAGGGGCGGGAGGGGGGAAAGAGACACAGGGGCGGGAGGGGGGCGGGAAAGAGATACAGGGGCGGGAAAGAGATACAGGGGCGGGAGGGGGGTAAAGAGATACAGGGGCGGGAAAGAGATACAGGGGCGGGAGGGGGGTAAAGAGATACAGGGGCGGGAGGGGGGTAAAGAGATACAGGGGCGGGAGGGGGGTAAAGAGATACAGGGGCGGGAGGGAGGGGAAAGTGATACAGGGGCGGGAGGGAGGGGAAAGTGATACAGGGGCGGGAGGGAGGGAAAGTGATACAGGGGCGGGAGGGAGGGAAAGTGATACAGGGGCGGGAGGGAGGGAAAGTGATACAGGGGCGGGAGGGAGGGAAAGTGATACAGGGGCGGGAGGAAGGGAGGGAAAGAGATACAGGGGCGGGAGGGAGGGAAAGAGATACAGGGGCGGGAGGGAGGGAAAGAGATACAGGGGCGGGAGGGAGGGAAAGAGATACAGGGGCGGGAGGGAGGGAAAGAGATACAGGAGCGGGAGGGAGGGAAAGAGATACAGGAGCGGGAGGGGGGAAGAGATACAGGGGCGGGAGGGGGGAAGAGATACAGGGGCGGGAGGGGGGGATAGAGATACAGGGGCGGGAGGGGGGGATAGAGATACAGGGGCGGGAGGGAGGGAAAGTGATACAGGGGCGGGAGGGAGGGAAAGTGATACAGGGGCGGGAGGGAGGGAAAGTGATACAGGGGCGGGAAAGAGACACAGCGGCGGGAGGGAGGGAAAGAGACACAGGGGCGGGAGGGAGGGAAAGAGATACAGGGGCGGGAGGGAGGGAAAGAGATACAGGGGCAGGAGGGAGGGAAAGAGATACAGGAGCGGGAGGGGGGGGAAGAGATACAGGGGCGGGGGGGGAAGAGATACAGGGGCGGGAGGGGGAAGAGATACAGGGGCGGGAGGGGCGGGGGAAGAGATACAGGGCGGGAGGGGGGGGGGAAGAGAAACAGGGGCGGGAGGGGGTGGAAGAGATACAGGGGCGGGAAGAGATACAGGGGCGGGAAGAGATACAGGGGCGTGGAGAAAAACAGGGGCGGGAAGAGATACAGGGGCGGGAAGAGATACAGGGGCGGGAAGAGATACAGGGGCGGGAAGAGATACAGGGGCGGGAAGAGATACAGGGGCGGGAAGAGATACAGGGGCGGGAAGAGATACAGGGGCGGGAAGAGATACAGGGGCGGGAAGAGATACAGGGGCGGGAAGAGATACAGGGGCGGGAAGAGATACAGGGGCGGGAAGAGATACAGGGGCGGGAAGAGATACAGGGGCGGGAAGAGATACAGGGGCGGGAAGAGATACAGGGGCGGGAAGAGATACAGGGGCGGGAAGAGATACAGGGGCGGGAGGGGGGGGGGGGGAGACACACAAGAGAGGAAGAGACACCGCGGAGGGAGGGGGAAGACACACAAGAGAGGAAGAGACACCGCGGAGGGAGGGGGAGAGACACAGGGGAAAGAGATGAGAGATGGGGGGGGGGGGGGGGGGGGAGACAATTTATAAAACTCCATCATGCCATCATTTTTGACGGGCAAGTAGCTAGTATAGTATAATAAGTATAATGTTATATATTTTGGCCACCTGAATGGATATATTGAGTTACTAGGTATATAATATCCCTGTGTATCTATTTACTTTTATGTACTTTATTTTATTAAAAATTGCTTATAAGCTCTGTTTTAATGCCTAAAATCATAAAATAGTCCCTGTATGGGTCTGCCCTCTGCAGTGTATGTAGACTATGTGGGGCTGGATGTGCAGTATAATGTGCTAGATTTTATCCAAAGCCACTAGAGATACCACCATAATATGTGGACTGAGTACAGTGTCTGTGTCTGCATGCACTGCAGAGGGCAGACCCATACAGGGATTATTTTATGATTTTAGGCATTAAAACAGAGCTTATAAGCAATTTTTAATAAAATAAAGTACATAAAAGTAAATAGATACACAGGGATATTATATACCTAGTAACACCCAGGATCATTCTATATCCCTTTCATGAAAAAGTAATAATAAGTAATAATATGTCCCTCTTTTCAGTGGGTGGGGAAGAATCCTTTTAATTAAATACCTTTTCTTCAGTCTTAACCTTCTTCAGATCCAGCTCGGTCAGTCTCTGAAGCATGAAGAGCACCGACAGCCAGTATTCTGCCTGCTCCTAGAAGAGATAGAATGAGAGTCGGCCATTAGTGACACAGACCTGAGGTCTCATTTATGGCTGTAGAAAGTGAAGATTTTCTTTCCCTGTTGCTGCATTTATATGCAAATGAGGGGCTCACGCATATTAATTAGATGGCTTGATGTGCTAATTAGGATTATAGTCTGCTTGTCTGTCTCTGTAGTGGCCAAAATAAAGCTGCCCAGTGTTATCTGGCAGTTAGACCCCTCTCCCACCACTACCAAGCACTTTGAGCCACACATTAACATGCAGGAGCTGCAAAATCAATTCTAATGTTTTCAGAAATGATTGACTGTAGAGAAAAACTGTTGGTTTAATGTATAGCCAGTTTTTAATGCTCTTTAAAATGAAATCAACTTCCTGCTGGGGGGACAGAGTCTCTATAAGGGGAAAGTTCAGATCAATCCTAACTTCAATGTAAAAATACACCTTTCATTGCAACATACTACTGAGACATGAAACATGGTCCCTGATAGGCTAGGACACTACACTGCACATCCAGCCCTACAGAGCCTGTATTTGCATACGCTGAAGTGGGCAGACTCATGCATGGACTGTTTGTTTGATTTTAGGCAGTAAAAGCAGAGCTTATCAGCACTTTTTTTATAAAGTACATAATAGTAAATAGATCAGGGAAATGATATACTAGTAAAATCCAGAAAAGTTACGTATCGCTTTAAGAATAACTAAAAAACAAACAAACAAACAAAAAAATGATTTTGGGTTGTCAGAGTCCCTTTAAGAGTTGGGTGGGAATGGGGCAAGAAAATTACATAAATCTTTCTCTGTAGCCCCTCTATACCCCACATCAACCCCATCAAAGATTATATATATATATATATATATATATATATATATATATATATATATATATATATATATATATATATATATATAATTAATAGTACATTAGTGATTCTATTTGAATGTCTAAAAAATAAGTTAATAAACGTATTTCCTGCTCAAATTTCTCAGAAATACAGTATATGCACTCACTCTGCACCACACTGAGGATCGTCAGTAACCGTGAAACAGTGCTGTATGTGGGCAAGTGACCTGGTTTGTGAATAATCCACCAGTTGATATGCCTAAAACTGTGAAATACAGTAAGCATACGCTTAAAAGGAGCCAATTGTTTGGATTGACAGAGTGAGGGTGCCTTATGTGATCTCATTTGCATGTCCTGCCAAGTTTTTTTTTTAGACATTCAAATAGAATCACTAATGTAGTATTCATTGTTTGTACTATTGTACTTTGTACAGTGGATGGCTTCTATCACTCTTAGCCCACCATATGTGAAAGATATATATATATATATATATATATATATATATATATATATATATATATATATATATATATATATATATATATATATATATATATATATATTATACAGTGGATATAAAAAGTCTACACACCCCTGTGCAGACAAAGATAAATCATTTCAGAACTTTTTGCACCTTTAATGTGACCTATAAACAGTACAACTCAATTGAAAAACAAACTGAAATCTTTTAGGTAGAGGGAAGAAAAAATATAGAAATAAAATAATATGGTTGCATAAGTATGCACACCCTTAAACTAATACTTTGTTGAAGCACCTTGTGATTTTATTACAGCACTCTGTCTTTTTGGGTATGAGTCTATCAGCATGGCACATTTTGACTTGGCAAAATTTGCCCACTCTTCTTTGCAAAAACACTCCAAATCTGTCAGATTGCGAGGGCATCTCCTGTGCACAGCCCTCTTCAGATCACCCCACAGATTTTCAATGGGATTCAGGTCTGGGCTCTGGCTGGGCCATTCCAAAACTTTAATCTTCTTCTGGTGAAGCCATTCCTTTGTTGATTTGGATGTATGCTTTGGGTCGTTGTCATGCTGAAAGATGAAGTTCCTCTTCATGTTCAGCTTTCTAGCAGAAGCCTGAAGGTTTTGTGCCAATATTGACTGGTATTTGGAACTGTTCATAATTCCCTCTATCTTAACTAAGGCCCCAGTTCCAGCTGAAGAAAAACAGCCCCAAAGCATGATGCTGCCACCACCATGCTTCACTGTGGGTATGGTGTTCTTTTGGTGATGTGCAGTGTTGTTTTTGCGCCAAACATAACTTTTGGAATTATGACCAAAAAGTTCAACCTTGGTTTCATCAGACCATAAGACCTTTTCCCACACGCTTTTGGGAGACTTCAGATGTGTTTTTGCAAAATGTAGCCTGGCTTGGATGTTTTTCTTCGTAAGAAAAGGCTTTCGTCTTGCCACTCTACCCCATAGCCCAGACATATGAAGAATACGGGAGATTGTTGTCACATGTACCACACAGCCAGTACTTGCCAGATATTCCTGCAGCTCCTTTATTGTTGCTGTAGGCCTCTTGGTAGCCTCCCAGACCAGTTTTCTTCTCGTCTTTTCATCAATTTTGGAGGGAGCCCCAGTTCTTGGTAATGTCACTGTTGATACCTTTTAACAATGAGATCCCTCTGATGCTTTGGAAGCTCTCTGTGGACCATGGCTTTTGCTGTGGGATGCGACTAAGAAAATTTCAAGAAAGACCAACTAGAGCAGCTGAACTTTATTTGGGGTTAATCAGAAGCACTTTAAATGATGGCAGGTGTATGCTGACTCCTATTTAACACGATTTGGAATGTGATTGCTTAATTCTGAACACAGCTACATCCCCAGTTATAAGAGGGTGTGCAGACTTATGCAACCACATTATATTTCTTTTTTTTTTTCTTCCCTCCACCAAAAAGATTTCAGTTTGTTTTTCAACTGAATTGTACAGTTTATAGGTCACATTAAAGGTGAAAAAAATTCTGAAATTATTTATCTTTGTCTCATATTTTTTTTACAGCACAGAAACCTGACATTCTAACAGGGGTGTGTAGACTTTTTATATCCACTGTATATATATATACATATATATATATATATATATATATATATATATATATAGAACATGAAGAAGGGAACGGAAGAGGTGGAGATGGATAGATGAAGCAATGAGCATGAGCTCATGTGCTTTGTGTACTGTGGTCCGTGGGTTCAAGGAGAGTCAGACACGAATGAACGACTAAACAACAACATATATACACATAACATAGATACTCAAATATATCACCACCCAAATATACAGTGAGGTTTTCCAATTTGGTAGGTGAATGGTAAACAGTGAGCAAACATAGCAAGTACAATTAAAGGGATATAGAAGGCTCCTGGATGTTACCAGGTATATAATATCCCTTTGTATCTATTTACTGACATGTACTTTATTTTGTTAAGAAGTGTTTTTAAGCTCTGTTTGTAGGCAGTAAAAACAAACGATAGTCCCTGTATGGGTCTGCCCACTGCAGCGTATGCAGACGCTAATAACCAATCAGTGACATCTCAGCACCATGCTGCTGAGAAGTGGTCCTTGATAGGCTAGGACACAACACTGCACATCCAGCGCTACGGAGTCTGTGTCTGTAAAGTACCTAAAATCATAACCCACTAGCACTTGTCCCATTGATATTCCCTCAAATGCTCCAGAGGTGAAATCCCAGCACTCCTAGGGTTACTCATATGTTCTTACAAGTCCTGAGATTTTTACAGAAGCCATGAGTACTTTCACTCAGCCGCACAAAAAACGCCTTTTAGAAACATATATGCATCAAAACTGACACGATCACCTTAATTGTGTCTGATTGAGGCTGGATTCTTCATATCCAAACACAATTAAGAGGTTAATAGTGCTACTACCGTGAGCCTGGGGATCCCCAGGATTCCCCCTGCCCCTGAGTCAACCCCTATGACCCCAGGGATACCCCATATAACTTATAACACCAATTATTATTATTGTTGTTTATTTGCCACACGACAACATATTCCGTTGCGCTATACTGGGTTTAAGATCAAGGCAAAAAACAATAGCAATATTAACACATTGCACAGGATGGAGGGTCTTGGAGCTTAGACTCCAGTGTAGCTTGGAGCTTTCCCCAGAGCACCTTACAAGATTGACAACTTGCAAACTTACAATCTAAAGGGTTTGGGTGAGGTACTGGAGAGTGATAAGTTGAACAAGTTAAGGTGGAAGGTGCTAGACTTTTTTGAACATATCCGTTTTTAGTGAGGATGTGAAGGCAATGGCACCTAATATTAACCCCTATACCATGGGGTCCGCATCAAACCCCAGCTGAATCTAATAAACCCCAAACCACAGAGGTCCTTAACAGACCCCCGTGGAATCTGTGATTGACTCCTGTACCATGGAGGTCTTTAAAGGACTCCTGTGGCATCTAAATATTAAGCCCATAATGAGCCCAATAGTCTCTAACACCAAACTATAAAAACACTACAAAAGAAAAACACACCATAAGCCCCTGGCATTAGGTTTTACTGTCATTTAACCCTTTCCCTGCCATGGGAAGTGGTTTATATAGATAGATAGAGGAAAGAGAGGATGTTAGTGCTATTGTAGTGTGTTCACATAGTGGGTGACATTCTGTAGAGTTGCTGTGGAGACTACTGAGCTTCAGACTCAAAGTGTCCTGCGAGCACATGGTAGTGCTAAAGTGCAACGAGACATAGTCCTCGGTTCGAGTCAGTTAATTCACAGGAGCTATACACATGGAATGGAGGCCCAAATCATAGAACATTAGGACATCTTTTCTATTAAAGTAAATCCAAAATTCAGTAAATGACCAGACTATTGTTAGTAGGATTACCCACATCACCCACTCACGCACCTGAAGTGGATTCTTTAACAGATTAAGCACATTAAGCAGCGGCAGCTCCTCGATGTACGCAATCTCACTGATCTGACCGATCTGGAGAAAAAAACAGCCAGATTAGATGGCGCACAAAGCAAGATAAGCCATAAATGTTAAGGAATAGGTGTTGTAGTTTGCCAAATATAATAGCTTTAAGGACCACTGAAGACTTTAAAGTGGCATGGCAGGTTCTGGCTGGATGTTACTAGGTATATAATATCCCTGTGTATCTATTTACTTAATTTTATTAGGAAGTGCTTTTCAACCCTGTGTTTACTGCCTAAAATCAATCAAATAGTCCCTGTATGGGTCTTCCCACTGCAGCATATGCAGACACAGACGCGATACTGACTGTGCTGTGTCTCATACTAACCAATCAGTGAACATCTTTCAGCAAAATTCTATAATATGCTGCTGAAACGTGGTCCCTGATAGGCTAGAACACTACACTGAACATCCAGCCCTACAGAGTCTGTGTCTTTGTGAGCTGCAGAAGGCAGACACATACAGCGATTTTTTATTTTATTTTATGCAGTAAAAACAGAGCTTATAAGCACCTCCCATTAAAATAAAGTACATAAAAGTAAATAGATACAAAGGGTTATTACATAGCAACACCCAGAGACCTTCAATATCCTTTTAACTTGATAAAGTGCAACATGTATTTACCTAGTTTAAAATAAATAATTTATTTTTTTCTAATTTTTAACTATTGCATTTTTTATTTATATATATATATTTTTCTTTACTTTTTGAAACATTGTGTCCATTATAAAAGTTTTGTTATTCAAAATATAATATACAGTACAAATATTTCCAGTGGCCATTAAAAGGAACAACAGAAAAGCATCAGAATATATAATGGAGGAGACCACTTACTTCATTGTCTTCAAGGTTCAGGCTCTGCAGGAGGTCCAGTCCCTCCAGACCCTCCAGACTGGAGATCTGATTATTGGACAGGTCCAGCGACTGTAAGCTTTTCAACTTGTCCAGGCCAGTGATCTTCTTAATGTGATTGGAGCTCTAGGAGGGAGAAATACAAGTCAAGGAGCGAGTGTGTAGTCATCCAGAAGGAGATAAAATAACGATAAATTAAGCAAGAAGATTTGGACAAACAGGTTGCCCTATAGGACCGCCATTTTTCTAAATGGTTCTTTGAATAATTTAATATTGGGAACTTTTTTTATTAGAAAGTAAAAAAAAAACATTTGCCTTTTTGTCTGTGGTTACAGCAGAGATGTATTGATACATAGACCAACAAGGGCCAGGCCTAGGGAGGTAAAAAGAACTGATAAAGAGAACAGAGAAGGAAGAAAGACAAAGAGACAGCTAGCAGAGTATCAACATGAAACCTAAATATTATTCTGTATATATTTACTATTGTTGTTTAGTCGTTCAGTCGTGCCTGACTCTCCATGCCCTATGGACAGCAGCACAACAGGAACAACTGTCAGCTACTACCCCTCTCTGCTCACGCAAGCTCATGTTCATTGCTTCAATGATCTCATCTATCGGTTTCCGCCTCTGCTGTCTCCTTCTTTGAGTGTCTTCAATCTTTCCCAGCATCAGAGTCTTCTCTAGGGAATCCTGTCTTCTCATAATATGACAAATATTTGAGCTTCAGCCTCATGATCAAACCTTCCAGTGGGTAGTTTGGCTTCATTTCCCCTGGTACTGATTTATAGGATCTTCTTATAGTCCAAGGGACTCCAAACAGTCTTTTCCAACACCACAATTCAAAGGCGTCAATTCTATGGCGCTCAGACTTCTGTCTGGTTCAACTCACACATCTGTATGTTACTACTGGGAATACCAGAGTTCTAACTATGAGGACCTGTGTGTAATATCTTTACTTTGTACTAGCTTGTCCAAACTTGTCATAGCTTTCCTTCCCAGAAGTTTCATGGCTGCAGTCAGGAATAGAGATTGACCTTCATCTTTTGATCTGTCTTTATTCACTCTCATATGATAAAAACCTATATATAATTACATCTCATTATATCTCTGCTGATGGAGAGAAGGCTAAAAATGGCAATTCTTCATAGTTAAAATTATCTAATCTAATCTAGTTTTAATATTTAAATAAAACTACCTATGTGTGTATTTGCATCTAAACATCATTTTATTAATAACAGGAACCTTCCTTTAAGTGGATATTACATGCAAGGTAAGTAGCCATGTTTGCAATGTAATGTTACTTCAATGATCTCATTTACAAGTCTGCAATATAACTCCTATCATTGATACTCACCAAGATGAGCGTTCCTATAGGTAAGTTTCCAAGGTCACCGATGGCGCTGATGCGGTTGTGCGCCAAGTTCAGTTCTGACAGACGGCTGCATTTCTCCAGTCCGCTGATCACCTGGATTTTATTATCTGTACAAGAGACTTAAGGAATTAACATGTTTACATTCGTGTATATCATAAGCACCAAGCAAGTGGAGAAAGCAATTACTGGGAATTACCCTTCCGCTCTTAGTGGTGGAGCTGGGAATAGAGGGACCAGTCCAAAATTATTTGGCAAGCTCTGCACTTGCGGGTACAAGTTAACCTCTACTGAAACAGCCATGTCCTCTCTATCCTACCCACTGATCACCATCCCAGTCCCGGCCACATATAGGACCAAAGACAGGACTCTGAACAATTGACTGTATATCTTGATAACAACCTACCGGATTATCTAGCTGTGGACAGGAAATTCTAATAATATAAGTGAGTTACCTAGCAAGAGGGGAACGCTGGATGTGTTCTCCATTACCAGCTCAGATTGTTCTGTGAGGCTGATGGAGGTGACTGGATAAGGGCAGGTAATATAATCATGTTTGGGAGTTGAACCCAAATTATATTGTTCTGTTTGTCTCTAAATGTTCTAACTCTTAAAGACTCTTCTATTGAATATAATCATGGTGCTCTCTCTCTCTCTCTCTCTGTTTCTCTGTTTCTTTCTTTATTTCTCTCTCTCCCTCTGTCGTTCTCTCTCCCTCTTTCTTTCTCTCTCCCTCTTTCTTTCTTTCTCTCTCTCTCTCCCTCTTTCTTTCTTTCTCTCTCTCTCTCCCTCTTTCTTTCTCTCTCCCTCTTTCTTTATCTCTCCCTCTTTCTTTATCTCTCCCTCTCTCTCCCTCTTTCTTTCTCTATCCCTCTTTATTTCTCTCTCCCTATATCTCCCTCTCTCCCTCTCTCTCCCTCTCTCCCTCTCGCTCCCTCTTTCTCTCTCGCTCCCTCTTTCTTTCTCTCTCGCTCCCTCTTTCTTTCTCTCTCGCTCCCTCTTTCTTTCTCTCTCGCTCCCTCTTTCTTTCTCTCTCTCTCCCTCTTTCTTTCTCTCTCCCTCCCTCTTTCTTTATCTCTCCCTCTTTCTTTCTCTCTCCCTCTCTCTCCCTCTTTCTTTCTCTATCCCTCTTTATTTCTCTCTCCCTATATCTCCCTCTCTCCCTATATCTC
>CM050167.1:393231387-393458887 GCA_027410445.1 Discoglossus pictus | reverse complement strand
ACATCTAGTACCAATGTGTGCATGAGCTGCTGGGGGCACAGCTTTGCTGAGACTAGTTAGAAGGTCTCAGTGAGTAAAAACAGGGCATTTAAGCACTTATTAATACAAAGATATTTAGATGCAAACACACATGTAGGGAGTTTATTTTAATATTAAAAGCAGCGAACCTTCCATATCCCTTTAAGTATAGTATAAATAGCAGAACGAGCAACGCACTCTTCCCACACCAAAGAGCTCAGCTAAGTATCAAGCAGGACGTCTTCATGAGGTGGAAGACACTCCAGCCTAAAGATTGTGGGAAAACATCTAATTTCTGGGCGTCTCACAAATATATATATTTTTATTAATATATTGCCATTTTTTTTAGTTGGTCTTCACTACTCAAACACAGAAAGTGGGTCTTTTTTCCGGCTAGTCTTTAGGGTTAAATGGGAGCAACACTGTGCCCATATACGGTAGTTAATATTAGACTTTTTCCTTAGTGCATTTTAGAGCTAAAAACTCACCTTGAGACCTTTAGGCGGCACAAACTCCAAGAACGCGGTGAGCTTGTTGTTAGAGGCGTTCAGCTCCTCCAGATGGGGCAGGCAACTGACACAGGACAAGTCTGATAGAAAGCACAAGATTACACCAAGACTTTACATTGGTATTGTGTAGGTCATTTAATATTATATATATATATATATATATATATATATTATCTTTATTTGTAACACGCCAACATATTCTATAGCGCTATACAGGGGTTAAGTACATGGCAAAAATAAACACCTTACAAGGGGTGGAGGGCTCTGTTTTTGAGCTTAAAATCAAATGTACACGTGACTGAAAACTCACAAACTTACGGTAGAATATGTCTTGCAGAACTAACTGAGGTCATGTAATATTAATTCAATAATACTCCTCTAACCACTAAATACAGTAAAACCACTAAATTGCAAAAGTATTCACCCCTTTGGCATTTTTCTTGTTTCGTTGCCTCACAACCTGGAATAAACATGGATTGTTAGAGGATTTGCATCATTTAATTTACAGAACATGCCACAACTTGGAAGATGTTTTTTTTTTTTTTATTGTGAAGAAACAACAAATAGGACAAAAAAACAGAATGTCACTGTGCATAACTATTCACCCCCCTAAAGTCAATACTTTGTAGAGCCGCCTTTTGTGGCAATCACAGCTCCAAGCCGCTTTGGATAAGTCTCTATGAGCTTGCCACATCTTACCACTGGGATGTTTGCCCATTCCTCCTTGCAAAACTGCTCCAGCTCCTTCAAGTTGGATGGTTTGCGCTTGTGAACAGCAATCTTTAAGTCTGACCACAGATTTTCTATTGGATTGAGGTCTGGGCTGTGACTCGGCCATTCCAACACATTTACATGTTTCCCCTTAGACCCCCCAAGTGTTGCTTTAGCAGTGTGTTTGGGGTCATTGTCCTGCAGGAAGGTGACCCTCCGTCCTAGCCTCAAATCACGCACAGAGTGGTACAGGTTTTGCTCAAGAATATCCCTGTATTTAGCACCATCCATCTTTCCCTCAACTCTGACCAGTTTCCCAGTCCCGGCTGCTGAAAAACATCCCCACTACATGAAGCTGCCACCACCATGTTTCACTGTGGGGACGGTGCTCTTTGGATGATGTGATGTGTTGGGTTTGCGCCAGACATTACGTTTTCTTTGATGGCCGAAAAGTTAAATTTTAGTCTCATCAGACCAGAGCACCTTCCTCCATACATTTTGGGAGTCTCCCACATGCCTTTTCACAAACTCAAAACGTGCCATTTTGTTTTTTGCTGAAAGTAACGGGTTTCTTCTGGCCACTCTGCCATAAAGCCCAACTCTATGGAGCGTACGGCTTATTGTCGTCCTATGTACAGATACTCCAGTCTCTGCTGTGGATCTCTGCAGCTCCTCCAGGGTTACCTTAGGTCTCTGTGCTGCCTCTCTGATTAATGCCCTCCTTGCCCGGTCCGTGAGTTTTGGTGGGCGGCCGTCTCTTGGCAGGTTTGCTGTTGTGCCATGTTCTTTCCATTTGGTTATGATAGATTTGATGGTGCTCCTGGGGATCATCAAAGATTTGGATATTTTTTATAACCTAACCCTGACATGTACTTCTCTACAACATTGTCCCTTACTTGTTTGGAGAGTTCATTGGTCTTCATGGCAGTGTTTGGTTAGTGGTGCCTCTTGCTTAGGTATTGCAGCCATTGGGGGGTTTCAAAAAAGTTGTGTTTATGTAATGACAGATCATGTGACACTTAGATTGCACACAGGTAGACATCATTTCACTAATTATGTGACTTCTGAAGGTAATTGGTTGCACCAGAGCTTTTTATGGGGTTCATAGCAAATGGGGTGAATACATACGCACATGCCAATATTTTTGTTTTCTATTTCTAAAAAATAGTTTTATGTATATATTTTTCTCATTTCACTTTACCAACTAAGCCTTATTCGATTGCGATTTGGCCAATTGAATAGGGCTCTATATAAGCACATAACATATTTTTTTACAGAAGTTTTTAGTTAGTGATCTTCTATTCAAAAGCAAGGTATTCACTAACTAAACATTTTTATTAAAAAAATGCTATATGTTTATATAGAGCCGTATTAAATTGTCCAAATTGCAATTGAATGAGGCCCTTAGACTATTGTGTTCTGATCCATCACATAACATTCAGATGAACAAAACATTGAACTTAAGGCTGTAATGTAACAAAACAGGTAAAAAGTCAAGGTGGGGTGTGAATACTTGCAAGGCGCTGTACCTCTCCTGTGTCTCTAAAGTACAAGGGATTGATAGAAACTTAAATAAAGCAAATATTACATGTAAATTAAGTGATTGATGAAATCCAATAATACAGCTGAACTAATCGCATGATCTTGGAACTTCAAGTAAACTCTATTATTTTTATCTAAAAGGAGGTTCCGGACCATCAGTTGTCAAATAATCAGTATTATACATGTGTATACTGTATCCATCAAAAAAAGCTGCAATAGATAAAACCTTCTGAAAATGGGATAGATATTAATACTTGCTTTCACGTGCTAAAATGACAAGTGCTAAAGGTACAATAGCTTTACATAATGCTGAATATTCATATGGAGATTCACACAATGCTGAATATTCATAAAGGAGCTTCACACAATGCTGAATATTAATATGGAGCTTCACACAATGCTGAATATTAATATGGAGCTTCACACAATGCTGAATATTAATATGGAGCTTCACACAATGCTGAATACTCATATGGAGCTTCACACAATGTTTAAGGGAACAATGGGGTAACATTTGAAATAGCCTAATTTGAAGAGTTACACATAGAAATAAGCAACATGTGCTTAGAATGTAATAAAACTACTGCAGCTTCTAATGTATTCGTTTTATACGCACATTCGCTGCTCTGGGATTTACCATTTTAGTTTCCAGTGATCAACTTCTGAGATGGGAAGCATTAGATACACAAGAAGTTGCCATCAGGGAGGATTGTATCACCACATTGTTACATCTCCCTCCTCAAGCACAGCAGATATGTCAAAATGTTACCATGTCCAAAAATGATTCATCAGGATAATATTGTTTCCACTTAGTGTTTGTTTGCCATTTATACTTGAAATTGTGGGGGATACAACCCATTTTTTATTTAACTTTATAATGTAGTAAAACAAAAGAAAAAAACAATATTTTTTTAAAAATGGTCAGTTTTTATTTCAAACTTTGGTGCAAAAGCCGTTGTGTCTAATTACCAACACTCATTATTGGGTGATGTTTAGGGATTCATACATACCACAGATTTCATTAAAGGAGAGGTCCAACTTCTTCAGGTTGACATACCCACAAAGGATGTGAAGATCACGTAACATCAGATTCTGTTAAGATAAAAATGAAATAGTTAGTGAATATGATAATAGCAGAGTCTCTAGAGTAAATACAAACAAGATTTACACAAAAAAATGTATAATCTATATGGGATGGAAGAATGGGTGGAAGAATCTCAGGAGACGTCTGAAACCTCCTGTCTCACTCATATACTATCACATATATAGTTGTGGATCTTGCGATGTTGGTGACGTTTGCGATGTTGGTCACGATGTTGCGTCCCTGGCGAAGCAAAGTCATTCATTGCAGCCAGCGAGCAAAGGGAGGCTCGCCGGTGTCGCAGCACTTAGGCTGCAATGAGCGAGCCGGGAACGCGAGGCGAGCAGTTGTTCAAGCGCATAACTCTAAAAACCCACCAAAAAAGAAAAAAATCATGTACAAAAAATTATAAACACACACATACAGCACAGGGGGAGACACAGGAAGCCTGGGAGTGAGGTTGCAAGTGAATTACACCAATATTTGTCATTTTTCGTCACTCGAAAATCGCCTAAGCGAGAAACATAATGGCGAACAAAAAACATAAAATTTCAGAAACAGAATGAAAACGAGGCTCAGCAAGGCCAGGCTCGCAAAACGTACAAAATACACGACACTGAAGACAGTAACACTTACACGAACGCCAGGCACGCAGGACTTTGAAAATAAAACCAAACGGCAGCCACCGCGCACCACACAAACATTCACCTCACACACACAGAGGAGAAAGACACAGGTAAGGGAGATGCTGCAAAGAGACACATGGGCGCTCATTGCGAGCTCCCGTCAGTGTTGTCGGGCAAGTTTCTAGTCTATTTATATTCTTACGAGCAACCTGCCCGTCAAAAATTACGGCATAAAAATTTGAAGCCTCGCAATGCTGTTATTTGCCACACAATGCAAGGCTTCCCCCCCCCCCCCTCTCTAACTTGCGGGCCTCTGATGAGCACCTTTGGTGCTCATTGCGAGCCTCCCCCCGCTGCGGAAGACTGTTACTTTAAGAGCGTTACAGACAAACTCTCTCACCCCTGTGTCTCGTTCACCCCTCTCCCTCCCCTGTCTCTTTGGCCCCCTCTCCCTCTGTCTCTCATTTTCTGTTTACATTTGCGGGTTTGGCGGTGGTTAAACCTCAGGGGGGAGCCCATAAGTGAGGTTACAAGCTAATTTGCTATTCAATTGACGTCTTATGGCAACCTCCCTGGCTTCAGAGTTACGGGCTTGAAAAAAAAATGGCGGCAGTTAAATCCGAGTTATGGGCTTTAAAAAAAAAAAAAAATGACGACCATTTTTCTCAAGCCGTAACTCGAAAGTTGTTCGGAGCCTCTAACCCTTAGCAAGGTAGATCACTTAGTAGGATAGTTGTCTGTATCCTATAGGAGTGCAGGGGGCAAGTACTTGGTCAATGGCTGAAGGTCTTAAGGGCCATCAGAATGTCACTGGAATAGTCAAGATCACCAAGCACGGTCAAATCCAGAAAATCTAATGGTATCACACCCCAGCATACATGTTCATGCTGAAAGTTGTCACCTCTCTATGGCTGTGTGCATTACCTACCATGACTGAGCCCGACATGCGCTGCGCTGCGCACCTCTTTGGATCGCTGCACAGTGTGTTGAGAAACATGATGCACAGGAGTGGTAACCATTGATGATAAGGTAGGATAACACATCCTTAGAGCAGGTAACTACAAACATTAAACTGAAGTGGGTTTATTCCATTGGTCTGGATAACTACAACTTGGAGAATTAAACTGCATCCTGAAGTCAACACATTTTTCTGAAGGAGGATTTAATATTGATCTAGAGAGTGACCGGATAACTTCTGTTTCTGCTACCGATCTATAAGATGACAAACCAAGTACAAGATGACCTTACAAAGACGTGCCACCTCCAGGGCTTGTTCATGCTCAAGGGAGGGAATACTTTATATATCAAGGGACTAAGTCGGATTATTGTCAGGAGCAAGGGAGCAAACAAATAACCAAGAAGTGAGGTCTAGAGACATACATTTTTTTTCTATAGAAAACTTCAGTTTCAAGGGAAAGGGCAGGTCCCCGGGTGTTACTGTGTATATAATATTCCTATGTATCTATTTACTTTGATGTACTTTATTTTATTAAGAAGTTCATAATAGCGCTGTTTTTGCTGCCTAAAATTAAACAAATAGTCCCTGTATCTCATTTTAACCAATCAGTGACCATCTCTCAGTAACATGCTGCTAAGACGTAGTCCCTGATAGGCTAGGACTCAACACTGCACATCCAGACCTACAGAGTCTGTGTCTGCATACGCTGCCGAGGGCAGACCCATACAGAGACTATTTGTTTGATTTTAGGCAGTGAAAACCAAACTTATATGAACTTCTTAGTAAAATAAAGTAAATGTCCATAAATAGATACACAGGGAAATTATAGTGCCTTGCAAAAGTATTCACCCCTCTTGACTTTTTACCTATTTTGTTACATTACAGCCTTAAATTCAATGTTTTGTTAATCTGGATTTTATGTGATGGATCAGAACACAATAGTCTAAGTTGGTGAAGTGAAATGAGAAATATATATACATAAAACTATTTTTTAGAAATAGAAAACAGAAAATTGGCATGTGCGTATGTATTCACTCCCTTTGTTATGAAGCCCATAAAAAGCTCTGGTGCAACCAATTACCTTCAGAACTCACATAATTAGTGAAATGATGTCCACCTGTGTGCAATCTAAGTGTCACACAATCTGTCATTACATATACTCACCTTGTTTAAAGGCCCCAGAGGCTGCAACACTTAAGCAAGAGGCACCACTAACCAAACATTACCATGAAGACCAAGGAACTCTTCAAACAAGTAAGGGGCAATGTTGGTGAGAAGTGCAAGTCAGGGTTAGGTTATAAAAAAATATCCAAATCTTTGATGATTCCCAGGAGCACCATCAAATCTATCATAACCAAATGGAAATAACATGGCACAACAGCAAACCTGCCAAGAGACGGCCGCCCACCAAAACTCATGGACCGGGCAAGGAGGGCATTAATCAGAGAGACAGCACAGAGACCTCAGGTAACCCTGGAGGAGCTGCAGAGATCCACAGCAGAGACTGGAGTATCTGTACATAGGACGACAATAAGCCGTACGCTCCATAGAGTTGGGCTTTATGGCAGAGTGGCCAGAAGAAAGCCATTACTTTCAGCAAAAAACAAAATGGCAAGTTTTGAGTTTGCGAAAAGGCATGTGGGAGACTCCCAAAATGTAAGGAGGAAGGTGCTCTGGTCTGATGAGACTAAAATGTAACTTTTCGGCCATCAAAGAAAACGCTATGTCTGGAGCAAACCCAACACATCACATCACCCAAAGAGCACCATCCCCACAGTGAAACATGGTGGTGGCAGCATCATGCTCTGGGGATGTTTTTCAGCAGCCGGGACTGGGAAACTGGTCAGAGTTGAGTTAAAGATGGATGGTGCTAAATACAGGGATATTCTTGAGCAAAACCTGTACCACTCTGTGCGTGATTTGAGGCTAGGACGGAGGGTCACCTTCCAGCAGGACAATGACCCCAAACACACTGCTAAAGCAACACTTGGGGGGTTTAAGGGGAAACATGTAAATGTGTTGGAATGGCCGAGTCACAGCCCAGACCTCAATCCAATAGAAAATCTGTGGTCAGACTTAAAGATTGCTGTTCACAAGCGCAAACCATCCAACTTGAAGGAGCTGGAGCAGTTTTGCAAGGTGGAATGGGCAAACATCCAAGTGCTAAGATGTGGCAAGCTCATAGAGACTTATCCAAAGCGACTTGGAGCTGTGATTGCCACAAAAGGTGGCTCTACAAAGTATTGACTTAAGGGGGTTGAATAGTTATTCACACTTTTTCTGTTATTTTGTCCTATTTTGTTTTTATTGTGAAGCAAACAACAAACAACTTCAAAGTTGTGGGCATGTTCGGTAAATTAAATGAAGCAAATCCTCAAACACTCCATGTTAATTCCAGGTTGTGAGGCAACAAAACACAAAAAATGCCAAGGGGGTGAATACTTTTGCAAGGCACTGTATATACCTAGTAACACTCGTGGCAATAAATGAGCACCTTTGGCGCTCATTGCAAGCCTCTCCCCTGGTGTACTTTTGCTGCTCTGAGCACCCTCGGCACTCATTGCGAGCCTCTCCCCCCCTTTTTTAAATTTTTTATATAAATATATTATTTTTAAAATAATTAATTAGATAATAAATTAATATACTTTACCTATTTGTAATTAATATATGCAGCAATCAATATGCTGAAGAGCTAACAATGTCTTTTGTTTTTGCTGTAGCATACAATGTACAGTTGGACTGTTGTTGCGCTGAGGTGTAAGTGTCAGCAATGTGGCAAGTGTGCAGTGTAAATAGGCTGCGTGCGCGAGGGCAAACCGTTTGTTTAGTTGTGTAAAGCAGCATTTTAGAATGGTAATGTTATTAGTTTTAAGTCAGTGTTGTAAAGTGGTGGAGAATGTGTATGTGTTACGCGGGTCTCAAGCATTTTCTGCCCTTCCTAATAGTGTATTTTGTAGCTCATACATTCCTGGGTAAAAGTCGTATGTGCCTGGCGGTGTTTTGCGTGATAGCTCCGTTTTCGTTTTTTTGACAGCCATTTGTTTTCCAGCATAGGCGATTTTCGAGTGTAGAAACTATGAAAATGCGACTTAAATTTGTGTGCAACCTCACTCCCAGACGTCCTGGGTGTGCCCCCGTGCTGTGTGTGATGTTTTTTGTATTTTTTGTGTTTTTCGATGTGCGTGGTTCGGCCGTTAGCTTATTATTTTCTCTCCAAGTGGCGGTTTCCTTTTCAAAGTGTTGCGGGACGTAATTTAGCAGGCGATTTTTTCAAAGTGCTACGGGTCCCGCACTGTGAATTGTGAAGTTTTCTGTTGATCTGTAGTGCCGTGGGTCGTAGAGATGATGCTTAAGTAGTGTGAGGTCGTAGGGATGAGCGCCTATGGTGCACTTCTCCACCAGCGCAGTAAGCGCCTTCGGGAGCTGTATGCTGTGGTCCACTGGAGAAGGAGCTGGCAATCCACTCCATTATCTCTGCCATGAATACCAAGTGGATCAGCATACCCATGGACATAAAGATGTCCTGGTGTGTTACGGTCCGTGAGGTCACGGTCAGTCGGAGACAACCGAAAAATGCAAAAAAAAAGCCTTATGCTGTGAGCTATACCATCTAGGGTAAACGAAGATGGATAGGTCCTAACAGTGAGGCCAGACAAATTGCGGTCCACCGGAGAGGGAACTAGCAGTTTACTATAGTCTATTTGCCAAGATAACCTTATGGATAAGCACAACCAGAAACAAGATGTGCCTAGAGTCACAGAGAGTCAGACACAACTGAACGACTAAACAACAAAAGCCTTATGCATAAAAGTGTTCTTAGAGAAAATCTAACTTTATTGTTTCTGTGTGATACCATGTTTGTGTCTTCCAAACTTTATGCTAGTTTTTAACAAGAGTGGAATGTGTGGCGAGGAAGGGGGATTTGTTGGCGATTCAGATAATCTTTTAGTAATAGATATCTCTCATCCCCACACATGCTCAGTAGAAGGCAAGTGTAAGTACCTGCACCCTCATGCATTGAAAAGGAAGTATTAGTGTTATGGCAGCTTCCAAGCAAGAACCTTGTAGAGAAGATGGACGAGCTAGGATTATTTACAGTAATTGAGAAATTAGGTTTGATAGGTATTACTGAAACATGGTGGGATGATCTTATTACTGACATATTTCCTGGGTTCCCTGCTGGTCCAGTGGTTAAAGTTCGGTGCTTTCACCTCTGTGACCTGGGTTTGATTCCAGTCAGGGAACCAAGAGGTTACACCACCCTTAAGAGGGTTGAGCATGGTCAGTACTTTGATGGGAGACCACCTATGAATACAAGAAGCTGTATGCTGTGGCCCATTTGAGAAGGAACCTGAAACCCACTCCAGTATCTCTGCTATGAAAACTAAGTGGATCAGCATGACCATGCACATACATGATGTGCCTGGTGTGTTACGGTTGATGAGGTCATGAAGAGCCCGAAACAAATGAACGATGCAAAAAAAAAAAAAAAAACAGCAAACAAACATATTTTCTACTGCATGCAAGTATCTGCGCACTCAAGCATTGAAAAGAAAGTAATACTGTCAAGGCAGCTTCCATGCACTAGAAGTCCTCTAAAATTAAGATTTTATATGAAAATGCATTAATGCGCACAGTTTACATCTGCTAATGCTGTTGGCTTATGTCACAGGCACTGCATATAATCCTTCGGGTAAATTCAGGTGAAAAAAACTGTGAATTTTAGGGCTCCTGGATTTCCACCCCACCCCTAGCTTTTGTTTTCTATAACCAGACTCTTGTTCAGACTTGCACATATAAATACACAAACTAAACAGCGAGCCAGCGCAGGGTCAGTACGCCATACACTGAGCCGGTGACATTTATTCTACAAGTCTCTATTGTGAAGAAATCCCCTCTGGAATTATTTGGTTACAGGACGCAGCTCCCCTGACAGAGACATCAGGCCATGGAAACACAATGATTCTCTCACTCAGTATAACAATTATATCAGGGAGCCGGTGATAATCCCGTACTCATGGGTGCATTACTCTTCTTAACACGGATAATCTTGTCATTAGAAAAATCCAGGAAAAATAGCTTTTGAAGCAAGTGAAACATTGCCAATTGTCTAATAAGGGGAAAAAAATCATTCGTGGCCCCAAATGCTGGCAGCTGGATTCCTCTCTGGATCAGTACTCCTCATTCTCTAGTTATCTGGGATAACCCTGAATACCCAATTAAATCAAAAATATATACAATCCACTTTTAAAGTTGTCCATCGAATATGCTGTCACAACCTCCTTTGGCAAACGGTTCTACAGTTTAACCACCCTTACTGTGAAGAACCCTTTTCTATCTTTAAGGTGGAATCTTTTTTATTCTAACCTCGAGAGATGTCCTTCTGTCCACTGAAAATTTCATCTGCCATTTAGTTTCTATAATTTATGCAAATCCGTTTGGTGGGAAAGTACATCATTTTCTGATTTAGTTAACTTGCACAATTTAGTGTAATCAGCAAAAAATGAGACAATATTTTCCAGCCCTACTTCTAAGTCATTAATAAATATGTTAAAAAGGAGAGGACCTAATACTGAACCCTGAGGAACCCCACTTACCACATTAGTCCAATCGGAGTATGTTCCATTTACCACAACCCTTTGCTTCCTGTCTTTTAGCCAGCTCTCAATCTATGAGCAGTTATTTACTGCAATTCCTGTATCTCTTAGTTTGCACAATAGTCTTCCATGTGGCACTGTATCAAAAGCCTTTGCAAAATCCAAATTACATCCACAGATTTGCCATGATCCAGGTTCCTACTAACCTCATAAGATAAACTAATTTGGTTTGTTTGACATGACCTATCCCTCATAAATCCATGTTGACTCTTACTTATAATCCTGTTCACATGGGTATATTCCTGTATACTATCCCTTTGTAACCCTTAAAAGCTTTCCCACTACAGAGGTGAGGTTTATAGGTCTATAGTTCCCTGTATTTGCTCTTGCCCCCGTTTTATAGATATAGGTATCAATAAAAAAAATATATACATATAATGGTTTGACTATTACAGAGCCCATTTCCTTCAGTACCCTTGGATGTATTCCATCCGGACCTTGGGTGTTATTAACATTAATTTTTTCCAACCACTTTTGGATTTCTGCCTGTGTTAAACAAATATTTGGTGACGGTAGTGTGGCCCCACTTGGCTGCAGTGTCCCAACCTCCTTTGTGTATACTGAAAAAAATGATTTAGCTCATCTGGCTCTTCCCAGTCACTACTTTTCTGTTGGCCTGTTTCCTATTTTGGGGTTCCAATATTTTCTTTCCTAGCCTTTAGCCATTAATATATTTAGAAAAAGAACCATTCCTTTAGAATGAACTTATCATTTTATATTTTAATCAGTCTAATAGTTTCTTTGCAAGATATGTGGCTATTTCTGTGTATAATTTAAACACCTGCAGCCTTATTAAATTGTGATTTGGTAAATTTAATAGAGCTCTATTTAAGCACATAGCATATTTTTTTTACAGCAGTTTTCAGTTAGTGATCTTCTATCCAAAAGCAAGGTCTTCACTAACTGAAAACTGCTGTAAAAAAAATATGCTATGTGCTTATATAGAGCCCTTTTAAATTTACAGAATCGCAATTTAATAAGGCTGCAGGTGTTTAAATATCAAATATGCAATCTTAATGATAAAAGACACTTAGACAATCTGTAAGCTCTGCTAGTGATATCATCGCCCTCACTGATTTGCTGTTTGACGGGCACCCATGCCTGGATAATTTGTATTATAGACTTTTTAATCCGGGTGGCGTATAATGTTACAGTTATATACTATTCTTTTACTGTGGTGTCTTTAAGCAATTTTACCACAAGGAGATGTGATACTATGGTAGAGATCGCTACCTGTCCGATCCAACACACGTTTCCAAGTTCAAGATGAATTATCCCTTGAGAACAGTGTGATTTAATCCTCAGTTTCCAGGTATAATCCCATATACAAATATCAGTAAAAATATTGGATATAATCTTATTGGGCACAATCTTCTGAAGATCCATATTGTCCTCTTGTAGACTCCTTAGCAGCTCTGCTACTACATATATTTGTATATTTTATGCAATGTATTTATGTGATTACCAGCCCCGCACTGATGAGACTGAAAACAGTGACTGTCTGTGAGTAGGATTCCAAACTTGTGTATAATTAATCATAAACTATACGTCAGAGCTGCCCATTTTCCCAGAGTGCAGTGCAATAACTGTGTTTATCTAAATTCGGAGCAGGACATTTTGTTTTTAACTTATTTTTAGATGTCAAAATGTGAATACAAATGTACTATTTACTAATTTCTTACCTATGTGAGCATAATAGTCCTATAAATGTAATCTTTCTCCTTCCTAACTCCTTTATCTCTCTCTCTACCTCCTTCCTCCTCTCTCTCTCTCTCTCTCTCTCTCTCTCAATTCTACCCTGCACATCTTTCACTTCATCCTTCTATCGCTCTCTACCACATAATATTCAACATCCTTAATAACAAGCAGTCATCCTTAGAAACGATGTGATCAATTATCAAATATCATTGTGGTATTTTATGTGACGCTTGTCTCTGCAACAGTGCGTGTATAAATTCCTACATACTAATAATAAGCAGTCAGTGGTTCGCTTGAAATCAATATTTTTCTGCAATATCCACATACACTGCAGATATACACATTACTCTGCTTATGTAAACTATATACTACAAAAAAGGTAAAGAAATACACAATGGTAGGCCAGCCAGTATAAAAGTGGGGAATTTTAGGTACTATATAATTATAATAATAAGGGGGGATTTGCCAATGCATACAGTCCCTTCTGTACACATGCCGAAATACTTGTACACATGATATGGTGACTATAAAGTTTGTCTATACTAAAGATTTTGGATCTTATACCTTGTGCAGAATGGAGCCTCCACTTCTAAATTACAAAATTATTGAAGCACACTACTTAAAACCATCAAATAATACATGTCTAGTTTAAAAAATAAAAAATAAACATCTGTATAGGGTCTTGGGTAGTACTTACGGAGAGGGTTAGATTAGTAAAGCCCTGTTTAGGGCCCACAGCAGTGGTACCCATGGCAGAGAGTGCTTCATAGATCATGTCGTCCTTCAACACTCCATCGAACACCTAAAAAGAAAAGGAGATTATAAATGATCAGATGGTTTGAATAAAATCCAGTGACATTACTAAATTAAGCAGGTTAGGGATTAGCAGAATTCGGTCAGGATAATTCTCTGGTCGTAGCAAACACCCTCTTCCAACAGCCTCCGAGACGACTCTACACATGGACATCACCAGGTGGACAACATAGAAACCAGATTGACTATATAGATGGTGAAGAACTGGAGGAAGAGACAGATTGTATTTTCCTGGGCTAAAAGATCTCTCCAGATGGTTTTGTGCAGCCATACAACTAAAAGACGTTTACTTCTGGGGAAGAAAGCTAAGGAAAGACTGATCAAGCTATTAAAACGTAAACATATTACACTTACAAAGAGGTCTGCATAGTTAGATCTCTGCTAGTAATATACGGATGTGAGAGCTGGACCATGAAGAAGTCTGAGCGCCGGAGAATTGACGCCTTTGTATTGTGGTGTTTGAGAAAACTGATTAGAGTCCCCTGGACTGCAAGAAGATCCAATCAATCAGTACTACAGGAAATGAAGCCAAACTGTTCACTAGAAGGTTTGATCATGAGACTACAGCTCAAATATTTTGGCCATATCATGAGAAGACAGGATTTCCTAGAGAAGACTCTGATGCTGGGAAAGATTGAAGGCACATGAAGAAGGGGACGGCAGAAGAGGAGTTGGATAGATGAGATCATTGAAGCAATGAATATGAGCTTGCTGCAGTGGAACCTACCATTTTGTTTATTTTCATTTGCTTTGACAGATTTGAGGAGACTGAAAATGTCAGTGCTTTCAAAAGGACTAATGGAAAGCTCAATTATTTACAAGAACACACTCTCCTGAGACAGTAGCTAACAGAAGCAGCTCCGTGGTAAAAAATAAGGGTATATAAAATGTAAGCATTTAAACCTTTTTTATTTTTTATTCTTCTTTTTCTTTCTTGTTTAAATGCTTCGGGCTGTGTTCATCGTGAGCGTGCCTACGTGCAAAAAACAGGTGCTTCATTGTTGCCTCAGCTCCAGTGAAGCAGTTTCAGGTCCCCCCGCCTTGAGGGCTTGAGGACCCCTTTGATCTTCTGGGCTCCGGCCTGGATACTAGAAGATCTCGTTCACCCCCTCACCCTAGGAATGAGGGGGGCCTTTCCACCATCTTTAGGCCGGAGCCCTCCGTTGTGGCACAATCTCCACCAGGGAGGCAGCTCTCACCTGTCCTCCCTAGCTCCGACTTCTGGGGGAGAAGCTCTCACCTTTCTCCACCCATGTCCATCAAAGGGGTCCCTGGCAATAAGGGCTCGCCCTCAAGGGCTAGCGAGACCCCCCCCCCCCCCCCCCCCCCCCGCGGGCTCCACTGGGGAGTGGAGTACATAGTATCCCATTGGTGTCCGGTGAAAAAATCCAAAATAAACGTGCAAAAAAAATCCATCCGTGAATCGTGCCAGTGTCTGATGAGGCAGCTCTCACCCACCCCATCAGACTTAGTGTGAGGCCAGAGAGACCTCTCTCACAAATCTCTCTGGCCCAGGGTGCACCTGGCAGCATGTTCCCCTAGGCCCCGAGCATTGATTTCTACTCGGCCCCTGGCCAGACCAAGGCTCCCCCCCCCTCTTCATAACTGGCGTGGCAGACCAGCTATTTCAGAGGAGGTACTACACTTGATCTTAGCCAAAAGGCCGGGAAGCAGTTGTTTTTGTTTATGAAAAATATTTTTTCACGTTATCAGGTTTATTTATTAAAACAATAATCAGACTATAGTAATCTTTCAAATATACAATATTTCGCATTACAGATATCATTGAATGTAAAGGCTGAAAACAGCTGATCTAAAGGCATTTGTGGGCAGTCCCGTGCCATCTCATGATCACTGTCACCTCAATGTCTCTCTCCTGTGTTTCAGACACTTGCCTACATGTCTCTCTAGTGATCTCCTCTATCTTGGTCTCTGTCCATGTCTCTAAGTCTCTTACCTAAATGTATATTTACGGTTCTCCTTCCTTCTCTCACTATCACTGTATGCCTCACTCTCCAGGTCTCTCTCCCCTGGTCTTCTTTATCCTAGGCACTGTCCATGTCTCTCACTTTCTCGGTGTGTCTCTTACCTCCATGTCGCTGTCTCTTTTACCTCCATAACTCTCTCTCCTCCAAGTCTCTCTCTCTGATTGAGTCTCTTATCTTCATGTCTCTCGTTCTGTCTCTTACCTTCATGTCTCTCGCTCTGTCTCTTACCTTCATATCTCTCTCTCTCAGTCTCTTACCTTCATATCTCTCTCTCTCAGTCTCTTACCTTCATATCTCTCTCTCTCAGTCTCTTACCTTCATATCTCTCTCTCTCAGTCTCTTACCTTCATATCTCTCTCTCTCAGTCTCTTACCTTCATGTCTCTCTCTCTCTCAGTCTCTTACCTTCATGTCTCTCTCTCTCTCAGTCTCTTACCTTCATGTCTCTCTCTGTCTCTCTTACCTTCATGTCTCTCTCTGTCTCTCTTACCTTCATGTCTCTCTCTGTCTCTTTTACCTTCATGTCTCTCTCTCAGTCTCTTACCTTCATGTCTCTCTCTCTCTCTCTCTCAGTCTCTTACCTTCATGTCTCTCTCTCTCTCAGTCTCTTACCTTCATGTCTCTCTCTCTCTCTCTCAGTCTCTTACCTTCATGTCTCTCTCTCTCTCTCAGTCTCTTACCTTCATGTCTCTCTCTCTCTCAGTCTCTTACCTTCATAGCTCTCTCTCTCTCTCTCAGTCTCTTACCTTCATGTCTCTCTCTCTCTCTCTCTCAGTCTCTTACCTTCATGTCTCTCTCTCTCTCTCAGTCTCTTACCTTCATGTCTCTCCCTCTCTCTCAGTCTCTTACCTTCATGTCTCTCTCTCTCTCTCAGTCTCTTACCTTCATGTCTCTCTCTCTCTCTCAGTCTCTTACCTTCATGTCTCTCTCTCTCTCTCAGTCTCTTACCTTCATGTCTCTCTCTCTCAGTCTCTTACCTTCATGTCTCTCTCTCTCAGTCTCTTACCTTCATGTCTCTCTCTCTCAGTCTCTTACCTTCATGTCTCTCTCTCTCAGTCTCTTACCTTCATGTCTCTCTCTCTCAGTCTCTTACCTTCATGTCTCTCTCTCTCAGTCTCTTACCTTCATGTCTCTCTCTCTCAGTCTCTTACCTTCATGTCTCTCTCTCTCAGTCTCTTACCTTCATGCCTCTCTCTCTCTCAGTCTCTTACCTTCATGCCTCTCTCTCTCTCAGTCTCTTACCTTCATGTCTCTCTCTCTCTCAGTCTCTTACCTTCATGTCTCTCTCTCTCAGTCTCTTACCTTCATGTCTGTCTCTCTCAGTCTCTTACCTTCATGTCTCTCTCTCTCAGTCTCTTACCTTCATGTCTCTCTCTCTCAGTCTCTTACCTTCATGTCTCTCTCTCTCTCAGTCTCTTACCTTCATGTCTCTCTCTCTCTGTCTCTTACCTTCATGTCTCTCTCTCTCTCAGTCTCTTACCTTCATGTCTCTCTCTCTCTGTCTCTTACCTTCATGTCTCTCTCTCAGTCTCTCACCTCCATGTCTCTCTCACCTCCATGTCTCTCTCACCTCCATGTCTCTCTCACCTCCATGTCTCTCTCACCTCCATGTCTCTCTCACCTCCATGTCTCTCTCACCTCCATGTCTCTCTCTCTTCTCTCACCTCCATGTCTCTTTCAATGCCCCTCTCTCTCTCTGTCTCTCTCGTAGTCTGTTACCTCCATGTCTCTCTCTCTTCTCTCAACTCTGTGTTTCTTTCTATGTCTCGGAGCTCCATGCCTCTGTCTCAGTCTCCATGTCTCTCTCTCTCTTCTCTCACCTCCATGTCTCTCTCTCTCTCTCTCTCCTCCATGTCTCTCTCTCTCTCTCCTCTCACCTCCATGTCTCTCTCTCTCTTCTCTCACCTCCATGTCTCTCTCTCTCTCTTCTCTCACCTCCATGTCTCTCTCTCTCTTCTCTCACCTCCATGTCTCTCTCTCTCTTCTCTCACCTCCATGTCTCTCTCTCTCTCACCTCCATGTCTCTCTCTCTCTCTCACCTCCATGTCTCTCTCTCTCTCTCTCACCTCCATGTCTCTCTCTCTCTCTCTCACCTCCATGTCTCTCTCTCTCTCTCCTCTCACCTCCATGTCTCTCTCTCTCCTCTCACCTCCATGTCTCTCTCTCTCTCTCCTCTCACCTCCATGTCTCTCTCTCTCACCTCCATGTCTCTCTCTCTCACCTCCATGTCTCTCTCTCTCTCTCTCACCTCCATGTCTCTCTCTCTCTCTCTCTCTCACCTCCATGTCTCTCTCTCTCTCTCCTCTCACCTCCATGTCTCTCTCTCTCACCTCCATGTCTCTCTCTCTCTCTCTCTCTCACCTCCATGTCTCTCTCTCTCTCTCCTCTAACCTCCATGTCTCTCTCTCTCTCTCCTCTCACCTCCATGTCTCTCTCTCTCTCTCTCTCCTCTCACCTCCATGTCTCTCTCTCTCTCTCCTCTCACCTCCATGTCTCTCTCTCTCTCTCCTCTCACCTCCATGTCTCTCTTCTCTCACCTCCATGTCTCTCTCTCTCACCTCCATGTCTCTCTCTCTCACCTCCATGTCTCTCTCTCTCTCTCTCACCTCCATGTCTCTCTCTCTCTCTCTCTCTCACCTCCATGTCTCTCTCTCTCTCTCCTCTCACCTCCATGTCTCTCTCTCTCCTCTCACCTCCATGTCTCTCTCTCTCTCTTCTCTCACCTCCATGTCTCTCTCTCTCTCTTACCTCATGTCTCTCTCTCTCACCTCTATGTCTCTCTCTTCTCTCACCTCCATGTCTCTCTCTCAGTCTCTTACCTCCATGTCTTTCTCTCTCTGTCTCTTACCTCCATGTCTCTCTCTCTCTCAGTCTCTTACCTCCATGTCTCTCTCTCAGTCTCTTACCTCCATGTCTCTTTCTATGTCTCTGACCTCCATGCCTCTGTCTCAGTCTCTTACCTCCATGTCTCTCTCTCTCTCTGTCTCTTATCTCCATGTCTCTCTCTCTCTCTCTCTCTCTCTCAGTCTCTCACCTCCATGTCTCTCTCTCTCAGTCTCTTACCTTCATGTCTCTCTCTCTCAGTCTCTTACCTTCATGTCTCTCTCTTTCAGTCTCTTACCTTCATGTCTCTCTCTCTCTGTCTCTTACCTCCATGTCTCTCTCTCAGTCTCTTACCTCCATGCCTCTGTCTCAGTCTCTCACCTCCATGTCTCTCTCTCTCTGTCTCTTACCTCATGTCTCTCTCTCTCTCTCTCTCCTCCATGTCTCTCTCTTCTCTCACCTCCATGTCTCTCTCTCTCACCTCCATGTCTCTCTCTTCTCTCTCCTCTCACCTCCATGTCTCTCTCTCCTCTCACCTCCATGTCTCTCTCTCCTCTCACCTCCATGTCTCTCTCTCTCTCTCACCTCCATGTCTCTCTCTCTCTCTCTCACCTCCATGTCTCTCTCTTCTCTCACCTCCATGTCTCTCTCTCTCTCCTCTCACCTCCATGTCTCTCTCTTCTCTCACCTCCATGTCTCTCTCTCTCTCTTCTCTCACCTCCATGTCTCTCTCTCTCTCTCCTCTCACCTCCATGTCTCTCTCTTCTCTCACCTCCATGTCTATTTCAATGTCTCTCTCTCTCTCTGTCTCTTACCTCCATGTCTCTCTCGCTGTCTCCTTCCTTCTCTGTGTCACTCTCACTGTAGCTCTCACTTTCCAGCTCTCTGTGATCCTGTCTCTCTGTGTCAGGGCTGCTCCTCTCCTCCAGCTCTGTGTGATCCTGTCTCTCAGGACTGCTCCTCTCCTCCATGTCCCTGGGTGATGTCTCCTCCCCGGGGAGCCCGTCTCTCAGCTCTTTGTCGGTGTCAGGGCTGCTCCTCTCCATGTCCTCCCCCGGGAGCCCTTCATTCCTTTCTCCTCTCGCCATCCTCCTTTCTATCTTATCTCTCTGCGCTGCCAGGTAACCAGACGCTCTGCGAGCACCGCCATGTTGTTAGCAAGTAGTTTCCAGGCAACGGATGACAGGTGACACAGCTGACCAATGACCGAGCGTTTAGCGCGCAGAGCATGATGGGAGCTGTAGTCTATAGGCCTGCTGTATTCCTCCTCATCAAACTTTATTGAAACAAAATAAAGTAGCGTCTTATCTTTATATTATAATTTATCGCATGCGGGACATGTACTGGGGTGTCAGATCCTCATATATAACTGCACCTGCCAGTCTACAAATAATACAACCTGTTATATAGCCCTAGTTTATAGGTGCACCTGAATTATTGCTGTTTTCTTTTTCACTTCCCTCTACTCAAGTCTTAGGGCTGCCATCTTGGTCTCTCCCTCCTCTCATCAGTCAGAGTTTGTAGCTGAGTGATTTAGAACAATCTTAGGCTGTGAATCTCCATGTTGCAGTTTCTAGTGCACAACAGAGATTGTGGCCTTCTATTGGTCCGTGTGTTTAGGTGATGCTAGGGTGGAGAGATCATTGAAATATAGTAATTGTGTAAATGCACAGTGAAGGATTAATAAAGGTTTCTTTTTCATATGAAGCCTTATCTAGCTATTATTTAGAGTCAATTAACAGGATATCGGAGGTTCCTGGGTGTTAATAGGTGTATCTATTTACTTTTATGTACTTTATTTTATTAAGAAGTGCTTATAAGCTCTGTATCTACTGCCTAAAATCAAACAAAAAGTCCCTATATGGGACTGCCCTCTGCAGCGTATGCAGACACAGACTCTGTAGTACTGACTGTGATGTGTCCCATACTAACCAATCAGCGACCATCTCTCAGCAACATGCTGCTGAGACATGGTCCCTGATAGGCTAGGGCACTACACTGCACATCCAGCCCTACAGAGTCTGGGTCTGCTTATACAGAATCCACTATAATAGTTAGCAGCATGTGAACAGTTAAGTTGTATGCGCATGCAAGGGAGGGGAGAGAAAGGGGGAGATGGAGAGAAAGGGAGAAAGAGAGAGGGAGGCAGGCATGAAGGGGAGAGAGAGAGGGAGGGATCAGGAGAGGGAGGGAGAGAGAGTAAGAGGGAGGAAGGGAGAGAGTGTAGAGAGAGTACACATAGTGTAGAGAGACGACACATATAGAGACAGAGAGCAGAGAGAGAGAGAGCAAGCAAAAACATAAAGCAGGCACACCGAGAGAGCGGGAGGGTGCACAGAGAGAAGGAGAGAGCACACAGAGACAGGACAGAGAGAGGCTGCACAGACAATTGAACATAACATATGAATCCATCATTTATTACGGGCAAGTTACTAGTAAAGTACATAAAAGTAAATAGATACATAGGTGCCACGACCCAGAAAATCGGGGTTCAGTACACCCCTAATTCTTTACTAAGACAGAAACAAGTAGGGAGGGTGGGCTGGAAATAGCATCCTGTGGACCCCTATTTGTAATCCAAGGAATGTGATACATCCAGACTAGCAGACATCTTGAAGGGGCAAAACACTGTACAAGACCCCAATCCTCAGCAGTAACTCAATCTAACCTGCTGAAACAGGAGGGCCATGCAACTATTTTCTTGTACAAATTCTAGCTTTCCTTGCTCGGGCACACAATATGGAGAGTGGTCCCAATGTGCCTTATTAACCTGGAGCCACATTCAATTGAGCGATTTTGGAATCCGGAGGCCCGTAATTGAGGTGCAAGCTATTTTTCTTTTCACTTGAGCCCATCCATTAACTCCAATTGAAAATAGGGATCCTCTCAAAGGGCATTAACAGACCCTATCCAGGCATCCTCTTTAGATACCAGTTTCTCCAGTCAGCCTGACAGCTCATCGCCCTGCCACAATCCCAGGTATGCCATCCATTGCTGTAGAAAGACCATTCCCTGACAGTCCTTTGCCTCCCTTGTCACCTCCCGTGGCTCTCCTCCTCTCTGTCTCCTGCCAGCCTGCAGGAGATTTCATCCTCCTCTAGGGATAGATAGAAAGGGATACACAGGGACTGGGAAAGAGCATTTACGTACCACTGGATCGCCTGAACTGTTTGTGTCCGGAGGGTCACTAGCTGATAATTGCTTAGCTCTGGCATAACAGCCCTCCACACCTGGAACCTCCTGGACACCTTGTCCTCCTCAGCTCAGGTAACCTGGGGACAGGGGCTGGGTTGACCTGCACAACATTATCACCTGCCTCCAGTTAGTCCTCCCTTCATTCTCCTTGTGCTCATTCTCTGGCCTTAGTTCCTCCATCATGTCGTAGGTAGCCATCCTGCTGCTGTTACTGCACAGAGATGCTACCACTGACAACCAATATGTCACGACTCAGAGAAGAGGGGCTCAGTAGTCCCCTAATTCTCCTACTGTAGCTTATAGGAGCAATCTGCAGGTTGTGACTTTATATTCATCTCAGCACCCAGCAATTCAGATCAGGACATCAATCATGGAGAGACAGGAAAAATCAGGGACTCAACACCCTCAGTTAGCGCAGAGCAGACTGAGCACTTTATTATTCTTCCAGAGATATTTCAAACACAAAAAGAACTCACCCACACCCCTTCCTCTATGATGAGGTATGAATCCTTAGGCCATAAACCCCCTCCACAAGCCAGATACACCAGAGCCTGGGGGTTATCTGGTTAGGTCACTTTATATCCCAGACCTGTGTTTTGAAGTGAAGCGTATCACTTTATGACTATCTAGGGATTCCACATCAGCAGCAGAAATTTCTGCTTAATGTATTAATCCATATCATCCACTTAGTGCCCTCTCTGACCAAACAAACATTCCAGGAGGCCATTAACACATTCAAATTCCTGCACAGGTTGTCACACTAACATACATGGCAGAAAGTGTACTTCTGCTAGTTACAAGCCAGATACACCAGAGCCTGGGGGTTATCTGGTTAGGTCACTTTATATCCCAGACCTGTGTTTTGAAGTGAAGCGTATCACTTTATGACTATCTAGGGATTCCACATCAGCAGCAGAAATTTCTGCTTAATGTATTAATCCATATCATCCACTTAGTGCCCTCTCTGACCAAACAAACATTCCAGGAGGCCATTAACACATTCAAATTCCTGCACAGGTTGTCACACTAACATACATGGCAGAAAGTGTACTTCTGCTAGTTACAGGTAAAATAACAATATTCCAGTGCATATAACATGATATAATAACCCCAACATTAATTATTGTGGCCCACACTACACTACACACAAAAACCATCATGTTACAGTTCCCACAACAAGCTTCATGTCCATTTTAATAGTTTTGGATATTAGCAACTCAGCATGCAAGAGTTCCAAATAGCAGGATTGCTTGTAGGTTCAGGGGAGTCCCAAAATCACTCATGACAACAGGGATATTATGTACCTAGTAACATCCAGGAACCTTCCATATCCCTTTAAATAGACAAAACAAATGTGAAGGACTTGGAGACTTGCATCAGTGTGTCCAAAGGGTCCACTCAGGGAGCAGTCTCTTTTATCTAAAGTGTAATCCCTTCTGGATCGCTACCTTGTTGTGGTGAAGGGGCTTGCATACTTCGATGAAGCTGTGAGCTATACCATGTAGGGTCAGCCACGATGGGCACGTCATGGCAGATAGGTCAGACAAATCATGGTCCACTGAAGAAGGAACTGGTAACCCACTCCAGCATCTTTTATAAGAAAACTTTATGGACAGGCACAACCAGAGACATAACTATATGGCACCAGAAGATGAGCTCCTAAGGTCAGAAGGTGCCTACCACATTACTGAGGAAGAGCAGAGGGCAAATACAAGTACCACCAGATCTAATGAAGTGGTTGGGCCAAAGCAGAAAGGGCACCTAGCTGTGAATGTGTCTGAGGTGGAAAGGAAAGTCTGCTGCTGCAAAGACCAATTCAGAATAGGAACCTGGAATGTTAGAACTATGAACCAAGGCAAACTAGGTGTTGTCAAGAATGAAATGACAAGGTTAAACATTGATATCCTGGGAATTGGTGAACTTAAATGGACTGGGATGAGACATTTCACATCAGACAACCACCAGATCCTTCTACTGTGGTCATGCATCCCGTAGAATAAATGGAGTAGCCATCCTAGTCAATCAAAGAGTGGCCAAAGCAGTGCTGGGTTACAACCCAATAAATGACAGAATGATTTCAATTTGAATTCATGGCAAAGCCATTTAATATCACAGTGATCCAAGTCTATGCTCCAACCACGGATGCTGAAGAGGCTGAAGATGTCCAGTTCTACGAAGACATTCAACACGTCATAGATATAACACCAAGAAACACCATGTTACTATCATCAAAGGAGATTGGAAGCTAAAGTAGGGAACCAAAAGACACCTGTAATAACTGGCAAATTTGGCCTTGGAGTACAAAATGACGCAGGTCAGCGATTAGTAGAATTTTGTCAAGATAATTCTCTGGTCGTAGCAAACACCCTCTTCCAACAGCCTCAGAGACGACTCTACACATGGACATCACCAGATGGACAACATAGAAATCAGATTGACTATATACTTTGCAGCCAAAGATGGAGGAGCTCTATACAATCAGCAAAAAGAAGACCTGGAGCTGACTGCTCCAGGGAAAACCATCAGACCAAATAGATACAAAGTAAATAATATCCCTTGTGAATATGCAGTGGAAGCAAGGAATATATTCAAGGCACTAGACATGGAAGATCGAATGCCTGAGGAACTTTGGACCGAAGTTCGCAATATTATCCAGGAAACAGCAACAAAGAATATCCCTAAAAGAAAGAAAAGTAAGAAGTCAAACTGGCTATCTGATGAGGCTTTGAAAGAAGCCCCGGAAAGAAGGAAAGAGAAAGGTAGTGGAGATAGAATAAGATTTGTCCAACTGAAAGCAGAATTCCAGAGGAGCAAGAAGAGACAAGGAGACATTCTACAATGAGATGTAAAGAGATTGAAGATGATAACCGAATGGGTAAATCAAGAGATCTCTTCAAGAAAATTGGAAACCTAAAAGGCAAAGTGGGTGTGATAAAGACAAAAATAGTAGGGACTTAACAGAAGATCAGATAAAGAAGAGGTGGCAAGAGTACACTGAAGATCTATACAGGAAGGATCTTAACAGCAGTGATGACCTCCATAGTTTGTCCAATGAGTTGGAGCCAGACATCTTGGAGAGTGAAGTGAGATGGGCCCTAGGATGTCTTACTGATAACAAGGCTGCAGGAGGTGGTGGAATCCCAATTGAACTATTCAGAATTCTACAGGATGATGCTGTGAAAGTGTTGCTTGCCTTATGCCAACACGTTTGGAAAACTCAACAATGGCCATAAGACTGGAAAGGATCAGTCTGCATCCCAATCCCAAAAAAAGGCAGTGCCAAAGAGTGCTCCAATTATCAAACAATTGCACTTATTTCACAGGTAATGCTTTAGATTCTACAAGCTCGACTCCAACAATGTATGGACCAGGAACTACCAGATGTGCAAGCCAGGTTCCGCAGAGAAAGAGGCACAAGAGATAAAACTGCCAATGTCCGCTGGATAATAGAGAAAGCAAGAGAGTTCCAAAAAAATATTTTCCTCTGCTTCATAGACTATTCTAAAGCCTCTGACTGTGTGGATCGCTACACAATGTGGCATGTCCTTAAAGGGATGGGAGTACCAGATCATCTCATCCTCCTCCTAAAGAATCTGTATGTGGACCCAGAAGCCACGGTCAGAACCGAACATGGGACAACAGAATGGTCAAAATTGGAAAAGAAGTGCAAAAAGGTTGTATATTGTCACCTTATTTATTCAACCTATATGCAGAATACATCATGCGTAAGGCCAGACTGGATGAATCCAAAGCCGGAATCAATATTGCTGGAAGGAATATCAACAACCTCAGATATGCCGATGATACTACTCTGATGGCTGAAAGTGAGTAGGAACTAAAGGACTTATTAATGAGGGTAAAAAAGAGATTGCAAAAGTTGGCCTGCTGCGCAATGTTAAAAAGATGAAGATCATGGCAAACGGCAATATCACTTCCTGGCAAATAGACAAGGAAGAAGTGGAAGCAGTGATAGATTTTATTTTCCTTGGATCCAAGATCTCTGCAGATGGTGACTGTAGTCATGAAATTAAAAGACGTTTGCTTCTGGGGAGGAAAGCTATGGCAAGCTTGGACAAGCTAGTAAAAAGTAAAGATATTAAACTATCAACAGAGGTTTGCATTCGCAAAGGTTCGTATTCTCAGTAGTAACATACGGATGTGAGAGCTGGACCATAATGAAGTCTGAGCTGACAACTTACTAAATAAACATACTTATATACCATGCGGAAATAAAAGTAGGAGTAAATCATTTGATAAATAACTTTAAAAAGGGATTGGATATATATATATTTTTAAAAAGGTCTTTAAGGGCTCTCCTGGATAAATAGAGAGGCAGTATTGATCCAGGGATGAATCCGATCACCAGTATCAGGGGTCAGGAAGTAAGTTTATATTTTTTTCCCTGTTGAGACAATTGGCAAAGTTTCTCTGTTTTTTTTTTTTCTGTTTGCCTTCCTCTGGATCAACTAACAATAAATCTGCGTATTGCAGATCAGAGGAGATCTAAAAAGGTTGAACTTGATGGACTAAAGTATTTTTTCAACCTAAATTACTATGTAACAGTGTCAGCCACCAACTCCTCCTACACACTCTCTCCTCACTGGGCATCTGTGGCACTGCCCTCTCATGGTTTGAGTTATTTCGCAGTAACTGCTCCTGCTGTGGCACCTCCTCTCTTCCACTACTACTGTCAGTTGAGGTGCTGCAAGATGGTGGATTTTAAGTATACCCTTCCTCTCTTGACAAGGAATACCACCTTTATCGCCTTCTGGATCACTACTTTGCCGTGGTCATGGGGCTTGTATAGGTCTGGGCAGGACAAAGTAGAAAGGTCAGACAAATCAGAAGGAACTGGCAACCCCCTCCATTAATTTTGCCAAAAACACCTTATGGATAAGCAGAATCAGAGACATAATGATAGATGTGAGCTAAGAGTATGCTCTCAGAGTGGATGACCATATCCATAGAACCTAAGGGGACTCCAGACGTGGACCCCTTGCTCACTGTGCCTTAGGGGTTATCAGCTACACCCTAGTGACGAGGCACTTAAGGCTAAAACGTAGGTCTACGGTTTGTTGTTTTTCCTGTTCAGCCTGGTATTTCGGGGCTGGGTCACTCTTTTGAGTGAGACCAGACTGATATACTACAAGATATTTCTCTCTGTGAAGGGCACAAGTGAGATAAAAGAGGCTGCTCTCAGAGTGCATGACCATATCCATAGCACTACCTATTAAGGATAGTTCGCTTTCTGCCTGAGACTATTGTTGGTATAATGATATACGTACCTGGCATGCTGTAGTGCATAGAGTCAGAAAGAGTTGGACACAACTAAACAACAAAACCACCTTTATGCGGACAATACCCCAAATTACATCTCATCCCCAGACCTATCCCCATATCTACTAACTCATGTCTCAGATAGTATGTCTAATATTTTCTCCTAGATAGATTCTCACCATCTTAAAATTAACGTTTCCAAGACAGAGTTATTGGTAATTTTCACATCCCCTCCACCTGAAATTTTCCTTTCTGTACACAAATCTACATTTACCCCCAACATTTCAAGTCCACAAGTGATTCACTAAATCCTGCCGTGTCTACCACAGCAACATCTCCAAAGTTCATATGTTCCTAGCTGAAGGCCCTAATACTTGCTCTCTTCATCTCCTGACTCATATTAATTGGTGTGCCACTCTACCACTTTTCCTCACTCCCATCTATCATGAACACTTAAGGCTTATCCACCTCACTCAACACCATCTGCTGCTCTCCTTTGCCAATAACTACATTGGTCCCCTGTGATCAAGGAAAAATTAAGAATCATAACATGTCATGGCTGTCCAGGGGCGAAGTACCAAAAGATGGCAAGTCAGAAGTAACAAGTTCAAGAGCACAGGCAAAGGAATGGTCAGACAAGCCAAAGATCAGAGGCTGGTAGAAATCCAACGAGGTCTGTAGAAAAATATCAGTCCAATAGGGAACAAGAATGGAGCAGGAAGACACTAGGCACCAGAAGTCTCCCAGACACAGGAGAGGATAGCGAAGCAGCAATAAATAGTCCCATATGAGGTGTGATTGGCTGGTAGAAAGACCGGGGCGTAAACAACAGCTAATCAGGAGGAGCAGCATGAAAAGCTAGGAGGTACTTCTGACTGATCCGACTCTTGAACACATAGCTGTAGCTGCTATGGCACAAAACCGTTGTACTTGTGCGAAACCGGTTGTGGACACCTTTCAAATTCCTGGACTACACTACACCTCCCTTCTGGTCTCCAAATACCGCAACTTGTTCTCCACTCTTTGCTTACGATTTGGGCCTCTTATCCCCCCCTTATTACCTCCTCCCATACCCGCCTTCAGGACTTTAAACTCTCTCAAAAACCCATCTATTCCACATAGCTTATCACGTACCTCCTTATCTCCACTATTACCTTGGACAGGACTATCTATTGTAGCTGCATCACCTATTTCCCAAGTAAACATCTATCCATGAAGCTGCCACCGCACCCCATGTCTCTACAACCCTATTACATCTTAGATTGTAAGCTCTCATGAGTTTAGGGAGTTTATGGTCCATTTAGAACCTGAAGGAATGTGGTGTAGTTTACGTACTATAAACCCATAATTGAAGCATTTTTAAATAACTATAAAATGGTGAAAAGAGCTTCAAATAAAAACATGTTTACACATTTTCTGTTTGATCTTATCTGCTCTACATGATCGCCCATTAGTGAATTTAGGCTTTTTATGATTTGCAACATCTAACTCCTGAGATGATCGTAAATCAATCAAAAATAATTCCTGTGTTTATTGCCGATTCATGATTTATGTTCAAGCTCCACTAATTATACACGTTTCCATTTTAGGATCAATGTAATGAGTTGCTGGTATTAATTAGAATTTCGAGGAGCGCGTTTGGTGACAGTGATTAATGGTGGCTGCGAATGTGCCTCCCATAAGCGTTTATGTCTGTCTATAGGATGTTAAAGGGCCACTGACGTATCATATTTATAGTATGCTCTTATGAAGAACTTGACCTGATAATATGCAAATGGCTTTTATAAAGTTTAAAATAAAAATCAGATAAAAAACATTTATAGTTTTCTATGTTTTTAAAATGATTCATCAATGCACTTTCCCTGGAAGACGTGATTGTCTCCTTTGTGTTTAATTAGCAAGTCTGCACATTATAATCACATTTAATTTGCCCAAAATTAGGGCCGTATCTACTAAAGGGTGAAGTTTTTGATAATTCACAGAGATATATAGTGCCTTGCAAAAGTATTCACCTCCTTGACTTTTTACCTATTTGGTTACATTACAGCCTTAAGTTCAATGTTTTGTTAATCTGAATTTTATGTGGTGGATCAGAACACAATAGTCTAAGTTGGTGAAGTAAAATGAGAAAAATATATACATAAAACAATAAATAAAAAAAAATAGAAAACAGAAAATTGGCATGTGCGTATGTATTCACCCCCTTTGTTATGAAGCCCATAAAAAGCTCTGGTGCAACCAATTACCTTCAGAAGTCACATAATTAGTGAAATGATGTCCACCTGTGTGCAATCTAAGTGTCACATGATCTGTCATTACATATACACACCTTTTTTGAAAGGCCCAAGAGGCTGCAACACCTAAGCAAGAGGCACCACTAACCAAACACTGCCATGAAGACCAAGGAACTCTCCAAACAATTAAGGGACAATGTTGTAGAGAAGTACAAGTCAGGGTTAGGTTATAAAAAAATATCCAAATCTTTGATGATGCCCAGGAGCCCCATCACATCTATCATAACCAAATGGAAAGAACATGGCACAACAGCAACCCTGCCAAGTGACGGCCGCCCACCAAAACTCATGGACCGGGCAAGGAGGGCATTAATCAGAGAGGCAGCACAGAGACCTAAGGTAACCCTGGAGGAGCTGCAGAGATCCACAGCAGAGACTGGAGTATCTGTACATAGGACGACACTAAGCCGTACGCTCCATAGAGTTGGGATTTATGGCAGAGTGACCAGAAGAAAGCCATTACTTTCAGCAAAAAAAAATGGCACGTTTTGAGTTTAAATGTAACTTTTCGGCCATCAAAGAAAACGATATGTCTGGCGCAAACACAACACTTCACATCACCCAAAGAAAACCATCCCCACAGTGAAACATGGCGGTGGCAGCATCATGCTGTGGGGATATTTTTCAGCAGCTGGGACTGGGAAACTGGTTAGAGTTGAGGGAAAGATGGATGGTGCTAATAATAATATTCTTGAGCAAAACCTGTACCACTCTGTGCGTGATTTGAGGCTAGGACGGAGGTTCACCTTCCAGAAGGACAATGACCCCAAACACACGGCTAAAGCAACACTTGGGGGGTTTAAGGAGAAACATGTAAATGTGTTGGAATGGCCGAGTCACAGCCCAGACCTCAATCCAATAGAAATCTGTGGTCAGACTTAAAGATTGCTGTTCACAAGCGCAAACCATCCAACTTGAAGGAGCTGAAGCAGTTTTGCAAGGAGGAATGGGCAAAAACCCCAGTGGTAAGATGTGGCAAGCTCATAGAGACTTATCCAAAGCGACTTGGAGCTGTGATTGCTGCAAAAGGTGGCTCTACAAAGTATTGACTTTAGGGGGTGAATAGTTATGCACAGGGACTTTTTCTGTTATTTTGTCCTATTTGTTGTTTGCTTCATAATAAAAAAAACATCTTCCAAGTTGTGGCATGTTCTGTACATTAAATGATGCAAATCCTCAAACAATCCATGTTAATTCCAGGTTGTGAGGCAACAAAACACGAAAAATGCCAAGGGGGGTGAATACTTTTGCAAGGCACTGTTTCCTGCAGCACAACATAGGAATGGAGACCTTCTCCAAGAGTTTTCCCACACTTAGTAAATATGAACCTATATATTACAGTAAATAAAGAGACAGAAACTTAAGATGGAGCATTTTCTTTATTTCCACTTGAAAGATTAATAGCTGAGGGTTTGCTTACATGTTTTTTTCATCCTTATACACGGAATACATTTCTGCAGATACAGCGAGGCGTTACATGAAGGAGGCAGCATTCTTACAGCTAATTCGTGTCCCTCGACATCCAGTTGTTACAAGGAACATTTCTATTTTGGAAGACTTATAGAAAGTTTCCATCTTTTCTGACTTGAGCACTTGTTATTAGAATGGAGCAGGATGTGTTTATCTTATCTATTAGTAGAGAATGATGGGGGAGGGAGATTTATTAAATCACTGAATCATCTTGAAACGATACCTACCCTATTCTACTGCTCCATAACCAGTAGTAAGCAGCTTGCAAAAATAACTGCAAGTCCTTCACGTACAGAAATGTAATGTAAAAGCCACTCTCATACATGCAACCTTCACATAAGTATCGTACATGCCTCCATGGACCAGCAGGTGCATCAATATCTATTATTTTTCCAATTACAAGCTAGTTGATGGTGCTTTCCTGCATAAATACATGTTTTAGTCAGCCATATGTGTATTTTTCCATCATAGGATGGTCCTTTAATGCTTAAAAACTGTGCGATCGTTTAGTCTTCATGTTGCATGGTCTGACGCTACAAAACCACAAGTGGCACAACCCTCCATCTCAGTTTATACACAATAATCCCTTTAATAAACACATTTACATCTCTGAACTAGGAAAACCCATTGGACTTGAGATATGTGGAATGAATATCCATTTATTGTCACTCTCGAAAGCAGATAATATGGTGGGATTCAGTAATATAATAACCACAGCTTGTATAATCTCAGTTATATTCTCAGAAATATATCCCTAACCCAGAGTAGAGAAGGAGAAGGCGAAATGACTAGTAACTCTGTGACGACCAATGCCCCTTTGGCACATACATGGCTATATACACCAAGGATAGAGGTTTGCTCAAACAGGTCCAGCTCCTATATTATTATGTGGACACTATTCACTTGAACAGAATCCTCCACAGAATAGCATAGGAACTTGAGAATTGTCACCTTTCACCTTAGTGTACATAGCCCCTCTCACACGGTGGTGATCTTCTTGTCCTTGGTGGCCTGCTTGATGGCCGCCTGCTCACAGATAATCTCCTTCAGTCTCTGCAGCCTCATGTTCTGGGTGGTCTGGTCCCCCACGCCCGTCTGGCTGCGGTGCAGGAGGCTCAGGGCATTGATGTACTCCAACTCGGTGTATTTCACCCCTTGATCCACCACCAGGTTCAGCAGTTCATCCGCGGAGTTGTACATCATCTCATAGTACTGCCTGCAAAGGGAAGAGAAGAAGGATCAGGAATCCATGGATGTAAGTGGGTGTATATGGGGCACGGGGGTCATATAACTGCCTCTTCTCATACTTATATACAACTCTGTATAGTGGAGGCTATCACTGTTCTGCCCACCATAAGGTAACTTATGCTGTGGTTAATAACCTTCCCACAAATCTATAGCATGAGTTAGGTACCAGTCCCACACTGATGGGATCCATTTAAGGTGGAAACAGTGCCGTCTGTGGGTAGGTTTCCTAACTTGTGCATTATCCATCCTATGCTATGCTTAAAAGCTGTGTAATACAACAGGCATATGCTAAAAGGAGCCAGCTATCCCTACCCAGGTTCCCAGAAAGCAGTGTATTAACTGTATTTCTAGGAATTCTGAGCAGGAAACATTTTTTTTGGCTTGTTTTAGACATTCAAATGTGAACACAAATGTACTATTTATTTACTATACATATATATATTTTATCATATGATCACCAATTGTTCTTATTACTGAATACTACACAATGTATTACAAATAGTTGATATTTCATTAATTTATTGTGGACTTTTATTTTTAATAAATGAATATATGAACATGTAACTATCTTAATAACATACTAAAAAATATACTAAGATAATACTATATTTAACTATAAAAAAAGAATATTTTAAGAAAGATAAAACTATATAAACTTCATCATTATGTATTAAACTATCTTTAAGTATTATTTATATTGCTCATTATTCTTTGTTTTCATTTATATTGTTAAAACTCAAAAATAAGTTATACAAAACTGCCAGTGTGAATCTAAAGACTTCCTGTTCATTTTTTAATGCACTCTGTATTTGTTTCTAATCTGTAAGAACTTAAAGGGACAGTTAATTCAGCACAACTTGGAGAACACTACTGTAAAGTTCTCCTAAAAACATGTTTAAATAGTTTTTAAATGTTTGAAATATGTTTTTTTTCTGTGAAAAAGGCACCTAAATGAAGTGTCTGTTTACATGTGTCACTGGTAGTGCCCCCAGACAGACTCACAGCAACAGCTTTGTGCAGACAGCAGAAAGAGTTAACACTTCCCAAATTCATCTGTGCAGAGAAAGGACTGCTGGAATCAGCTAAAGAGTACAGTTAGGGGTTAACATCTCCTGCTGCATTCCTGCAGTTCAGGGAAAAACTATACATCTTTGTGCTCACAACGCTCGGTTTCGGCAGATGTTGTCAATCATGGAACAGTCAGGAGTGTGTTTGTAAACAGACCTAAAACTGTACATTTTAGCTGTTATTAATGTAATAAAAAACAAACAAACAATAGATCATTTTAACCTACAAAATTGTGCGTTGCGCTCTTTCACACTATGAAGAGCATTTAATGTGAGGCAAATAGCCCTTTAATGTTCCGGTCAGGGTCTCTCTCCAATCTAATTTCACGGTTTCCAGAACCAAACACACACTCATGAGCCCCATTGGGGACGAAACAGCTGTCTGTTAGTGGGTTTCTGGCTCTGTACTCTAATCCAAGCAGGGCAGGGGACATGGATTTATTGTTAAATGGGTTAGAGACAGAAGGGTGATGCACGTTGACCCACATTTGCATGTCATTACCCAGAATCATTTCTAATCATGGGGTTACTGAGTAATTCAAGGGGAAAACCGGTATCCTGTCCTGCTTGAGACATGTAGGTGTACTCAGAATGTTTTCTCTTCCCTCACTGTAAATAAAGTGTCAGGATTTTCGATCACCTCCTACTCGGCACATCACACTCACTTAGGGTGTTAACATCCTTAAAAAGAAAGAACGCACCGGTGAGCTCAACAACACCAAAAGACCCGGAAGACCACGGAAAACAACTGTGGTGGATGACCGAAGAATTATTTCCCTGGTGAAGAAAACACCCTTCACAACAGTTGGCCAGATCAAGAACACTCTCCAGGAGGTAGGTGTATGTGTGTCAAAGTCAACAATCAAGAGAAGACTTCACCAGAGTAAATACAGAGGGTTCACCACAAGATGTAAACCATTGGTGAGCCTCAAAAACAGGAACAACATCCTATGGACAGATAAGACTAAGATCAACTTGTACCAGAGTGATGGGAAGAGAAGAGTATGGAGACGGAAAGGAACTGCTCATGATCCAAAGCATACCACCTCATCAGTGAAGCATGGTGGTGGTAGTGTCATGGCGTGGGCATGTATGGCTGCCAATGGAACTGGTTCTCTTGTATTTATTGATGATGTGACTGCTGACAAAAGCAGCAGGATGAATTGTGAAGTGTTTCGGGCAATATTATCTGCTCATATTCAGCCAAATGCTTCAGAACTCATTGGATGGCTCTTCACAGTGCAGATGGATAATGACCCGAAGCATACTGCAAAAGCAACCAAAGAGTTTTTTAAGGGAAAGAAGTGGAATGTTATGCAATGGCCAAGTCAATCACCTGATCTGAATCCGATTGAGCATGCATTTCACTTGCTGAAGAAAAAACTGAAGGGAAAATGCCCCAAGAACAAGCAGGAACTGAAGACAGTTGCAATAGAGGTCTGGCAGAGCATCACCAGGGATGAAACCCAGCGTCTAGTGATGTCTATGCGTTCCAGACTTCAGGCTGAAATTGACTGCAAAGGATTTGCAACCAAGTATTAAAAAGTGAAATTTTGATTTATGACTGTTAATCTGTCCCATTACTTTTGGTCCCTTAAAAAGTGGGAGGCACATATACAAACTGTTGTAATTCCTACACCGTTCACCTGATTTGGATGTAAATACCCTCAAATTAAAGCTGAAAGTCTGCAGGTAAAGCACATCTTGTTCGTTTCATTTCAAATCCATTGTGGTGTTGTATAGAGTCAAAAAGATTATAATTGTGTCGATGTCCCAATATTTATGGACCTGACTGTATATATATATATATATATATATATATATATTTAATCATAATTAGTTTATTACTTAATAAATTAATATACTTTACCTATGTCTAATTAATATATCCAGCAATCAATATCCTGAAGAGCTAACAATCTCTTTTGATTTTCCTGCAGCATACAATGTACATTTGGACTGTTGCTGCCCTGATGAGAAAATGTCAGCAATGTGGCAAGTGCGCAGTGTAAATAGGCTGCGTGCGAGAGGCCAAAGCGTTGGTTTAGTCGTGTAAAGCACCATTTTAGATTCGTAATGTTATTAGTTGCAAGTTACTGTTGTAAAATGGCGGCGATTGTCTATGTGTTACACGGCTCGCAATCAGTTTCCGTCCTTTCTAATAGTGTACTGTAAATCTGCAGTATCTATATATATTAGTTTTGTACCTCGTACATTCCTGTGTAAGTGGTGCGCGTCTGGCGGTGTTTCGCGTGGTTCGGGGTCGTGTAGCCTCGTTTTCATTTTTTTCTGCCGCCATTTTTTTTCTTGCTTAGCCAATTTTCGAGTGCCAAAACTCGGCAAATTCGGCTTATATTCGCGTGGAACCTCACTCCCAGATGTCCTGGTTGTCCCCACGTGCTGTATGTGAGTTTTTTTTCTAATTTTCTTATTTTTTTATTGTGTTTTTCGATTTGCGCGGTTCGGACGTTAACTTCATATTTTTCCAACCTCACAATTTTTTTTTCTAAGTCCTGCGTTCTTCAACTACTTGGAGCCTAAGTCCCGCGTTTTTCAATGCCTCAAAGGCTCACCTCGTTTTTTGAGGCTCGCAGGAGCGCCTTTGACGCTCATTTGTGCCTAAGTCCTGGATGTTTCAATCCCTCAACTGCTCGCCTCGCTTCGTGACAACAACTATTATAGGTGATTATTATTAATAGTAATAATATTAATAATAAATCTGCAGTATCAGGGTAATGCCACCTAAATTCTAAATCACTGTCTGGCATTTGTTATAAGCAAAGAGCTTCTGCAGATAAAAGCCGCTCATTTAGATATTTTCGAACGAACACATTAAGTGCGGCTAAATCAGATTTCCCCCAAATCCATTGACTGGAGCGCCGGGTCGCATAAACTTCACAAGCATCTCAAGTGCGGCCTTTTTAATTTTCCACATTGAACTTTATGGGGTATTAAATAAGCTCTCTCAGCACTTATCTAAATCTTTAATTAGTTCTATAATATAGTGATGATATCAAGGCTAATTAAATTTATATAGATAAAGAGCTCTGGAAATTATAACCGACTGAGCTGGAAAACGCAGGCCAGATAATAAATTTAATGGTTTGGGTTGATAAGTGGAATTTTAGATCACAAAATTTTAATTCAATTTATGTGTTGTGTTCAAGCAGAGCCGGGATATGGAAATCCACGCGGCGCCCAGGTAATCTTTCGAGAACATACGGGTCCAGCTGCCCATCTGAAACCTGGGTTATTAATGAGACCCCTTCTAAATAAGCTTCAACATTTGCATATTTACTGCATAAGGAAGAGAAATTATCTTCACCATATGCCACTTTGTAACAATTCCATCATCTCGTCCGCATCTCGAGCATAAATTAGAGGAAGCCGAGGAGGAGTCTATGTTCTACAACCCAACCATAAGGCGTCTTAGGCACCAGCTTCGATCAGCAGAAAAGGAACAAGAGTTCATCTGTCCTCTGGGATTTCTAAGGAACCTGCCACTCTCCGTATCTGAAGGAGTTATACAGAGCAATATGATGAAACGCGCAGACACCTTAGAGTGCAAGATGGTCTCCGTGCGTCTTTTCCCTGGTGGCCCGTCTTGATGGTGGTCCTGGGCTGCTCCAGGCGTTGGATAATCATTTATAATCATCGAAAAAAGTTGGATGTAAACTCTCATATTAATTAATATACTGATGGAATATGAGTGCTGCGCTAATTATCAGATTACATAACTCTGATTATTGATGTTAATTGTCTTTCTGCATGTATCGCATTACAAGTCAGGACACAGCTTGCTGAGCAGACATAATAGGGTTAAAATGTCATATTCTACAGCACCTCCCCAAAGTTTTAAATATTTTCACATCATTGGTTAAAAATGTAATATTCTAGAAAGTACATAATTTTACTAATGACTGAAATGAAAAGCAGTAATAGAATGTAATAACCTCTCTTTGTATACATAGAAATGTAATTATTAGCTTTTTGAGAGGATTTGATACATATTATTTAAAATGATCTATTTGTGTAATTTTAAAGTTAGGTAAAATTCCAAATCGTCTATTTTAAATATAAAGTATTTTGTGGCATGATATTTAATTTGCTGCAAGAACGGAGCCCACCTTCTGAGATTTTGCATTCGTTAATCCCGGAACAACTTGAGGAGTAAGAGAATCTACGTATGTTACTGTCAATTCTGCATTTTCCATATTTTTTTATTATTTTATTGATGGAAACCGAAATAAATTATTTTTATAGAGTGTTGTGGGGAAAATAACCGCTCTTCGGTGCCTCTTCCATAACCAACACTCAATCAAGGAATGAAACCAGGACGTCAGTCAGGTTTCTTTATTCAAGCTTGGAGATCACCCCATATATAAAATAAAGTTATATGCAGAGGTCTGATCTCATTATTAATGTACAAAATATAGGGTTGGTTCTTAGGACTGATACAAAATAGTGAAGACCTACTAAAAGAATTTCCCGGCCCCCCATGCTAGTCTGTATGTCTACTGTGCCATAAAGGATACATTGTATTTTTCTGTGTATAAGACGGAGCCCCCTATCACCTTTAGGGTGAGAAAACCCCAAGGGTCATTTGCATAAACCAAAACAAAATCAGAGGCACTCGATCTGAGAACGAACAGCACCTAAGTAGATTTGTTCTATAGGTTGGGTAACCCGCTTGTTGTTACAGTATCATGCCAATTATTCCACCTTTGCTTTATATTTATAGAACCTTTATAAGGACCATACATTTATTTCCCATTTCTTTTCTTGTTCCTTACTGGTTTTGTGCACTAAACTATAAAACAACCAATCAGGTGACTCTCTAAGCACCAATTCCTGGGAAAATTGTGAGAATAAAAAAAAAAAGAAAACTTTTCTGATTTAATATTTTTAAAACTTTCATCCATAGACGCCAATCATAAAACCGTTTTAATAGTTACAGGGAGATCTAATGGGAATCTTTTTCTAATGGGCTGTGTCTGGAGACGAGGCGGACGCACACACACACACACACACACACACACACATCACATTGTCCCGTGGGCCTCACAGTCACATGATATATTTTTACATAATTATGCAATCTCCAGATCTTGTCAGTTGACAATCAAGACGTCCTGTTTAAGAGCAAGCTTCACACGCAGAAAGGGAGCAGACAAGATCAGTCTGTCCTAAGTGAGTGGATCAGAAGGAATACTTGGGGAGTGGGCACAGCACGTAAAGGAACACAGAAAAGGTTCTGATTGCTGTAGCACAGTAAAGCAGCTTATTTAAAAAAGCCTCAGATATAGCAACTATTGCTGAATGATTCTTACAGTCTATGTCACTTCACAGTTTTTACACATTGGCCTCTCAAGCCTTATCATATAAGAGCCCTCGTCATGTGACTTGTGCTGGAATTGTAACACAGTGCTCCTCCATGACTGAGCGGCAAGTAACACAGTGCTCCTCCATGACTGAGCGCCAAGTAACATAGTGCTCCTCCATGACTGAGCGCCAAATAACACAGTAACACAGTGCTCCTCCATGACTGAGCGCCAACACAGTGCTCCTCCATGACTGAGCGCCAACACAGTGCTCCTCCATGACTGAGCACCAACACAGTGCTCCTCCATGACTGAGCGCCAACACAGTGCTCCTCCATGACTGAGCACCAACACAGTGCTCCTCCATGACTGAGTGGCAAGTAACACAGTGCTCCTCCATGACTGAGTGGCAAGTAACACAGTAACACAGTGCTCCTCCATGACTGAGCGCCAAATAACACAGTAACACAGTGCTCCTCCATGACTGAGCGCCAAATAACACAGTAACACAGTGCTCCTCCATGACTGAGCACCAACACAGTGCTCCTCCATGACTGAGTGGCAAGTAACACAGTGCTCCTCCATGACTGAGTGGCAAGTAACACAGTGCTCCTCCATGACTGAGCGCCAAATAACACAGTAACACAGTGCTCCTCCATGACTGAGCACCAACACAGTGCTCCTCCATGACTGAGTGGCAAGTAACACAGTGCTCCTCCATGACTGAGTGGCAAGTAACACAGTGCTCCTCCATGACTGAGTGGCAAGTAACACAGTGCTCCTCCATGACTGAGCAAAAACTAACACAGTAACCTAGTGCTCCTCCATGACAGACGGATTATTTCATTTATACTTTCAATTGTATTAGTACAGAGTTTATACATTTACAAGGACACACCCTCTTGAGAAATTAACAAGAAGAAGCAGCTAACAAAAAAATCGATGCCAGCAGTAAATAATAATGTGTTATAGAAAGATAAATATGCCAGGGCTGTGTTTATTTACTTGTTTTACGAATAATAACCTATCAACAAATATAGTCATCCAAAAGACCATATAAAAACAATGACCAAACTGAAATTTCAATGATAGAAGCAAATGAATAATCAGAGTATTGCAGAATATAATGATAGCTTTTTTAATTTGTTTTAAGTGGTGCCCTTTCAAGAGTAAAACTTCTCTTTATCAAGTCAGAAGCAATACTGATTAAGACGCTGAGAAATAAATAACCCATGTGGGACAGAAGACAGGCATTATAAATAAAGTACTTGGTCGATCAAGTGTGTGAGTTGTGTGGATATATAAACAAGGTCTGAGACGAGAGATATAAGGGAAAAACATGTTATCTATCTCTGTGTCCATTGCCTTGTAAACCAGTTAGTGCCATAATTTGACGTTGTTTAGCCATTCACTTGTGTACAACAATCCATTAGCTTATGGACCGAAGTACGCCAGGCACATCTGTCAGTCACCACCCCTCTGAGCTCTATCAAAGATCATGCTCATTGCTTCAATGACCTCATCTATCCATCTCCACCTCTGCCATCCCCTTCTTCATGTGTCTTCTCTACTAATGATATGACCAAATACTTGAGCTTCAGCCTCATGCTCCAACCTTCCAGTGAACAGTTTGGCTTCATTTCCTGTAGTAGTGATTTACTGGATCTTCTTACAGTCAAAGAAGATCCAATCACCACAATTCAAAGCCATCAAATCTCCAGTGCTAAGCCTTTGTGGTCCAGCTCTCACGTTTATATATTACTATGGGGAATACCAGAGTTGTAACAATGAGGACTGTTGCTGATAATGTAATATCTTTACTTTTTCTGTAAATGCCCAACACAAATTATTGGAGCAAAAAGTATATCACAAATTTCCACTAGATGGCAGCATTGGCCCACGAGTCCTCCTAGAATGACACGGACTGCGGCTCAGTGCTACCATTGGTGTGAAGGCTTCTGCTAAGATACTGCTCTCCGGCATGGTGGTGAAGATTGCCCCAGATCACTTGATCTATTCATAATACTCTGCAATCCCATAAAGCATCTCACAAAGAGAACTAGCACCAATCCCAAAGCACGGGCACCGAACGGAACATATATAGTGATTAAATATCATGTTTACATTGAGCCTTATCAAAGACTTGATGTTGGGTGTGATCTATGGTTCTTATTCTGTACATTAACTAATCAAGTGTGACACCAAGGAGGGTTTGAGGCGTTGTAGTTGTCTTCAGAAAAGAGCAGTTTAGATAACTTATGCCAACGGCGAAACTGGCAAATGAAGCCCCCCCATTGCAACTTCTCTACACCTGTTGGTGTTAATAAATAAGCCAAAAATATATGTAGATATACAGATTGATCGTATTGAGATCAGATCAACTTTCTATAAAGTAATTATCAGCCATCTAATAAACTAATATTTCTCATTTACTGCCAATAACAGAGTAATAACCTCTTGTGGGATGCAGCTCTTTGCACCTGCTGCACCAGCAGTAGCTCTGTCACTGGTTTATAAGGAATTCTAGTTATTTTATACTTGCTATCTAGTCAGCTTCCATTCCTTGTACCATTCAGCATATACTAACTATAGCTCATTAGTATTATAATTAGTCAGTAATAATACTATAAATCGGTATATGTATTGCTGATTTATGCAGCTTAGTTTGCGATAGTTTTTAACTCAATACAATGTATTCACTTATTAACTACACAATATAAATTCAAATTGATTCAGTTTTTATGGTGTCAAATGTTATGTTTTTATGATCATTAATGAGAAGGCGCCTTGTATGTGGGTAAGTGGGAGTATCCTGCGGCACTGCTGTGGATGGTATGATGACACTCACATGGATGTGGTATAACTCTCATTATCATACACAGCAGGGCCCCCTATAAGTGTCCTGCGTCCCATGGGTAACTCATTTCCTGCCGTATATATGACTCCTGACACATTGTCACTGAGGATAATAAGATAAACTGCAGCAATTAGCACCCTCTGTGCTCACAACCGCTCCTTTAAGAGGCGAGATCTGGCAGCCGCAGGCGCTAATGCTCAGCACCAGCCCTATTACTGTGTAACACTGCAGATATGTCTGTTGTCTTATAACACAGCTAAGTGATGTAGGTTCAGTTTCTACGGTCCTGCCTTTCACAAGGAGGGTGCAGGAGATTTCTAGACCAGTGCTTCTCAACATCTAACCCTAGGACAGTCCAGACCTTATCTACTGGTTCTCAGGGATGAGAAGAGCCTAACACTGCACTATATATATATGACCTGTTCATCATATGGACAGAAGGGGAACGAAAACTCAAAGACTTCCATAATTCGTTCAATACCTTTCACCCATCCATTCAATTTAAAAAGGATTACTCCACAGAACAGGTTAACGTGGTGAACTGAATTCATCTATATATATAGGAAACCTACAGACAGATGTAGTTACCTCCACAGCTCTAGTTTCCATCACTCCCATACTAAACACAGGATAATTCATAGTCAAGCCATCAGATACCACCGCATATGTTCAAACACAGAGGACTGTGATAAACACTTAAGAACACGGTCTGCCTCCTTCAGACAGAAGGGTTACAAACCCTGTATTATCACTCAGAAAGTAACCTCTGCCGCCAGAACCCCCCGGGAACACCTGCTGCAATACAAAACCAAAGAAACAACGTCACGTACACCTCTGGTAACCACATACCATCCGGTTCTAGAAGGAATATGCAAAATATTTAAGGATTTTGTGAGTTTTCCCATCTTGGGTCGGTGCTCTGGAAACAAGCTTTTAAAGACGGGGCCCTCCATTCTGTACAATGTGTTAATAATGTTTTTGCCTTGTACCTAACCCTGTATAGCGCCACGGAATATGTTGGGGCATTAAAATAACGGATAATAATATGGAAGGGTACTAGGTATATATCCCTGTTTATCTATTTACTGACATGTACTTTATTTTATTAAGAAGTGATTATAAGCTCTGTTTTTACTGCCTAAAATCAAACAAATAGTCCCTGTATGGGTCTGCCCACTGTAGTGCATGCAAACATAGACTCTGTTGTACTTGCTGTGCTGCGTCTCATACTAACCAATCAGTGACCAGTTCTCTAACATTCTGCAACATGTAGCGGAGACATGGTCCCTGATAGTCTAGGACACTGCGCTACACATCCAGCCCTAAAGTGTCTGTGTCTGCATACACTGCAGAGGGCAGGCCCATACAGAGACTATTTCTAGGATTTCAGGTAGTAAAAACAGAGCTTCTTAACAAAGTAAAGTACACAGGGGTATTATATACCTAGTAACATCCAGGACCCTTCATAGCCCTTTACCCATCTGCCCATCTTGCCTCTATCTCAGGGGTCCCTGCCACCCCTTTCTCACACATTTCTGGCTTTTACTCCACTATAATACCACCTTTCTAAACTGATCTGGTCACAAAATGTTCTTCTATATTTTGCTCTGCCACTTAGATTGCTGTGACCAGTTCTGGAGACCATATCTCCAATATGATATTAGCAAATTAGAGAGAATTCAAAGGAGGTGACTAAATGCTGCAGGTCAGAAGCGCTCCGCCAGGGAACAAACTAACCTTAATAGGCTAGTTCTATGGACAGGATAACCCGCTCTGAGAGCAGCCTCTCTTAGCCACTTGTGCCTGTCACAGGGAGAAATATCCTGTAGTATATCAGTCTGGTCCCACTCACTAGTGACCCAGCCCCTAAATACCAGGCAATACTACACTGAACAGGAGAGACAGCAAACCACAGACGCGTTTCGGACTTTCTTGGGCCTCATCAGTAGCTGCAATCCCCAAAGATTTTGAAGTAATGTGCAAAAATAATATTTTGCAGAAAGGATGGTAGGTAAGTGGAAAAACCCTCCAATAAAACACTGTTAATGAATGTAAGAATGTCTGGGATAAGTATAAGGCGATCTAGAGAATGAGTTAAGTCAAGGGTTTGGGTACATAGAATTTGCACACTAGACAGGTTTATTTAGTTTATAATGTATATAAACACTATATCATGCTGTCATTTGTGACTGTCAAGTCGCAAGCAATAATATATTAGTTTGCACCAGAGGGTAGAACTCAACGTAACTAAAAGTAAATTATAATGGCTTTGCAATTTTGTTTCTATTTTATCTTTAACTAGCGAATTGCCCGTCAAAAAATGATGGCAATGAAATTGTAAGGTAGCTAATGCTGTTTGGTGTGTAATAATGAAATATATAATACATTAATAAATGAATATACTTCACCTATTTTGAAGCATTGTGTTGAAGAGCTGCAATCTGTTTTGATGTTGCTGCAGCATTAGTGGTGTGGAGCCGCTGTGTAAACGTGATGAACGTGTGCAGTGTAATAGTGTGCGTGCGCGAGACCAAACCGTTAGCGTAGTCGTGTACTTCCGCATTGGTGTAAATGGCTGGTAATGTGTGGTATGCGTCTTAGCGGAATATCCGTAGCTGTTTTGTGGTGTTTTGCGTGTTTAGAGTGCTGTAGCCTCGTTTTCGTTTTGTTCGGCGGACATTTTTTCTCTCGCTCAGAGAATTTTTTAGTGTGTAAACTCTTTTATTTTGAGTGAAATGAAGGTGTAAGTTGCTTTTTTGAGGTCCTGGATGCTCCCTCTTGCTGTAGGTAAGCTTTTTATGTATGTGGTGTGTGTATTGATTGTGTTTTGAATTTTGTAATGTTCGCGAGTTGCGTCCGATTGTTGCGAGGTCGTAATGTGTGGTAACGTGTCTCGTATGTTGTTTGCGAGGTAAAGTTTGCGAGGGTCGTAGTTGGTGTGTCGTGTTGTTTGCGTTGCGATGTAAACTTTGCGAGGGTTGCAGTTGCTGGTAAGGAGCGCCTTCGTCGCTCCATGCCAGTAACTGAGGCCCTCGCCCGCAGCCCTCGCTATGCGAGGGCCGCGGCTCGCTGCGCGAGCCCGCAAATGTTAGCAACAACTCGTACGCTCACAACTATATATGTGATACAGGACACATTCACAAGGTAAAACTGGACAAAAGAAATAACCCCAAATGAAGACGTCCATTTTCAGTGGTTCTTCACTAATCAACACTTCCTAAGCGCACAGGAGTATCCTGGCAGAGACACAGGAGGACCCTGCCAGTCCGTCAGCACTTGCCCAATCTTCAGCCAAGTTTGGTTGGCATGGGGTATATAAGCTGGCTCTACCAGGGCTCTCTGACATTAGTTCAGACAGGGGGGCTTGGCCAAGACATACAACTAAATTTGCAATTTCTGAAGTTCCTCCTTTACATGCATCCAGTGGGGAGCGCAGATCACATCGCTGACGTGTAAAACTCCATATGGACAAACATGCAGATTTAATCACACAGTAAAGTAGAATTTGAATAGATGACCAAACATTGGGGGGGGGGGGGGGGGGGGGGGAGGGGGGGGGGGGGGGTCTTTATTTTGGCCACTTCAGAAATAGACAAGCGGACTGTAATCCCAAATAGCCATCAAAGCGGCTAATTAATATGTGTGAGCCTCTCATTTGCATATAAATACAGGAACAACAACATGGAATTTCCCAGGATTGATTCAGTATAGAAATAAAAGAGATAACACAACATAGAGCCATTTTTTTATGCTCTTTAAGAATAACCTAAAAAAGCAACTTGATTTTGGGGTGATAGAGTCCCTTTAATATCAATAGTTTTAAATTATGGCTTATTTGGGACTTCTTCAAATCCTCAAACATTCTGTAATAATTTGGCTACAAAGTCAGAGCTTTTTGCTGACATTATTAACTTATTGTAACCTTGTTACCGACGTGCATCACTAACAGGCCACAAGCTGCAGAGTAAGCAGATTTGGCGGCCGGCCTTGCAGCAACGGCAAGAAAGCAATAACGAGCCATTTCTATTAAAAGAGACTGATAAAAGCGCCACTTTGTCATGCCTTGTTTTCTTAACAGGAGCCCATCACGGCGCTGACCTTTCTAAGTGTCAGGGGAGATGACTGAAAGGTTTCTGCCGTAATTACCCTATGAAAATACACATTATTAATGGGACTGGCTCTCCCAAAATCCTGCTTAAGAGTTGGAACTGACGGTATGTAGTATTAATGAATCACTGCGCTGCCAGGGGGGCCGCTAACTGCACAGGAAAGCTGTAAAGATCTCACTTTGAATGCTGCGCAGGGTTTTATAGGACTCTGTATATGGGCTGGTGTGTAAATTCTACTGACAGGGATTCCCTTCTCACATCACTTGATTACAAAGCTGTTCTTTACATATATAATGTGTGTGTGTTTATGTGTGTATATTGTGTCGTCCGGGGGGGGGGGGGTTAGAGACTTTGTGGGACTGTTGACCCTGGATTAACATGTATTATTCATATTCTTTCCTCCTTCTCTCCCGGTCACTGCCCTCCCTCCCTGAATACCTGAACTGTGACAGCTACATTCTAATTGTGTGCACTGTGGGATGGGGGAGCACGATATGGGGGTGATCAGAATTATTGTATTATTGTGTAGATTTATTGAAGTGAGGGTGGCCCCCTGGCATGTTTGGTATTGAAATGCTGCATTTTTGCCAGAGAGTTTAATAAAGTGTATTACTAAGGTTCCTGGGGCAGAGGGTTAACCAGTTACGAGGTGCTTGGTTTTAGGGTACAAATACAGTGGGAGAAGAGCTGACTGGACAGTGGACACTTAGATGTGATTGGGGAAACATGCTGGGCATATGGAGGGTCCCAAACATCAGAGACTGAGTGTCTGCACTCCTGATCTGATTAGATACCCCCTGTAAAGCCAGGATCAAAGCTTGGGTAGTAAATTAGGCTCCCAGACCAAGGGTGGTGAGTGGGGTGACATCACTGATGGACAGGCCTCCCAACATGGTCAGGGTGGGGGCTGGTGGGCCAGTTTAAACATACATAATTGAGGTGTGTGTTTCATTATGAGAGAATAACAAGCCTTATTACTGGAATTATTGCTGCTGAACCTGCACGGGACTCTGTTACAGTCGGTAACATTTACTGGATGGCTCTACTGATTCCTGTGGTTTGCTGGGCGCTTTGGTGGCTGTAAGCTGGGTTGGTTCTGTTCCTGCTATTAGACATATACCAGATCGTCCTATGAACTAGATTCCTATCAAGCCCAACAGAAGCAATAGGTTATGTCACACACACAGGCAATATATATATATATATATATATATATATATATATATATATTATAACAGTTCTACTTTAACATGAAATCAGAGTATGAGTCTGTCAGATGCTGTTGATACTGGATTTGCAGGATGACTATTTTTACTCATATATAATGTGTGTATATAATATATGGCGTATATAAATATATATATATATATATATATATATATATATATATATATATATATATTATACCAGCTCTAGTTTAACACAAAATCACGAGAATAAGTCTTTCAGATGTTCCCAATACCAATTTTGCAGGATGACTATTTTTACTTACTTAATTTGCATTATGGAGATGCCAGTTGCTGACAGGTTGTTGTCCGGGGGGATTTAAACGGCTACCGCCAGTCAAACACATATAGGAAATTAGATTTCCATGGGAACACATGTAATTTGTGCAAAATAAAAAAAAATATTGAAAATTTAAATTTTGAGAAAATGAAGATTATGGAATAGCTCTGCACAGCGAGGAAGATCATCTATCATGTCATTATTTGTTTGTCAGAGATATAGGGCTTGGTCCTTGGGGATACCCTGTGTGTTTCGTGTATGTTGGCTCTCCAGCTGTTCCGGAAACAAGTGATCGTTCTTCTCAATCCCTATACAAAGCTTGGTATTTTCTTAGTCTGGATCTCAGGCTCATGTTATTGTAATATCCTCCATTTCATACAGTTTATTAAAAGGGAAACTCTTATATGCAGCAGGTGCAAAGCATCATGGTGCTCTGTCAAGAACAAGGCAACCAAGTGAGCTTCTCCTGAACGAACGATGAACACCAAAGTTATCTGTTCCTATGTTACTCTGGTATTTACAAGGTTGGCAGGCAATAAAGTGCGGTTATAAACACCCATGGTTGACCTCATTTAGGCATGTGGCCGAACCTTGTGCAATGTTTCCATGTTTTCACCCCTATAAATGTCTCTCTTACAAGGGCTGCCATACGTGAGGATAGATGGCAAGACAGTGTGGTTATAACCACCCATGGTTGACCTCACATACTCAGGTTAATATATTACCCTTCCCTAAATCAAGTAATTGACTTAAACTCTCTCTGGGCATGTAGGTCAAGTTGTCGGTTGGGAGGTCCTTATTCAAAGCGACCTTGTGAGAGCTTCTGTGCTTCAGGTATAGAATCATCACTTGTTGGTCCACCAACACACCCCGCCAACGAAGGCACCCTACTGACTGGAAGACCAGAGCAGAGGATGGAACTTTGAATGTGGCCGAACTTTGTGCAATGTTTACATTTACGGTTTCCTAGTGCTAAGTATTTGGCTATACCTCCCTTAGTCTGGGAACATAGATCAAGTAGCTGTTTTGGAGAGGTCTTTATCCCACATGACCTTAGTTGAGGTTCGGGGCTTCTGGCATTGAATTCTCACTCATAAACACACCACCTATGTAGATATCCTGATTGGTCACCCACAGCAGGTTGGGTTGGGTTATAAATCCCTTCCCAAAGCCCACAAATCTGTGACCGAGCCACCATATACTATATACTAGTACCTTAAAATCACACCTAAGATCTTCTTCAGGACCCTCTCAGACATTCTGTAGTAACTTTGTTGTGGAACCCAAGGGTCTACTGACCATGGTTTGGAAACCCAGTGCTACAGGATATGCCTCTTTTGTTTATGGCACAAACAAGCAAAAAGCCATTGCATCTCTGCTCTCGTCTAAAAATACTCCCCCAATCTCCCTCTTTGCTCTGCTTCTTTCCTCCTCTCTTATCACCTCCTCTCACTCCGTATTCAGGACTTTTCTCGTATTGCTCCTACTCTATGGCCCGCTCCACTAGGCTCCTTCTGCCTCAAAACCTCACTAAAATGCATCTGTATAAAGAAGTTCATCAGTTCAGCCTTAAGATGCACAATCCACAGCATAATATCCCCCACACCCACAATCTACAGTGTAACACAGACACCTCCACTTGCTTGAGCCTATTAACTTAGGCACTGCCATCTTGTATCTATCACCCTACTGTAACTCACCCAAACCCTTGAGATTCAAGTGTCAGTTTTCCATCTTGTGTCAGTGCTCTGGGAGCAATATCTGTGTACGTTTGGTTTTAAGCTCAAAGACTCCATTCTTTTGCAATGTGTTAATATTTTTGCCTTGTACATAACCCCTGTATTGCACTGCGGAATATGTTAGTGCGTTACAAATAAAGGGTAATAATAAAAATAATCTTGAGCGGTAACAGCTAATAGATCAAGCAAAGGAATAATACATTTTTATTACGGAGCTGACCCTGTGGATACCCTCTAGATTACGATGAACCATCACGTATTAATCCAAAATGGTACAATGTCATAATCTGATCACTAACATGGTTACACATCTTCCCATATTACCTTGCAAAATCCAGATCCGCCTCTCGCGACATGGTGATGTTGGTGAGGTTCTGTTGGAGAACAAAGATATTTCTGCACATTTTCTTGATCCCAGATTCACTGATTCTCTTGAAGTATTGAGCCCCATTAATCAGGATACAGGAGATCAGGTGCCCCAGACCTAACGGACAGAGGACATCTGTATTATCAATCAGCAAATGCGTGGTCCGGATTTCCACTGTACAATTATCATAAACTAAGATCATGCTCCTTTAAAAATAACATCATTACATTTATGGTTTACAACTAGCAACAAGTTCAATCTTTTTTTATGTGCCATTCCTTAAAGAGACATGGTAGGGTCCTGGATTTTACTGGGTATATATTTACTTTTGTGTATTTTATTTTATTAAGACATTATTTTAAGCTCTGTTTTAAAATTAAACAAATAGTTCATGTATGGTTCTGCCCATTGCAGCGTATGACGACACAGACTCTGTAGGGCAGATGTGCATTGTATTGTCCTAGCTTATAAGAGGCCACATCTCAACAGCATTTTGCAGAATGTAGTTGGGGGAAGGTCACGGATTAGTATGAGACACAGTACCGCAGAGTCTGTATCTTTGTGAGTTGCAGAGGGTAGACCCATACAGGGACTATTTGTGTAATTTTAGTCAGTAAAAACAGAATTTATAAGCACTTCTTAATATAATAAAGTACATAAAAGTAAATAGATACCCAGGGATATTATATACACAGCAACATCAAGAAAGCTTCCATATTCCTGGATGAAATAATTCATTTTGCTGATGATTCTGTTGCCATATTTAGCAGTCCGGTCCCTACGGAGAGCCCTACTCACCTTCAAAGATGTACTGAAACTTATGCTGCTGAAGACTGGCTCCCATGGACTCCTCAATGCCGCTGATGTCCTTATTGAGACGAACAACCAACGGGTCATAGTCCATGCTCTCCACATTGGCTACGATGGCATAGTTCCCTTGCTTGGCCAACGGGATGAGATAGTGGAAGCAGTGCACTCTGGGAGACAAACACAGACAGTGTCCTGTTACCACTCAATGAAAATTAAAGGGCATGTGATCAGTTTTCTCCGGGTGACCTTTTGAATAACTTAACTCTATAATGCTTAAAAATGATTATAATCAAAATAAGAAATATAATGAAAATAAACACAATCTTTACGTTTGAAACGTTTATATGCAATAATTATTTACTGTAGATTTTTTCAGGGCTGATTGTAACATAGTTTTCCATTAGTCCTGTTGAAATCACTGCTAGTTGTATATGATCATTTGGAGCATCTGCAAGGACCAAAAATCACAGGACCCCATGAATTGCAAAACATTCTCCTCATGGCAACCAGAAAATATAATCTTATTCCTTGCGGTTCTAGAGACCTTTTAGTATTATATGGAAATAAATGTGAAATATATATTAGAGTGATCACAGCTTGTAATGTATGGACCTTTCAGGACCTGAGAGTTTGTCCTATCAAGCTGAATAAATCCTGCATGGAGCCAGTATATAAGCTAGTAATGTATGGAGCTTTCAGGACCTACTAAGTTCTATAATTCCTACAGAGCAACCGACTCAAGGTAAATTGTTGGAAAAGATAACACTGCAACATTTAAGAACAATTATAAAAAATGGTAATTATTTTACATATCTTTTACTTGATTTTGATGCTCTACATGATGGTGCCTATAATCTCAGATTCCCTTTCAGTTCCAGAGTTGTAAGAGCCCTTTATACAGCAGGGAAGCAGAAAATAAACTCAGTTCAGTTTTGGGGTCAGATAATGTACAGCAAATTCAATTTCCAGGGTCTTTTAGGGTCACATTCCCCATTACACGACTTGTCGCTGCAGCAGCGTTTAATTCACCCGCTCGAAGCTCCTCAAACATCACCTGGAATATTCCAGCCCGTGATTGACGCTCTCATAGCCCCCACGCGCTCTCTGCGAGGAGTCTCTTATGAAAGCCTGACCCCCAAGGTCATACCAGAAATGTCAAATGCCTCTCAGCCGGCAGGTGAGTCGCAGGCGGCGCAGACGCTTTCCTAGATGAACTTTTCAGAGACCTCCCTATTATGGGGGAGCTTGTAATGGAAATGTTACGGCAAACTAATGAATATGGCAGCGCGCGGCGGCGTAACATGCTCTGACTGTAACCTTTACTAAAAATGGCTTTATGTGGCCTGACACATACTGATGTTAATAGGAAGCGGAGCGGTATCTGCTTGTATAAAGGTGTTTGTAGAGAAAGGTCTGCAGGTACATAAAAAATGTTTATTCTACTATATAAATATACATATCAAGAGTGATGTAGCCGTGAGTGCCCAGGAATCTAGACGAATAATGAAAGTATTGCAGCATATAGTGATATATTTTTATTGGACAAAGATATTCATAATAATATTGACAAGCTTTCGAGAGCAACCTCTCTATCAAGTTATTTAATATTATATATACACAGTCTAGTCACATTATTATGACCACCAGCTAATATCCCAAATAACCGTCGTGTGCAGCATGGACAGCAGCTAGACGGCATGGTAGGGAGTCAATAAGATGCTGGAAGGTTGGCAAGGGTATCTGGAGCCATGCAGACTGCAGTGCATCCGACAGCTGCTGAAGAGTATATGGTGGAGGATCATGCTGGAAGATTATATCCCCTCCAGGGAAGACAGTCAGCATGTATGGGTGAACCTGATCTGCAAGGGTGGATAGAGAGGGCCTTCCAGAGGTATGAGTGGGGAAAAAAAACCAAAACATTCAGCAGGCCATAACGCTGCCGCCACCAGCTTATGCTCCTCCAACAATGGTTGCAGAGTGTTTGATCTCTGAGGTTTTGCTCCTTACGCGCCAACCACTCCAGTAGATGGAGCAGAAAATGTGACTCATCAGAGAAGACAAACCTTGGCTAAATCAGAAGGGGTCCAATTATGTTACTGTCATGCAAATTAAAGTCTTTTCTGATGCTGAACCCTTGTCAGCATGGGCTGAGTGACCAGTGCTCCTGTCATTTTAGAAACACGTCTGGTAGCCACCCTGGAAGGTGAGTTGCTCAACTGTAGCGTGTCGGTTGGCCCTCACACACCTTCGGAGCTGACGTTCACCTCTGACATAAATGGCACCTGATGCTCCGCAGTTTCCACCCCGTTTATACGCAATCATACCGTTTGTCCAGTTAAACCATGGGACACTTTAACCACGGCAGCATGCTAACAGTTCACAAACGGCGCTGTTTCAGAAATACCATCAGCCTTGGCCCAAAATCCAATGACCATTCCCCTTTTTCAAAGTCGGATAAATGGCACGTTTTACCCATGACAGTGATAGTTAATATGTTTGCAGAAGAGTAGTCATAATAATGTGACTCGACCCTGTATGTATATATATTATTTACCCTTTCCAGACAGTACATGTGCAATATACATTGTATTTATATGTAGTACCGGATCTCAGAATAATGTACATGCAGTGCACATTACCAAACCTGTACAAATTACCTATTAAATGGGTTCTAGGCATGTTTATGCTTTATATAAACGTATACCTAAGCAGAGTGACATGGTATATCATATCCCTGTGTATTTATTTACTTTTATGTTCTATATTTTATTAGGAAGTGCTTAAACTCTCTGTATTTCCTGCCAAAAATCAAACAAATGGTCCCTGTATGGGTCTGCCATCTGCAGCTTATGAGGACACAGACTCTGTAGTGCTGGGTGTGGAGTGTCTCATAATAATCAATCAGTGATCATCTCTCTGCAACATGTAGGTGAGATGTGGTCTCTGATAGGCTAGGACACTACAGAGTCTGTGTCTGGCTACACTCCAGAGGGCAGATCCATACAGGGACTATTTATTTTTTTCTAGGCAGTAAAAACAGAGCTTATAGGCACTTCTTAATAAAATAAAGTACATAAATAGATACACAGCAATATAATATACCTAGTAAAATCAAGAAACCTCCCATATCCTCCCCAGTGTTATTTTCATATATAATTTACACTCCGCTTCTAGAAACTCCAACTCTCTTCCTGTATCCTGTCCTGCCTGCTGCCACCTTCCACACCTGTGTACAAGTTCTGTCACTTTAGTATTTTTTGCCAAACATATAGCCTATCACTGGAGGGTGGCTAGGAAAATGACACTGATAGTTTCCTCCTGTGTGGGAATGACCGTAGCTCACAAAATGCAGTACAAGTGTTCAGGATGGCAACCGGAAGGACAGAATACAGGAAGAAAACCCAGGAGGGGGAGGGGCCAAACAAAAAAAAATTCACTAGTCATTAAGGTTTATAGAACCCCCGCGATTACACAAACCCATCTCCTGCACAAGACAACAGGAACAGTGTTTGTTCAAATCAGAATTGTATCTAAACCTTGTCCCAGCATTTCATACTAAGGACAAGACATAAGCGTATCCTGGTTTTATGTCCCGCACTTTCAACTCCTCACAAATAATATGTGTATACTTATTTATATATATATATATATATATATGCCTTGGGCAGCACATTATCAGGAGCCAGCAGGCTGCCTGAAGAAGCATTAAATACATAGAAATATGTTTGTATATGCACAGAAATGTAACTGGACATGACACTTTCTGACATACAATATATACATATATATATATATATATATATATATATATATATATATATATATATATATATGTATGTATGTATATATATGTATATATATATATATATATATATATATATATAAACTTATAATTTGATATATAGAAAGGGTAAAGAAAAAGCTACAAGGCGAGTGAGGGGGCAGCACAAAACCTAAATACGCCCATGATTCCAGGCCAGCATCTGCTGCTCGCTCAAAATGTGCTGCCCTAGGCCTAGCTCACATTGGCCTATACTGAAACAGCACTGGAAAAAAAAAAAGCAGCCGCTGACGATTTTACTTTTGGCCTCCATCATGTTCTCTAACTGAATGGGAGCGTGCCAGTTTGCATACTACCCCCCAAAACACACATTGCATATTTCTTTACCTTAAAGAAGAAACAGTAGATGTCCCAATTAAAGGGGCTCTGTCACTCCAACAGGAAGTTGATCTGATTTTAAAGAGCATTAAAAACTGGCTATACTTTCTTCTAGCAGTTTTTCTCTGCATTAAATAATTTCTGAAATATTTATTACTGATTTTGTGGCTCATTATGCTAATGTGAGGCACAGTATGCTAATATAGTTACAAAGTAACATAGTAACAGCGCTACGGAATATGTTGGAGCATTACAAATAAAACTTAATAATAGTATAATAGTAATTCAGGTTGAAAAAAAAAGACTTTTAGTCCATTAAGTTCAACCTTTTCAGATCTCCTCTGACCTGCAATATGCAGATTAGTTGTTAATTGATCCAGAGGAAGCAAACCCCAGTAATAATTTGCCAATCGTTTCAAAAGGGGAAAAAATTACCGTATTTTTCCGTGTATACGACTACCTTTTTCCCCAAAATGTTGACCTTTAAAGTACAGGGGTCGTCTTATACACGGAATACAGCTGTTTGAGTGGAGGAGGTGGTGGACGAACAGCGCAGGCAGGAAGAGGAGAGCAGTGACAAGGGGGCAGGACAGAGCGCACCCAGAACATGCAGAGAATAGGAGCTGTCTAAAGTCAGACACTTATTTCCTCTCTCGGTCACTGTGTCTTTCCATCTCACTGTCCCTCCCTCCCATCTCCCTTTCTTCATCCCTCCTTCCATCCTTTCCCTTCCAGCGCAGGCAGGAAGAGGAGAGCAGGGCCTTCAAACAGCAGCAGCTCCCGGCCTGGCAGCCCATCCTCAGTGCTGGCACCGTGCTGCCAGCCTTCTTCATCATCATCCCCATATGCATCAGGATCTTCGCGTTTGAGGTGAGGCGGAGATTTAAATTGGTGTGTGTATGAGAAGTGAGGCTGGTAGATGTAAATGTTAATCCCCAGGGCTGGTGGGTGTGTGAGAGGAATGAGAGGTGGGCTGGGTGGGATACTGTGGGACTGATCAGGAGAGTCAGGATAATGTTGAGTAATACTGCTGTGTGATCTCCTATTAACTCTTTCTCACCCCATCACCTCCCTAGACACAGAGGAGAGGATGCGCTGCCGCGGCCCCGGGGACAGGAGAAGAAGCGGGAACAGGGAGATCTGCATGGTGTGAGGGTGCACAGGCCAAGATTGGTGCACGTATGTACCCAGTTGCACACCTCTCTCTGGCTCTGTTTCTGAGAACTGGCACAGTGGGATGATAGGGGCACTGGGCACATCTCCTCTGGCTTAATTAGATACTTTTTTTTTTGAGCACAAAAACATAGGGGTCGTCTTATACTCAGAAAAATACGGTAATTCCTTCCTGACCCCAGATACTGACGATCAGATTCCTCCCTGGATGAATACTCTCTAACCAGGATAACCCAGAGTGCCCTTTTTAATTAAAAATATATCCAATCCCTATTTAAAATTTTCTAGAGAATTCTAGGTAGAGAATTCCACAGATTAACCACCCTTACGGGGAAGAACCATTTTCTTTCTTTAAGGTGGAATCTTTTTACTTCTCAAAGGATGTCCTCTTGTCAGTTGAACACCTCTTGGCACAAAAAACTCCCTTGACAAAGCCTTGTATTGCCCCTGGATATATGTATATAAGGTAATCATATCTCCTCTTAATTTCTCTAGAAAAAAGGCATCCAAGTGTAATTTGAATAGTCTTTCTTCATAACTTACCCCCTCCATTCTCCTTAATATTTTTGTTGCCCTTCTCTGAATTTTTGCAGCTCTAAAATGTCCTTTTTATGTAATGGTGCCCAAAATTGTCCTCCATATTTCAAATGAGGGCGTACTAGAGATTTGTATAGTGGCAGAATTATATTTGCTTCCCTAGCTTCTATACCCTTCTTAATACATGCTAATATTTTACTTACCTTTGCAGCTGCTGCTTGGGATTGAGCACTGTTACCTAGGTGGTTGTCCACAAGCTCCCAAATCCCTTTCAATATCTGATGCACCTAGATTTGCTCCATTAAGATTATAAATTGCATGGCTATTTTTCCTTACAAGATGTATAACTTTAAATGTATTCATATTAAATCGCATCTGCCATTTAGATGCCCATTCCTCTAATTTATGTAAATACCTTTGGAAGGAAAGTACATTGTTACCTGATTTAATTACCTTGCACAACTTCATATCATCAGCAAAAATGGAGACAATACTTTGCAGTCCCAATTCTAAATCATTAATAAATATGTTAAAAAGGAGGGGACCTAATACTGATTCATGAGGAACCCCATTTACCACATTAGACCAATCTGAGTATATTCCATTTACCACAACCCTTTGCTTCCTGTCTTTAAGCTCTCGAACCATGAGCAGATATTTACTGCAATTCCTGTATCCCTTAGTTTGCTCAATAGTCTTCCATGTGGCACAAAAGCCTTTGCAAAATACAAAAAGACTATATCCACTGAGTTGCCTTGATCCAAGTTCCGGTCTTACTGTCTGATAACATTGTAGGTCGTTATTTTTGCCACTACGGAGACAAACAAGCAGACTGTAAACCTAATTATCAAAGCTGCTAATTAATATGCACAATCCGCTCATTTGCATATAAATACAGAAACATAACATGGACTTTCCCAGGACTTATTCACTTTAGAAAAAAATTAGCAACACAACATATAGAAAGTTTTTCATGCTTTTTAAGAATAACTAAAAAAACAACTTGATTTTACAGTGAGTGTCCCTTTAAGGTAGAAATTAACCTAGAATAAGTTGTGTTATCCATTTTCTCCTAAAGTTAATCAATCCTGGCAAATTCCAAGTTGTTGCTGGTGCATTTACAGTGGATATGAAAAGTCTACACACCCCTGTTAAAATGTCAGGTTTCTGTGCTGTAAAAAAATTAGACAAAGATAAATAATTTCAGAACTTTGTCCACCTTTAATGTGACCTATAAACTGTACAACTCAATTGAAAAACAAACTGAAATCTTTTAGGTGGAGGGAAGAAAAAAAAATAATAATAATGTTGTTGCATAAGTCTGCACACCCTCTTATAACTGGGGATGTAGCTGTGTTCAGAATTAAGCAATCACATTCCAAATCGTGTTAAATAGGAGTCAGCATACACCTGCCATCATTTAAAGTGCTTCTGATTAACCCCAAATAAAGTTCAGCTGCTCTAGTTGGTCTTTCCTGAAATTTTCTTAGTCGCATCCCACAGCAAAAGCCATGGTCCACAGAGAGCTTCCAAAGCATCAGAAGGATCTCATTGTTAAAAGGTATCAGTCAGGAGAAGGGTACAAAAGAATTTCCAAGGCATTAGATATATCATGGAACACAGTGAAGACAGTCATCATCAAGTGGAGAAAATATGGCACAAAAGTGACATTACCAAGAACTGGAGCTCCCTCCAAAATTGATGAAAAGACGAGAAGAATACTGGTCTGGGAGGTTACCAAGAGGCCTACAGCAACATTAAAGGAGCTGCAGGAATATCTGGCAAGTACTGGCTGTGTGGTACATGTGACAACAATCTCCTGTATTCTTCATATGTCTGGTCTATGGGGTAGAGTGGCAAGATGAAAGCCTTTTCTTACGAAGAAAAACATCCAAGCCAGGCTACATTTTGCAAAAACACATCTGAAGTCTCCCAAAAGCATATGGAAAAAGGTGTTATGGTCTGATTAAACCAAGGTTGAACTTTTTGGCCATGAAAGATATGTTTGGCGCAAAAACAACACTGCACATCACCAAAAGAACACCATACCCACAGTGAAGCATGGTGGTGGCAGCATCATGCTTTGGGGCTGTTTTTCTTCAGCGGGAACTGGGGACTTAGTTAAGATAGAAGGAATTATGAACAGTTCCAAATACCAGTCAATATTGGCACAAAACCTTCAGGCTTCTGCTAGAAAGCTGAACATGAAGAGGAACTTCATCTTTCAGCATGACAACGACCCAAAGCATACATCCAAATCAACAAAGGAATGGCTTCATCAGAAGAAGATTAAAGTTTTGGAATGGCCCAGCCAGAGCCCAGACCTGAATCCGATTGAAAATCTGTGGTGTGATGTGAAGAGGGCTGTGCACAGGAGATGCCCTCGCAATCTGACAGATTTGGAGTGTTTTTGCAAAGAAGAGTGGGCAAATCGTGCCAAGTCAAAATGTGCCATGCTGATAGACTCCTACCCAAAAAGACTGAGTGCTGTAACAAAATCAGAAGGTGCTTCAACAAAGTATTAGTTTAAGGGTGTGCATACTTATGCAACCATATTATTTTATTTTTATATTTTTTTCTTCCCTCTACCTAAAAGATTTCAGTTTGTTTTTCAATTGAGTTGTACAGTTTATAGGTCACATTAAAAGGTGGAAAAAGTTCTGAAATTATTTATCTTTGTCTCTTTTTTTACAGCACAGAAACCTGTCATTTTAACAGGGGTGTGTATACTCCCCCCCCCCCCCCCTGTACATGAAAATGAGCAGTTCATGCATCTTAATTAGCTTTTTTTAATGTTCTAATTAGGATTGCAGTCTGCTTGTCTTTTTGTGCAGTGGCCAAAATAAAGACCATCAATGTTATCTGAGACGCACATTAGCATACATGAGCATCTGTATATATTTCAGAAATGATTTACTGTAGAGAAAACTTACTAGTACAATGTATAGCCAATGTTTAATGCTCTTTAAAATTAGGTTGGCAGAGCCCCTTTAAGAGTTTTGGAAAAAACAACAAAAGACAGGGTTAAGAAACCCTTTGATATGCTGCCATATTTAGTAGCAATTGGTTCAATAAATGGAAAGCAAAGTACAAGTCTCTGGGGATTCTCCAAGACACAACTAACCTGACTTCCAGGTGCAGGACCAGAAGACAGCGGTCAGACATGTCTTGGAAGGTCTTGGCCAGCTCGTTCAGGGTCTGCAGGGTCCGCTCAGTCACTGCTGGGATGTCCACACTCAGATGATCTGAGCCGGGGGATATGGCTGCAAAGAGAAGAAGGAGAGGCCATTAGTGGGATACAGTGCTCCTTTAAGATGAGTACAACTTGCCTCTCTGTGATGTGTCCTTTAAGATTCTGAACTAGTTTGAGCTCCACAAGTTTAAGGTAACTCCATTGTGCACCAGATAGGAGGGGGAGGGGGGTCTGTGTTTACTTGTGTTCCACCTGCCTTTTTAATTATTAACAAATGTATAACCCAGTAATGCTGTATTAATTAAAATTGTAATCCCTTGTTTGGGGACTGAAGTCACAAACTGTTTATATTGAGCAAGAAACAGGGCTCAGAGAGCTACAAACTGCACTCCCCAATTACACTTGTCAATACAGGATTATGTTGCAGGACGTGAGACGGTAAATAGGACAAAGATGGCTGCACCAAAGTTTACAAGTATATTCTTAGCTGCATTAAAGGAGGCATTTTACATAATTGCTCTTATATCAAGATATTATATGTTAAAATTATCTATTTTTAATTACACTAATAACAGCTAAAACATGTTACATACAGTCTGTTCTGCCCACTGGTTGTTGTTACATGAGTAATTAGCTGAGTGCTGAGTCAATTACGCGCTGTGTGTGGCACTATGGGGAAGGCTGTGATTTATAGCACAGCATCCCCATGGATTAAGTTTACACTGTACGGATCAATTATAGCTTTCCTGTTGTAGGTGAGTACCAGTATTCCATGCCTGCACTAATAGATGTGGTAAGGGTTAAAGCTTTTGTTTGTTGGGATCACTGCACGGAGCAATGACCCCTCACCACTGAGCTGATCTGCATAGATCAATTTTGTAATTAAAGTAATAACATCTAAAAATCTTAAGTTTAATAAGTCTATACTGCCCACTGACTGTTGCATGAGTAATTAGCTGAGTGCATGAGTGCTGTGTGAGGGTCTAGAGGGTAAGGGCTATGATTGATAGCACAGCTTCCCCTTGACTCCGGTTACACTGAGCTAACCAGTTAAACCACAGCTTTCTCGTTGTAGGTGAGTACCAGTATTCCATGCCTGAACAGATAGATGTGGTAAGGGTTTTATATTTATGTTTCTTTGGATCACTTTACAGAGCAATAACCCAGCCTTTCCCCCCAAGCGAGTCTGCATAGCTCAAAGTCCAGAGCAGACACCTGAATTATTTTCTGGTATTTACTGCAGACATGGAGCAGTCTGTGGGCAGTCTTTCACATATATAAACACAGATTTAGTTTGATTTGATGTCTCAGTGAAAAATTTACGTATTAAAAAAAAAAAAATTACTTCACCATGCTTGTTTAAGGAAATATTTACAGTGATTTGGTCCAAATTGGGCTGAATTAAGTGGCCCTTTAAAGAAGACATTTTACCAAAACATAAGTTGCTTTTATATGAAAGAGATCACTTCTAGAAATTCAAATGTGGAAAAGATTTAGCCTTTGCCTTTTATTGCTAAAGATGTTATGTGAAGTGCTGAAGAATAAACAACACAAATCTGCCACAGCGCAGAATTTAGCTGCAGTTTCACTGGCTTTTAACCCTTTCAGCTCAGCATTCAAAGTGTCAGTGACAGAAACAAAACTTAAAATGGCAGAGGAGTAATGGCAGAGGAGTAACTAGCAGACTAGACAGGTTCCATGATGCTTACATGGAAGGTTAAACTTATTTTTAATATAAAATAAACACGTTTAGGTGAAAATTGTCCTTTAAAGGAATATTATAATCGTAAAAAAACAACAACATAGTTTCAATTAGATCACGGATTTGAATACAAAAGAATGACAAAAAGATATTGCAGATTTATGAAACAAATGATAACATTTACAAATTCATTTTTTAATATAGATAATTTCCGCTCTCTATTTCTGGTCCAGATCTGGGTTTTCCAATCATATTCTACAGAGCAGACCAACAGGCCAGGATGTGAGGATGTCTTTAAATGCCCCGGGCCCTTCAAGCTCCGCCACGGACTCCAGTCCTGCTCTCCCACGTGTCTGTCTCCTCTCACACCCCCACTTCCACAGGAGTTATGTCCTCTTCAGGGGGTGCGGCTGCCTGAGCAGCGCGCTGTATTAACCAGACAATTCATTAAGCAGCTGACGCGCACGGGCTGTAAAAAACATTAATTCAGTAAATGAAAAACTAATGGCGTGTTTAGCCGGCTCTTTATCACGGGCGACAGTGTGAGCGCGCTCCATCATCACTGTTTACTGAAGTGATAGTGGATGCCTCTTATCAGGGCCCTTATCTAATGGAATCCGTGCGCAGCTCGCCTGGCGCCATGTCTGTCCGATTACGATTTGAGATGGATTGCGCCGAGTTCAATTTGTTGTGGTGGCGCAAACAAGGGCCCCCCCAAGGTCTGCAGGGAATGACTGGAGATAAATAAATAAAAACTAAATATTGTTATTCTTAAAGGAAAGTCTGAAAACTTTAAATCTGACTATTCAGGAAAAATCATAATCAAGTTCTTAATGAAAAGAAAAAAAATATTGGTTCCTCCGCAGGACCCTGGAAGTTGTGTGTGTGTACGCTTCTGCAGAACTACTGTTGCATTGAATGATGCAAGGGCCATGCTTCTGAGCTAGTGAGAGGGAAAAGGGACGATGTTACTTTACAATGGCCCTCTTATCCCTACCGACTCTCCAAAACACACACTCTCTTGATTCAGCTCTGAGGAAATAATCACAACAAACACAAAATAGATTCCTATACGCAAACGGAACTTCCAAAATCCATTTTTTCCCAAAAATATGTTATGCCCACAGCTGCTAATATTGTTTCTTACTGTGCAGTACCTCTTTTTCTGACCAGATTCGCTCTGCTACTTTGTTGGGAAGGTGTGCTCTTGTAAGCTAAATAGCTTTCCATTAGGTCTGTTGAAAGCACTAGCAGTTTTAGTTGCCGCACATCCATTGTATAGATAGAAGATTTATGTACATTCAAAGTCTCTTCCCACTTTAGGAAGTAGATAAACAGAAACCAAAAAGGTAGCTGCACAACGGGACATAAAGGCAATAAAATAAAAGTTGTCCTATTATTTTTCATATTCTAAAAATGTTTTTCCTACTTTCAAGTGTAGTTCTTCAAAAGAAGTATATTTTAAAATAGGAGTACAAGTCCCTGTATGGATCCGCCCACTGCAGCCTGTGCAGACACAGACTCTTTAGGGCTGGCTGTGCAGTGTAGTGTCCTAGCCTATAAGGGATTACGTCTCAGCAGCATGTTGAGATAGTCACTGATTGGTTAGTATGAGACACAGAAATGCAAGTACAATAGTGTCGGTGTCTTCATCAGTTGCAGAGGGCAATACAGGAACTATTTGTTAGATTTTAGGCAGTAAAACAGAGCTTATAAGCACTTCTTTATAAAATAAAGGACATAAAAGTAATTAATACACAGGGATATTATATACCTACAGGGTCGAGTTACATTATTATGACCACTTATGACGTCAGCAGCGCGTAACCAATGAAATACGGCACGTGTCTTGAGCTGGCTTGGTAGGTATATAAGGTGACATGCAGGCATTCTTAAAACATATCAACTATCGCTGTCAAGGTTAAATTTGCAATTTATCAGACTTTGAAAAGGGGAGGCTCATTGGCTTTTGGGACAAGGCTGACTGTATTTCTGAAACAGCGCAGTTTGTAATCTGTTTGTGTGCTGCTGTGGTTAAAGTATCCCGTGACTGGACAAACAGCGTCATTGCGAATAAACGGCGTGGAAACTGTGGAGCACCACATGCCATTCATGTCCAAGGTGAACGTCGGCTGCAACGGTGTGTGAGGGCCAACCGACACGCTGCAGTCCAAACGAACCAGGGGGCTACCAGACGTGTCTAAAATGACAGTACAGCGAACCCTGTTGCGTATGAGGCTCTGAAGCAAACGACTGGTCACTGCACCCATGTGATGAGGGGTCATCATCAGTAACGGCTTTAATTTGCATGAAGATACCAAAATTGGACCTCTTCTAATTGGCAAAGGGTTGCCTTCTCTGAGGAGTCACATTTTCTGCTCTATCGACTGGACAGACGTTGGCGTGTCAGGCGCGAAACAAATACTCTGCAACCATTGTTGGAAGAACACAAGCTGGTGGCGGCAGCGTTATGGTCTGGGGAATGTTTTCTTGGCATTGTCTGGGTCCACTCATGGCTTACCTATCCATCCTTGCAGATCACGTACACCCTGGAATGGATTGGATCTTCCAGCAGGACAATGTAACATGTCATACGGACAGAACTGTCTGGGAGTGGTTGGAGGAGCAAGACGAAGACTTATGGACTCACTACCACTAGCTGCTGTACGTGCTGCACACATGATATTAGCTAGTGGTCATAATAATGTGATTGGACTGCGTAGTAACATCCTGGAACCTTCCATAACCCTTTAACAGTTGTTAGTGATAAGCATGACCTCATTTTCTATGCAGGATCTACACAAGAAATAACTAAAAACAATCAATTCTTGATAACATTAAGAAATGGAAACAACTTTCCCTCATCTCATGATGTACTAGCCTCTATCAGGTGGTGCCGGCCATGCCCTTTAATGGCAAATAAAAGGACATGTCTACTAAATATAAAGAATTTCTTCCAGTTGTTACTGTATCTCACAGAATATTACACATTGCTCTGTTACTAAACACAAAAACTGCTGATTTTGCAACAAAACAGGAACCAGCGCCCGATGGCCCGGATATTATTAATGTGCTTTGTAGATTTCAAATGTTAATTGTAAAATGAAGTATAATACCACTGATTGTGTAATGATCTGTGACTTGCGGCAGATCGTTATATATAGAAGTCATTAATTAGTATACGGCATCTCCAATGCAAATGGAATTCAAGAGTTTACACTGATTTTTAACCCATTCATGGAACACAAATAATGGCATTTTAATGAGCAAGTGCTGACTTTTTTTGGTGACATTTGTATATCTGCGCACGCTGGAAGATCAGAGCGACGGAGATTTAATGTCATAATTTATCATAACGTCTACAGATGATTTATATTTTATATTAGACATGAAATATATTATGGTGACAAATACACTGTATGTAGAGTATATATTCTGGGTCCTATGCAAATTCATTTATGTAGGTGCGCAAAAAACTTTTTACAATTGCGGGCGCTTTTTTGAACACTTTAAGTACCTACCCAAATCCCACCCGCCCTAAACCCCACTGTAATGGGCGGGCCACATATCAGGGCTGTTGTACCGGAGCCCTGATGCTGCTACGATCTCGACAAAAGCGGCGCGGAGAGGCTCAGGTACTATGGCCCCTGTAGTCTGCGCAGCAATGCCGAAAGGTTAAAGGATCCTCCCTCTACCCATACATGCGCATAATCCACTTCCAATGGCATTGAAAGGGTTAAAAAATATGCGATCGCCACTTTTGATATCGGTTATAACAAGCCCTTTGCTGGGTCACTTTGGGCTGCTTGCATGCCCATCAGAGGTTGAAATACGGTAGGATTTCCTATAATTAACATCTTTAACATATTGTGCATCTTTTCCACATTTTCCTACAATAAAAGTAAACGTTCAATGACATCTGCAGTTTTTACCAGTCAGTCAGACAATATATCTGTTCCAAACTGCAGATTATTGTTGATAATTACAGATTATACCCTCATTTCAAAATCCAGTGCCTTTAGTGTAAGTTATTTGAAAAATTAAAAGCATGCTCTGACCCCAGGGAGTAAGAGAGACGATTAAATAAATCCCACCCGGGGGTCTTTTATTTTAAACTAAGTTTTTTAAAATTTTAAATATATATTTAAATAATTTTAAATGAATTTGGAAAAGGTAGGAAATAAAATGTGTTTCCACTTATAGCATTTACTCGAGTATAAGCCGACCCGAGTATAAGCCGAGGCACCTATTTTACCACAAAATACTGGGTAAAATGAGTGTCTCGAGTATAAGCCTAGGGTGGGAAATGTGCTGCCCCCCTGTGTCCCTCTTGTGCCCTCTGTGTCCCCCTCCCTTCCCTGTGTCTCTTCCCCCCTCCTCATCCTCAACCCCCCTCCTCAACCTCAACCCCCCTCCTCAACCTCAACCCCCCTCATCCTAAACCCCCCTCATCCTAAACCCCCTCCTCATTCTACCCCTCTAAATACCCCCCCCCCCTCCCTTTCCCTTCACTTACCTGCATCTGAAGCTTCTGCTCCGGCCTCCACTCCTTCCAGCGTCTTGACGTGGCGCGCATGTGACGTCACGTCATTAGCAGTGGCGCGCATGTGACATCACATCATTAGCATATACCGGGTGCCGGCAGCCGGTATATGCTAATGCCATGACGTAACATGGGCGCCACGTCAAGACGCCAGAAGGTGCGGAGGCCGGAGCAGAAGCTTCAGATGCAGGTAAGTGAGGGGAAAGTGAGAGGGGGGGGGGGGGGGGGGTCTTTAGAGGGGTAGAATGAGGGGGGTTTAGAATGAGGAGGGGGGTTGAGGATGAGGAGGGGGGAGGGAAAGAGACACGGGGGGGTTAGAGAGACACGGGGGGGTTAGAGAGACACAGGGGGGTTAGAGAGACACAGGGGGGTTAGAGAGACACAGGGGGGTTAGAGAGACACAGGGGGTAGAGAGACACGGGAGGGGGGTAGAGAGACACGGGAGGGGGGTAGAGAGACACGGGAGGGGGGTAGAGAGACACGGGAGGGGGGTAGAGAGACACGGGGGGGGGGGGGAGTGACTCGAGTATAAGCAGAGGGGGCCCTTTTTAGCCATAAAAAAAGGGCTGAAAAACTCGGCTTATACTCGAGTAAATACGGTACATAGATCTAGTGGTAGGAAAATAACAATTTTCATTGAATGTATTTAGGAACAGCGGCAATATTAATAAAACTTAAAACATATAAAAAACAAACAAACATAAAAAGACATATAACACAAAAAAAAAAGAAACCTAAAAAAACATATAAAAACCAAAAACATGAAAACACATAAAAAAAAAAAAAAAAACTATGAGCCCAATTCAATCGCAAGCCCGCATCTCGCAGGCGAAAGGCCGAATGTCTGCGGGTGTGTTGCGGGCTCCTGTTCGTCTCCTATTGTGATGCTATTCAATTGCTCAAGCCCGCAAGTTACTGGTCCAAAGCAGAAACCGTAAACCATGCACTGGTTCGCAGCAGTTTAGAGAGGAAACATGATAAATTAAGCAAGCCCGTAACCTCCCATTTCGAAACAGCCAATAGAAAATGAGACCGTCATTATTATGGCATTAAAACATTGAGGTTACGAGTCAATCAATTAGGTTCAGGGGTCGCATATGCCATCAGACTAGCAAACCCTCAAAATAAAGAATTATGAAAATTAATTCCAATACTGTTCTACAGTGCCTTGCAAAAGTATTCACCCCTTTGACTTTTTACCTATTTTGTTACATTACAGCCTTAAGTTCAATGTTTTGTTAATCTGAATTTTATGTGATGGATCAGAACACAATAGTCTAAGTTGGTGAAGTCAAATGAGAAAAATATAAACATAAAACTATTTTTTAGAAATAGAAAACAGAAAATTGTCATGTGCGTATGTATTCAATCCCTTTGTTATGAATCCCATAAAAAGCTCTGGTGCAACCAATTACCTTCAGAAGTCACATAATTAGTGAAATGATGTCCACCTGTGTGCAATCTAAGTGTCACATGATCTGTCATTACATATACACACCTTTTTTGAAAGGCCCCAGAGTCTGCAACACCTAAGCAAGAGGCACCACTAACCAAACACTGCCATGAAGACCAAGGAACTCTCCAAACAAGTAAGGGACACTATTGTTAAGAAGTACAAGTCAGGGTTAGGTTATAAAAAAAAATCCAAATATTTGATGATCCCAGATGCACCATCAAATCTATCATAACCAAATGGAAAGAACATGGCACAACAGCAAACCTGCCAAGAGACGGCTGCCCACCAAAACTCACAGACCGGGCAAGGAGGGCATTAATCAGAGAGGCAGCACAGAGACCTAAGGTAACCCTGGAGGAGCTGCAGAGATCCAGAGCAGAGACTGGAGTATCTGTACATAGGACGACAATAAGCCGTACGCTCCATAGAGTTGGGCTTTATGGCAGAGTGGCCAGAAGAAAGCCATTACTTTCAGCAAAAAACAAAATGGCACGTTTTGAGTTTGCGAAAAGGCATGTGGGAGACTCCCGAAATGTATGGAGGAAGGTGCTCTGGTCTGATAAGACTAAAATGGAACTTTTCGGCCATCAAACAAAACGCTACGTCTGGCGCAAACCCAACACATCACCCAAAGAGCACCATCCCCAAAGTGAAACATGGCGGTGGCAGCATCATGCTGTGGGGATGTTTTTCAGCAGCCGGGACTGGGAAACTGGTCAGAGTTGAGGGAAAGATGGATGGTGCTAAATATAGGGATATTCTTGAGCAAAACCTGTACCACCCTGTGCGTGATTTGAGGCTAGGACGGAGGTTCACCTTCCAGCAGGACAATGACCCCAAACACACTGCTAAAGCAACACTTGGGGGGTTTAAGGGGAAACATGTAAATGTGTTGGAATGGCCGAGTCACAGCCCAGACCTCAATCCAATAGAAAATCTGTGGTCAGACATAAAGATTGCTGTTCACAAGCACAACCCATCCAACTTGAAGGAGCTGGAGCAGTTTTCCAAGGAGGAATGGGCAAAAATCCCAGTGGTAAGATGTGGCAAGCTCATAGAGACTTATCCAAAGCGACTTGGAGCTGTGATTGCCACAAAAGGCGGCTCTACAAAGTATTGACTTTAGGGGGGTGAATAGTTATGCACAGGGACTTGTTCTGTTATTTTGTCCTATTTGTTGTTTGCTTCACAATAAAAAAAAAAACATCTTCAAAGTTGTGGCATCTTCTGTAAATTAAATAATGGAAATCCCCAAACTATACATGTTAATTCCAGGTTGTCAAGCAAAAAAACACGAAAAATGACAAAGGGGGTGAATACTTTTGCAAGGCACTGTAGTCCATATGGGTGGCCTGATAAGTATTAACTCATTGATACCCGAGATCGATTTAACCCCGAAATGAAACATAAAATTAATTTAAATTTCCTACAGATTTGCGGGATTGAGACTGTTGTGCAATTAATCCTAATGTCTATCATTGCTTTCCCTGTTATTTACAGTGCAGTGGTGATTTTTTATTTGCATTTACAGTGCTGTGAATAGGTGTTAAACCCCTTGCGGGTCCCCTCTAGTACTCGTAGGATTTTCTCCGTCATTTGCCATTTACGGGTGTGAAAACATTTGCGGGCTTGGGGAATTGGAGCAATTGCGATTTTAGCGATCCTAACTCTTGCGGATGGGAAAGATCAAAGGCTTCGGGACGCTGTAAATTACCAGTTTAGCCAACGCAGAGTTTTCAAGCTCATAACTCGTTTGGAGCCCAAAAAAGACGCCAATTGAATAGCAAATTAACTTGCGGCCTCACTTACGGGCTACAGTAACTTGTGAATCCGGCTCTTTATGTTTTAAGTATTTTTAATATCCCTGTGGTTCCTAGATGCATTCAATAACATTTTGTTATTTTCCTACCACTATACTTATGTAGTTAAATGCATGTAGGAACCACAGTGATAATTAAAACACTTAAACATAAAAACATAATTTAAATAACGTAAAACATATAAAAACACATAAAAAAAAGAAAAAACATAAAAACATAAAAAATATAAAAAAAATATATTTTTAAAAACAAAAACATAAAAAATGTATAAAAAACATAAAAAAAACAACCTATAAAAACATATAAGTTTTTAGTGTTCTTGATATCTCCGTAGTTCCTACCACTATACCAATGAGCCCGTATTTGGACCCTGCGCCGTGTCATCACCTCCCTGCTGTGACACATCTTTAATCCCTAAATACAATTGTTGGAAGAGGAAGAGGCCATTTGTATTTCTTTAAAACACAAGAGGGGAGGAAAATGACTTGTCGCACCTGACTGCTCTAGTAATAAGAAATCCAATTGTGAGTGAGGGGAGATAAGGAGAGCAGTGGAGGGGCCGTCACATGAGCAAATACTAAGTAATGAGCAGGGCTGCCACTGCCTGGCATGATAAAACACTCCATTAGCCGTGCCGCTTTAAATGAGTGATAATTGTGGCAACTCAGAGCTGGAAGGTGATTGAATTTTTATCTGTAGCCGGACGTCTTAACAAGCTGGCCAAGAGCAGAGATGCCCAACGCGCGTTGCACCCCCTCTGCAGTGCAGGCTCCGCTGGGGGTTCTGTGCCATTAACTAGAGATTACTGACCCACAAAAAGGGGTTACAAATAGATGTTTTGATCCACTGGTTGCAAGAGAGTCTTACTAAAGAGAGGGTAATATATATATATATATATATATATATATATATATATATATATATATATATATATATATTTATCTATTTACTTTTATGTAGGTTATGTACTTTATTTTTATTAAAAAAGACTTGTAATCTCCGCCTAAAATCATACAATAGTCTATAGGTCAGCCCACTGTAGTGTATGCATTCACAGACTTCCTAGGGCTGGATTTGCAATGTAGTGTACTAACCTATCAGGGATCAGGTATCACGTTGCAGAATGTTGCGGAGACATGGTCAGTCATTGGTTAGTATGAGACACTGCACATCCAACCCTACGTTGTCTATGTCTGCATATACAGCAGTGGCCAGACCCATACAGGAACTATTTGTTAGATTTTAGGCAGAAAATACAGAGCTTATAAGCACTTCTTAATAAAATAAAGTACATGTCAGGGAAATGATATACCTAGTAAGACCCAGGAACCTTCCATAGCCCTTTAAGGTATAAATGTGTCCCATTATGCTCGGAGCATAATAATGTTCATGTCATGATGGTGACCAAACCCAAGCTCCACCATGGCCATGATCCGGTCACTGGGAGTGAGATGAGAACTCTGGGAAACTACCTGCCTGACATCTCACATCTGACATATGAGAACAAAGTAAAACCTATAAAGAGGCCGAATATCCCAAACTATCACCCAATGGAGTCACAGTAACATTGTGTCACTTGTCTAGTCAAGGTGTGCGTGTTCTGCCAATATAATCAGTTTATTGTTTTATTTTCTGCACTTTCTACCATTTTGTATGCTGGTGTTATTTGTTTTTAAACAAAAAAGAAATCAGGGTGTGCTCAATCTGAGAACGAACAATACCTAAGTAGGTTTGTTCTATAGGTCTGGTTACCAACTCAGAGAGCAGCCTCTTTTAGCCACTTGTGCCCTTCACAGGGAGAAATATCCTGTAGTATATCAGTCTGGTCCCACTCACTAGAGTGATCCAGCCCCAAAATACCAGGCAATTCTACCCTGTGCAGGGGAAACAGCAAACCCCAGACGCGTTTCGGCCTTAGGGAGTAAAGCTGCACCTCACTGACGAGGCCCAGAGGCCGAAACGCTTCTGGGTTTGCGGTTTCTCCTGTTCAGGGTAGAATTGCCTGGTATTTCGGGGCTGGGTCCCTCTTTTGAGTGAGACCAGACTGATATACTACAGGATATTTCTCCCTGTGAAGGGTACAAGTGACTAAAAGAGGTTGCTCTCTGAGTAGGTAACCAGACCTATAGAGCAAACCTACTCAGGTATTGTCCATTCTCAGATTGAGCACCTCAAAGTTTGTTGTTATTAATTGTTTTTCTTGTTTAAAGGTAATGGAAGGTTCCCTGTTTTTAATAAACTTCCTAAGTGTGCGTTTGCCGAGCTAAACATTAAAAGCTCGGTCTTTACTCACTGAAACCTTCCAAGCAGTCCCTACAAAGCTCTGCCCCCTGTAACTCATGCACACAGTATTTCTATTAGTACTAGATGTACTAGCCAATCACAGACTGGTTCCCAGCAGCATGTTTTGAAATGCAGGCTGTATTATTTCTTACATTATTAAAATATTTTCCTCCTTACCATTTGGAGTGTGTTTTAAATATAAGTAGAGTAGAGCGCCAATTAACTCTTTCACCTATACAGTTAATTAAAATCCAAAGAGCACATGGGGTTAATAAATAAATTAATACAATCGTGTGCTATATATACATCCTAATGGAATTTGCCATAATATTGAATAGTATGATATCCGATATCTCCTGGCGGTGTATATGCAGATATTCTGCTACCAATATAGGTATTTGTGACCCGGGGTCACCGCTCATGTGCTTCATTTGCACAGATTATCTATTGATTTGATTTACATTCCCGCAAAATAACTGATCTAGACCAGAGTTGGCAGCCATGGTTAGGAATGAAAAAAATAATACATTCTTGCTCTCATCTGCATGTCATTACCCAGCATGCCTATCTGCAGAGTAACCACATGTGACCTGGTATATAATTGGGAGGCGTCTCACAGTCAGTAATTCAATGGTATATTGCCTGAAAATTGATTTATGATTCTGCCATAGCAGCTGAATATATTACATTACATTTGTTATATCTTAACAGCTGAATTATGTACACTATTGTTATTGATATATAAAGTGATTGTGTGGTTCCAGCTTCATGGGATCGGTGTTCGCTACCATCTGTTAGTTCAAGATGGCTGAAACCTGCACACAAACCCACAGGAGGCTGCTCACTTGTGACAGTATTCATAACATTCATCCATCTGTATTCAAAATGGTTTTACAATGAATGGTACCTGCCTGGTGTGCTGGGTCTGTCCCCACCTCCTTCCCTTCATGATAGATTTTTTATGAATGGAAGCCATGAGACAGGTGTTCCTTCCATCTGGTAGCTGTTAGTTATTCAGCAGGTGGGACTTCTCTCCCCCTATCCCTGTGATGTGAAGAGTTTGGCCATGTACCCACATGATGTCATTAGTAAAACAGGTGACAGGAATGGCTATCTCATGGCTTCCATATAATGTGAGTGATGTGGCATGAGGGAGGTGGAGACCGATCAAGCATCTCAGGTAGGTAACTTTCATTTCTAGATTCCCCTAGCCCTATAACTGGTACAAACACTGCCCCTTAATGGTCTCTGAAATATTATAAGTCAGAGAACTGCAGATATTAATTACAGTGACACAGTGGAGGTGCCAAATGTGGTATAATCTAAAACTCTAGGCAATAAGCGCTTTGTCAATTTAATGTAATAAAAAATAGCATTTTCTTATACTGACGTTTGTATTTCTGACCCTTTCAAAAATCCTAGTCTGTTATCTCTTTCTAATGTGTGATTATAGCCAATAAAGGATTTTATCCCCAGGTGATCTGGCTCTATTGTTTGCAATCTAAGGCAATTTAAAGCTGCAAGACTGAGTACTCGCACAACCCAGGGAGTAAGTATATTGATTAGGCTAATAACTGTATGTCAATTTCATGTGGCTTTAGAAAGAAAATGCGTTTTAAATTGTATTATATCTGGAATCATACATAATATATATATGCTAATGACGTGGCGCGCATGTGACGAAGGAGGATGAAGATGGGGGGGTTGAGGGGGTTTGAGGATGGGGGGTTGAGGAAGGATGATGAGGGAGGTTGAGGATGAGGAGGGAGGTTGAGGATGAGGAGGGAGGTTGAGGATGGAGGATGAAGACGGAGGTTGAGGAGGGGGGTTGAGGTTGAGGAGGGGGGTTGAGGATGAGGAGGGAGGTTGAGGATGGAGGATGAAGACGGAGGTTGAGGAGGGGGGTTGAGGTTGAGGAGGGGGGTTGAGGGGGCCTGAGGAGGGGGGTTGGGGGGGTTGAGGATGGGGGGGTTGAGGAGGGAGGATGAGGAGGGAAGATGAGGAGGGAGGATGAGGAGGGAGGATGAGGAGGGAGGATGAGGAGGGAGGATGAGGAGGGAGGATGAGGAGGGAGGTTGAGGATGAGGAGGGGGGTTGAGGATGAGGAGGGGGGTTGAGGATGAGGAGGGGGGTTGAGGATGAGGAGGGGGGTTGAGGATGAGGAGGGGGGTTGAGGATGAGGAGGGGGGTTGAGGATGAGGAGGGGGGTTGAGGATGAGGAGGGGGGTTGAGGATGAGGAGGGGGGTTGAGGATGAGGAGGGGGGTTGAGGATGAGGAGGGGGGTTGAGGATGAGGAGGGGGGTTGAGGATGAGGAGGGGGGTTGAGGATGAGGAGGGGGTTGAGGATGAGGAGGGGGGTTGAGGATGAGGAGGGGGGTGAGGATGAGGAGGGGGTTAAGGATGAGGAGGGGGGTTGAGGATGAGGATGAGGAGGGAGGTTGAGGATGAGGAGGGAGGTTGAGGATGAGGAGGGAGGTTGAGGATGAGGAGGGAGGTTGAGGATGAGGAGGGAGGTTGAGGATGAGGAGGGAGGTTGAGGATGAGGAGGGAGGTTGAGGAAGGATAATGAGGATGGGGGGGTGGAGGGGGGGTTGAGGATGGGAGGTTTGAGGAGGGAGGTTGAGGATTTTGCTTCAAAGTTCTTTATTAGAATTTTTTTTTTCCTGAAATTTCCTTCCTATAATGAGGTGCCTGTTGTACGCCGATAAATATGGTATATATATATATATATATATATATATATATATATATATATATATATATATATATATATATATAATTTTTTTTTTCTTCCTTCTCATTACACAGTAACCATTTAAACTATGAACATAGTTATGTCTGACATTGCTGCTGCATTAAATAGCACTGCAAAGCTGGAATAATGAAGTATAACTACTGCAGGGTTACAATACGGTATTAATGTGATCTTGTATTAATCTTATCTATTCCACTCCAGGAGCTCCAATCGGTACCTGCTCTCCCAGCACTGTCACTGAACCCATCATAATATATTCTATTTAAATGTACAATATCCTGACCTCTGGGCTCAGTGATTAAAGAGCCCTCTCACTTTCACGCATTTCTCACGGCACCGGCTCTTATGACTTTTCATTTCTGTAGAGGAGTAAATAAATTCTAGCTGAGCTCTGAGCTCGGGGTGTCAGGAGCTGGATATTCATGGTCGGGTTTATTTAACTTCCAGTCGGAGCTCAAATATAGAGCCAGCACCACCAAAAATATATGATCTTTTTATGAAGATTTAAAAGGTATATGGAAGTTTCCTGGATTATGAAGCATCTAAGAGGAGAATCAGAAATAAATATACATTAGTAAACTTACCCTAAAGTTTGCACTTTATTTGGTGGTTAAAAAGAAGAAATGTTAATTTTATTTTGCACCCTATTAAATCATTTCAGACTGAACTGGTCCTGAACCTGCTGATCACTGGGGAGTGACGCTAATGACTGGACGGCCATCACTGTATAATGTACAGTCAACATATGTAGTTTAATTAAAAACGGATAAGGTGAAGATCCCGGGGAAGCTGCAAGGAAGTGGCTATGAAACAAAAGGAAGACAAGCAAGCAAAATCTGCACTTACTATCATTTACTAGCAGGTGTGGAACTTGTTTTTTTGCAGCAGCTCCATAGCAGATACTCCAATCTCTTATCAGGATATATATATCACATATAATAGTTGTCAAACTACGAATCGTCATCACACTTTGCGAGCTCGAGAAGTGAGCTCTCAAGAACTGCTCCCTCGCTTTCAGGCCGCATTTGCAGAAGGTGGAGGCTCCCACGTCGGCTGCAATGAGCCGTTCGCGAGGGGAGCATTTGCGGAGATGGAGGCTCCAACGTCGGCTGCAATGAGCCGTTCGCGAGGGGCGTATTTGCGGAGGTGGAGGCTCCCACGTTGGCTGCAATGAGCCGTTCGCGAGGGGCGCATTTGCGGAGGTGGAGGCTCCAACGTCGGCTGCAATGAGCCGTTCACGAGGGGCGCATTTGCGGAGGTGGAGGCACCCACGTTGGCTGAAATGAGCCGTTCACGAGGGGCGCATTTGCGGAGGTGGAGGCTCCAACGTCGGCTGCAATGAGCTGTTCACGAGGGGCGCATTTGCGGAGGTGGAGGCTCCCACGTTGGCTGCAATGAGCCGTTCACGAGGGGCGCATTTGCGGAGGTGGAGGCTCCCACGTTGGCTGCAATGAGCCGTTCACGAGGGGCGCATTTGCGGAGGTGGAGGCTCCCACGTTGACTGCAATGAGCCGTTCACGAGGGGCGCATTTTCGGCGGTGGGGGCTCCAAAGTCGGCTGCAATGAGCCGTTCGTGAGAGGCGCATTTGCGGAGGTGGAGGCTCCCACATTGGCTGCAATGAGCCGTTCATGAAGGGCGCATTTTCAGCGGTGGAGGCTCCCACGTCGGCTGCAATGAGCCATTCGCGAGGGGAGCATTTGCGGAGGTGGAGGCTCCCACGTCGGCTGCAATGAGCCGTTCGCGAGGGGCGCATTTGTGGAGGTGGAGGCTCTACGGCGCCTCACAAGCGGTTACAAACACCCACAGAAGTGGGAGTTTGAAATAATACATCTAACACGCAATCACTAAATACGGACTTACACAAAAAAATACGAGCCGCAGAGGGAGGTATACAAATGTAATGATTCATAACTTTGTATAAATAAACTTAAAACACTTTCTTTATTCTACTTGTACTTTCCATATCTTGTTTTTCCACTACAGGTTTAAATACCTTGTGCCCACACATTGCATGACACTGGTGCCATATGATATTACAGAGGGGCCTGGTTGGTGATAGCCATACTATATAAGACTTACACTGCGCGCTGGGCAGGTTGGAGATCGCCGCTTTCAGCCGCCCCGCCAGCCACTCCAGACTCTCATGTAGGTTTGCCAAGGCCTTCAGATCACTAACGTCCCCCATTATCTCATTCTGTGGAATAAGTTTATCTCCAAGGTTTCCAATCAGGACTTCTGATTCCTTGGCAAAGGCAGCCCTGAAACAGAAGAAAATGACAGCGATTGTAAATAGACTACAACAGTCATTTCTAGACTTTGTAAGAAATGGATTCAGAGTCTTAAATATGGTGTCATTTAATACTATATGTCAGCCTTTCCCTTTCAGACCCATCCACAAAGCAAGATTCATATCTTTTGTTAATGAGAGATCATGCAGAGCTACCACCAGTGCAGGCGGTGCAATGCAAGGGGAAGGTAGTGTAGTGAAGACCCCCCCCCCCCCCATGTTTTATATGGTTATGGATTGGAAGAGGTTAGCCTTTGTGGGCACATTTGCCTGCCAAGGTTCCCAGAGTGCAGTGTAATAACTATATTTCTTGGAATTCTGGGTATGAAAACGTTTTTAACTTGTTTTAGACATTCAAATGTGAACACAAATGCACTATCCATTTCTGTGCAATCTGGTTTCCAGCCGAGCATTTAAAAACTTATGTATTAAACATTTTGTTGTCTTGAAAACATACTTTAACACTCTGATATTTAAAATAACCATGAAGCATAACATTTTAATGCCAGATGTGATGGAACTTTCTATAATAAATATTTTCGTGCTCATGCATTACATAGCTGCTAGCTTGTTAAATTAAAAGACACTTGCTTCTGGGGAGGAAAGCTATGGCAAGTCTGCACAAGCTAATAAACAGTAAAGATTTGACACCATCAACAAAAGTCTGTATTGTTAGATCTCTGGTACTCCCAGTAGTAATATACGGATGTGAGAGCTTGGCCATAAAGAAGTCTGAGCGCTGGAGAATTGATGCCTTTGAATTGTGGTGTTGGAAAAAACTGCTTAGAGTTCCTTGGACTGCAAGAAGATCCAATCAATCAAATGAAGCCAAACTGTTCACTTAAAGGTTTGATCATGAGGTTGAAGTTCAAATATTTTGTCCACATCACAAGACAGGATTCCTAGAGAAGACTCTGATGCTGGGAAAGAGTGAAGGAACAGGAGAGGCGAAGATGGATAGACGAAGCTGTTGTATCAATGAACATGAGCTTGAGGGAGCTCAGAAGGGCAGTGGCTGACAGATGTTCCTGGTGAGCTGTGGTCCATAGGGTCAGAGAGAGTTGGACGCTACAGAAAACTCAACAACAAGCTTGCTATGTACAAACATGTGAACTACAGTGGTCCTTTGATCTGAAAACCTTTTTTCTCCCAAGATCCTCTCTGTTCATGGCTCAGGTCCAGGGAACATGTTTTGCTTTGTAGTTTATCTTCGAAAACCATATTATATGAATTAAACAAGTCCGCATGAATTACTGATTGTGAGAGGGACCGGGGACAAACAGATTTACGCTCATAAAAAGAACACACACCATCTATTTTACCAGATCACTAAACCGTAAAGAAGGAAGGTGATAATTGCTGCACAACTCATAAAAATGTCTGCATCGTAAAATGTAGTGGCGCAGGCTGCGAGTTTAGCGTCTGACAAGTGCCATAATAAAAGTGTCTGTTACTGAACAGCTGGGCACACTCAGACAAAGGACGCCTGGCACAGAACATACACAGTGAATGGAGATCTGAGGAGGGAAGTGCAGCATCTTAAAGACACGGCGGGAGATCAGTGCGGTGATAATACACATCAAGGAGGTGAAGGTGGAGACGCGACCCCGGGCGGTTGTAAATACTCTCACTCATGTATAGTCTATTCACTGATATATCAAGTTTCCTCTCTATGTATCAAGCACACAGCAAAAAGTAGAGGCCCAAGGACTGGCGCGGGTCCTGAAAAGCTTATCTACAGGTCCTTCGGAACCAAGAGAGATCAGGAGAGCCATATATGTTCTAGATACCACTACCATTAGTCCTGGGTCTAGATCGATTACTGATTTCTTTTCTGCAGTACTAGATCTGAAAGCCAGTATCCATAAGCCTAACAGGAAGTTGATTAGCTATACATTGTACTAGCAGTTTTCATTTACCAAAAATCATTTTTCAATATTCAGCATTGATTTCTCCGCTCCTATAAACGTATGTGCGGCTCAGTATGCCAATGTGCGGCTCAGTGTGATACTTTAAGGCCTAGCATGGTAATGTACGGCTCAGTGTGCCAACGTGTGGTTCAGTGTGCTAATTTGTCGCTCGATATTCCAACATATAGAGCAGTGTGAAGCTCAGTAAGGTAATGCGTAGCTCAGGGTCCTTGATAAGGGTGGGAGAGGGGTCATACTGCCAGATAACATTGGGGTCTTTATTTTGGTCACTATAGAGACAAGCAGACTGTAATCTTAATTAGCACAGAAAAGCAGCTAATTAATGTGCACAAGCAACTCATTTTCATATAAACACAACAAGACCTATATGAAATTTCCCAGGATTGATTCACTTTAAGCACAACATAAAAAACAACTTGATTTCGGGGTGGCAGAGTCCATTTAAGCATCAGAAGGCAAATAGATCACAGAGGTTGAGAGCCACTGATACAGGGCATTATGGAGAGTGGCCATGGGGTCCAGGAGCGGATATCAAGGCCATGGGGTCCAGGAGCGGATATCCAGGCCATGGGGTCCAGGAGCGGATATCCAGGCCATGGGGTCCAGGAGCGGATATCCAGGCCATGGGGTCCAGGAGCGGATATCCAGGCCATGGGGTCCAGGAGCGGATATCCAGGCCATGGGGTCCAGGTGCGGATATCAAGGCCATGGGGTCCAGGAGTGGATATCAAGGCCATGGGGTCCAGGAGCGGATATCAAGGCCATGGGCTCCAGGAGCGGACATCCAGGCCATGGGCTCCAGGAGCGGATATCCAGGCCATGGGGTCCAGGAGCGGATATCCAGGCCATGGGGTCCAGGAGCGGATATCCAGGCCATGGGGTCCAGGTGCGGATATCAAGGCCATGGGGTCCAGGAGCGGATATCTAGGCCATGGGGTCCAGGAGCGGATATTAAGGCCATGGGGTCCAGGAGCGGATATCCAGGCCATGGGGTCCAGGAGCGGATATCCAGGCCATTGGGGCCAGGTGCGGATATCAAGGCCATGGGGTCCAGGAGTGGATATCAAGGCCATGGGGTCCAGGTGCGGATATCAAGGCCATGGGGTCCAGGAGTGGATATCAAGGCCAAGGGGTCCAGGAGTGGATATCAAGGCCAAGGGGTCCAGGTGCGGATATCAAGGCCATGGGGTCCAGGAGTGGATATCAAGGCCATGGGGTCCAGGAGCGGATATCAAGGACATAATGTCCATGAGCGCATATCAAGGCCATGAGGTCCGTTTTGTTATCCTGAGAGTGGTGTGGAGGCCTGGAGCACAATTCTTATGTATTTGGAGGGGTGGAAGGTTCCATGGTGCACTCACAGGGTCCCACCCACACTTTAGCTCTACTTCTGGCAAACTGTTTAAAGGGATATGGAGGGCTCCTGGATGTTACTAAGTGCAGTACATTGCAAAAGTATTTACCCCCCTTGACTTTTTACCTATTTTGTTACATTACAGCCTTAAGTTCAATGTTTTGTTAATCTGAATTTTATGTGATGGATCAGAACACAATAGTCTAAGTTGGTGAAGTGAAATTAAAGAAATATATACATACAACAATTTTTTTGAAATAGAAAACAGAAAATTGGCACGTGCGTATGTATTCACCCCTTTGTCAAATCTATCATAACCAAATGTAAAGAACATGGCACAACAGCAAACCTGCCAAGAGACGGCCGCCCACCAAAACTCACAGACCGCGCAAGGAAGGCATTAATCAGAGAGGCAGCACAGATACCTAAGGTAACCCTGGAGGAGCTGCAGAGATCCACAGCAGAGACTGGAGTATCTGTACATAGGACGACAATAAGCCGTACGCTCCATAGAGTTGGGCTTTATGGCAGAGTGGCCAGAAGAAAGCCATTACTTTCAGAAAAAAACAGAATGGCACGTTTGGAGTTTGCGGAACGGCATGTGGGAGACTCCCGAAATGTATGGGGAAGGTGCTCTGGTCTGATGAGACTAAAATTTAACTTTTTCGCTATCAAAGAAAACGCTATGTCTGGCGCAAACCCAACACATCACATCACCCAAAGAGCACCATCCCCACAGTGAAACATGGCGGTGGCAGCCGGGACTGGGAAACTGGTCAGAGTTGAGGGAAAGATGGATGGTGCTAAATACAGGGACATTCTTGAGCAAAACCTGTACCATTCTGTGTGTGATTTGAGGCTAGGACGGAGGTTCACCTTCCAGCAGGACAATGACCCCAAACACACTGCTAAAGCAACACTTGGGGGGTTTAAGGGGAAACATGTAAATGAACTTGAAGGAGCTGGAGCAGTTTTGCAAGGAGGAATGGGCAAAAATCCCAGTGGTAAGATGTGGCAAGCTCATAGAGACTTATCCGAAGCGACTTGGAGCTGTGATTGCCGCAAAAGGTGGCGCTACAAAGTATTGACTTTAGAGGGGTGAATACTTACGCACATTGACACATTTTGTCCTACTGGTTGTTCGCTTCACAATAATAAAACAAAATTAAAGTTGTGGCATGTTCTGTAAATTAAATGATGCAAATCTTCAAAACACGAAAAATGCCAAGGGGGTGAATACTTTTGCAAGGCACTGTATATAATATACCTGGGTGTATATTTATTTATTTTATTAAGACGTGCTTATAAGCTCTGTTTTACTGCCTAAAATCAAATAAATAGTTCCTGTATGGGTCTGCCCTCTGCAGTATGCAGACACTGACTGTCGGTATGGATGTGCAGTGTAGCGTCCTAGCCTATCACGGACCAAGTCTCAGAAGCATTTTGCAGAATGTTGCTGAGAGATGGTCACTGATTGGTTAGTATCAGACATAGCACATCCAGCCCTTGAACTTTATTTAAAACCAGCAAAATAGAAAACAAATTACACACAGTGGTCCCTTAAAGGGACCCTGTCACCCCAAAATCAAGATTTATTTTTAGGTTATTCTTAAACAGCATGAAAAACTAGCTACATATTGTGTTATCCATGTTTTTCTAAATTGAATAAATCCTGGGAAATCACATTTTGTTGTTGATACATTTATATGCACATGAGCAATCACACATATTCATTAGCGGTTTTAATTAAGAGTCTGATTGTCTATGGTCAAAATAAAGAACTCCAATGTTATCTGAATGTAGACCCCTCTCCCACCCTTACAAAGCACTCTGAGTCGTGCATTATCATACTGAGCCGCACATTATCATACTGAGCCGCACATTAGCATACTGAGCCGCACATTAGCATACTGAGATGCACATTAGCATATCAAAGAGCAACAAAATCAATTTTAAATATTTCAGAAATAATGTACTGTAGAGAAAAACTGCTAGTACAATGTGTAGCCAGTTTTTAATGCTCTTTAAATTAAATCAATTTGCCGTTGGGGGGACAGCGTCCCTTTAACTTGCCGGTAGTCACTGCTTACCCTCTGCCCCTTATTATTCTGGACACTAATCCAGATGACGGCACATTAATACTGATAGTGTGAGGGTCCCGGCAGGTGCTGAGGGTGCTCCCCCCTGACTCCGGCCGTGCATTCACTTGCTATTCTCACTACACATCTCCCTCTTCTGTTCTCACATCAAAGTCAAGTCTGCGAATAACAAATGTCCTCCTGGCGCTGAAGTCTCTGCGCGGCTAATGAAATGAGAGGTAACCTTTATGGGACTTGAAGGACACCAAGTGCCAAACAGTCTTCAGGGCTTTAAAAACTAATTATACAAGGAGAATGCGGCCATTATTCCTGGCCCTGCTCCGCTGAGCTGCAAGTGCTTAATATCCTGAGAGTGGGACGCTTCACCTGCCCGGATGTGTGACGCAGGCATCCCACGGCATGAACCCCTGGAGGGCGAGTGTGATTAGTAATGCGCGGCGCAGTGGTGCAAAACAAGGGGAGGGAATCCAATCAGTGGGATAAACACTGGGGTAGCCTGGTGTTAAGTGAGGAACACAATATGGATGCAGCCAGGTCTTCTAAACCACGGAAATCTATTGTTTATTGCTTTAAGTTTCGTTGTTGTTCAGTTGTGTCTGACTCTCTGTGACCATATGCATGCAGCATGCCAGGCTCATCCATATGGTTTTCTTGGTAAAGATACTGGAGTGGGTTCCAAGGTCCTTCTCCAGTGGGTCTCCGATTTGTCTGACCTCTCTACTATGACCTTCCCATCTTAAGTGACCCTACACGGTATAGCTCACAGCTTCATTGAGATACACAAGCCCCTTCACCACGTAAGGGAGCGATCCAGAAGAGGATGCAAATACCACTGAACCATTTCAATGCTTTAAATACCACTGAACAAATTGTCCCCCAGCATCACTATCGGGTTCCTCGTTGTTGTTGGGGTGACAGCGTCCCTTTAAAGGAATATGTTTTTAATATTAAGATAAACTATCTAAGTGGGCATTTTCATCTAGACATTATTTTATTCACTTTTTAATAACTCAAACCTTCCAAACAGTCCCTACAATGCTCCACTCTATTGGTACTAGCCAACCAAAAACAATTTCTCAACAACATGTTTTAAAATGCTGCTGAGAGACAATCTGTGATTGGCTAGTACATCTAGTACTACAAAGACATGTGTGCATTACTGCTGGTGCAGACGTTTGCGCGGACTAATTGTAAGGTTTCGGTGAGTAAAAACAGAACTTTTAAAGGGCCAGTTCATTCAGCACAACTTGGAGCACACCACTGTAATGTACTCCTAAAAATATGTTGAAATACTTTTTGAAGTTTTGAAATAGGTGCCTTTTTCACAGAAAAAATAATAAATGAAGTTCTGTTTACATGAGAATTAGGCAAGTCCCTAGGCAGACTGACAGCAAGAGCTGTGTGCAGAGAGCAGACACAGAATGGTGGTAAACCCTTCTCAAATACATCTGCGCAGGGAAATGACTGCTGGAAACTCACAAATATGTTATTTGTGAGTTAACTGATGGCTGATTAAATTCCTGAAAGAGACTAAAACCATCAATCTTTCTCTTTACGGAGCTTGGAATGGCCGTTCCCGGCAGATGCTGTAAATCATGGGGCAGCCTTCAGTGCGTCTGTAAATCATAGAGCAGTCTGCAGTGTGTCTGTAAATCATGGTGCAGTCAGCAGTGTGTCTGTAAATCATGGTGCAGTCAGCAGTGTGTCTGTAAATGATGGTGCAGTCTGCAGTGTGTCTGTAAATGATGGTGCAGTCTGCAGTGTGTCTGTAAATGATGGTACAGCCTGCAGTGTGTCTGTAAATAATGGGGCAGTTTGCAGTGTGTATGTAAATCATGGGGCAGCCTGCAGTGCATCTGTAAATCATAGAGCAGTCTGCAGTGTGTCTGTAAATCATGGTGCAGTCAGCAGTGTGTCTGTAAATGATGGTGCAGTCTGCAGTGTGTCTGTAAATGATGGTGCAGTCTGCAGTGTGTCTGTAAATCATGGGGCTGTCTGCAGTGTGCCTGTAAATCATGGGGCAGTCTGCGGTGTGTCTGTAAACAAACCTAGGAAGGCAAATTTTTAACTGTTCTTAATTAAAAAAAGCAATATATCACTTTAAAATTCCAAACAACAAACAAATTGTTCCCCAGAATTTTTTACGCCGTTTAGTCGTGTACAACTCTCTGTGATCTCATGGTCCATAACACACCAGGCACATCTTTATGTCCATGGTCATGCAGATACCGGAGTGGGTTTCCAGTTCCTTCTCCAGTGAGCCACAGCATACAGCTTCTGGTATTCCTAGGCAGTCTCCCATCCAAGTACTGACCAGACGCAACCCTGCTTGGCTTCAGGGTGGAGTTACCTCTTGGCTCCCTGACTGCAACCTGGGTTCGATTCCAGTGGTGAAAATACTGAATCCTAACCACTGGACAACCAGGGGACTTCACCAGAGGACAGTAAGTGTTAATGGATTTGAGCTTGATAATATGTCTGGCATCTTCTACAATGGATGGAAAATCGCCAGTGTATGAAAAGAAGAGCATCGAGGTGATGAGGGCTTAATTTAAAATGGCTAATATAGTATATATATAGTATAGTAGGAAGCCATCTGTGATGTTACTGCTGGTCCATACATTTTAAGAGTTGGAAAAAACAAGCACCAGTTGAGGATAATCCGAACATGACTACTGTACCCACGACTAAGGGCTGGGCCAGAACCGAAATGCCAGGCATGTCCTCAGCACGAGAGAACAGCGGAAACCCATTGGTAGATTACAGACTCCTAACACTCGACAGTGATTGTCATTGTTCTGCTTAGTTTATCTGTAGTGTAGTGGCCCCCACCACCCCCTCCCACTAGCTTTCTCTCATCTCCTGTCCCGCACCGGGGCCCTCCATTCACAAACTTTGCCCCGACTGTATCATATACATTATCGTACTTACTATATTTTACTTTTTATTTACAGGGCCAACATTTTCCGTAGCTCTTTAATCAAAAGTGCAATAAGACATATACTGGGAAGAACAAATAAAAAGGTCTACAAGCCAATAAGATACAATATAACACTGGATAGACTGATACTATAATTGGGGACATAATAGGGGCTCAATATATGTGTCTGCTGGGTATGCTAATGCTGCTGTGTACATTGATATGGCATTGTCAGTAGGTTATATAGTATGATTATGACACATACATTAAATATGAAAGGGATTTATATGGGTAAAAAAACATTTCTGCATTTGATATATTTATATCTTTGCACTAAAATTCCCTTTGGCTTGCTTTGGTGAAGCAGAACCTGACTTTGCTTTCAGACTAGTTGCAGAACAGCACCAGATAAAACAATCACCCCAAATAATCCACACCATAAAGTTACATTAACCGATACAAGATGGATTTCCAAGGTAAGGAGTGCAAAGGCACAGTTAGTGTGTATGAAGACATTCCATCCCAAGAAGCCATAAAAGATAAGACTTACTTAAAGAGACAAACTCCGAAATGTGATGTAAAACATTTGAAAGAAAAGGTTTTAAAAATTCCAAAACTTCCGTTTGCAAGAAAAATTAAAGCTGCAAGGGTTAAACAAGTTCTTTTAATCTCTCTACAAACTTCTTTTGGAACAACGTCAGGACATATATTGAGTGTGTCGGAGCACTGCACCAGTTGTGTCATGAAGTACTATGGAAGCATACGCTACTCCCCCTAGTGGCTGAAAGTGATACAGCTAACGCGTTTAGGATTACTTTTTCCCCCCTAAAAGCCATTTTTACAGTGATTATTAGAGCCTTTTTTCACTCGTGCAATTTCAGAGAACACAGGTTTATTTAACCATAAACTTATTAAAAATCTATTTTCCATGTATTTTTCTTACTGGATTTTTAAAGCAAAAAGGAACTTTGTATGGACTCGACTCACCTTATAAAATCCTCCTCCTCTTCTCTTTTGGGACGGAGCTGCTTGGGCTGGGCCATGTTCAGCCAATTAGGAAGAGACTTTAGAAGTCTGGTGATGTCATCATCCTTGACCCACGATGCACTGAATACCAGCTTCTCATCTGATTGGACGATACTCCTGAAAGAGAAATAATAGGGCAAGGTTGAAACCCACCTGATAACATTGGCATGTCCCTTCTCTTCCCATCTCTTCTCAACAGTGCTATGTCTAATAGAGTGTCCTATATGGTGGATACCCAGATTAATATCCTGTAAACATTTTTAAAAAAAAATATATAAAACAATATATACAGAATCAGTTGTCATCAAAAGCTGGCAACCAAATTATATTTGTTTTAGTGCCACCACACTACCTAAGCTAAAAGTTAGTTAACGTAAATGGTAAATTAAAGGGACTCTCTCACCTATAAATCAGTTTTTAATGCTCTTTAAGAACAACTTAAAAAAAAAATAGGTTAAACATTATATTAGTGATTTAAAAAAAAAATTAGCCACTCCTGAGATATATGGGATGATTTAATATGCAAATGAGTTCGCAAATGCTAATTAGCTGTGTTCACCTGATAATTAATTAGAATCACAATCTGCTTGTCTGTCTTTTCAGTGGTCAAAACAATGTTACCCAATGGTGTCATGGAGTTAGTTTCAAGCTCAGGGAACATTGAGAGTCACACATTACTATGCAGGAGCCACACAAATAATTCTAAATATCTCAGACTGTACAGAAACACAACTGATACATTGTATAGACACTGACGATTTGTTGTTGGGGTGATAGTGTCCCTTTACTGGCTACCCTAAAAGACGTGTTAATGGATTTAAGCTTGAAAATGTGTTGGTCATATACAATAGTGATGGAAAATTGCCAGTGTTTGAAAGGAAGAGAATCGAGGTGAGGGGCTTACACTGGGGGTCTCCAAAATGGGGACAGTAGAAAGGTGCATGTAAATCTCTAGTCATTGTTGGTCCCATACTATTTAGGGCACCAGTAGGGGATCATCTCAACAAACTGGCAGCGCACTATATGATGCGGATTTATTTTTTTAACAAGTAGGTAGTTCATCTGCTCGGAAGTTATTACTTACCATTAGATTTTAAAAATATATTTGTCAAGAATCACAACATGAAAAAACCCAACAAAAACCAACTCCCACATTAGTGGAGGTGAACAGGAAAATTCAACATATACACAATGTGTATATCAGATATAGAGAGAGAGAGTGAGAGAGTGAGATTATTAATATATATATATATATATCTATATATATATATATATATATATATATATGCACCCACCGGTTGACCTACCATTTTTTATTTATTTTTTTACTATTTTTGTTTGATTTAAATATGAAAAAGAAAAATTTAATTAAATAAAAGTTAAGGAAAAAGAGGAAAAAGAAAATGGGGAAAAGGAAAAATGTAATGAAATTAATTCAGATGTTGATATATGACAAAAAAATAACAATATGTGAATTTTATTCAAACAAATGTTTGATATATTGTTGTTGATCAACTATCATTCCCTTTTGTGACAAATATATATATATTTGTGCATACTTGTGCATTTACCCATGTTATAGATTAACTTGGATAAATAGACATACCAGAATTAAAAGATTAAGTTTACTTCTACGTTCATAATAAATCTGAAGAAGAGGTCACAGGGTCACACTTTCAGTCTCCTTCATATAAGAGGTAATGGAACAGAAGACGGTGTTCCTATATCTTGAGATAAAACCACATCACAAATGACCTTGGGAGATTAAAAAAAAACAACAAGAAGTGTCTGTGATAAATTGACATCAATAAGTAGTAGGTCAAATTGACTTGAAAGGTGTGTTCATTAGAGTGGTCAATTGTGACCATTAGCATCTACTTCTGCTAATTGCCTTCATTAGTGACCAGTAATTTGACCCACATGTTGGTAAATAGAGCAATTAGTGTCAAGGAATGTCAACAGCTATATCTGGAGCTTGGTATACAAGTCTTGCCTATTTCCCGAAAGTAAAGAGAATGCACCAGATTCCTCCGATTACTGAAGGACAATTCTATATGTTGCCTTATAAGACACGTCAACAGGAAGATCTAGGAAATATGCATTTATTGCTTCTCTAACAGCTAAAATCCAATATAATTATAGCGCCCACCCGACCGAAAGAAAGATGCTTGTGGAATGAAGCTTAGCTGGGATAATTAGGTTAATTGTTACTTCCAAAAGCTATTATCTGCTAATTAATTCACAGATCCTTGCATCAAAGACAAAGCCATCTGTGTGCCTTTCTTTTTTGCTCTGAGTTGCGGTTGTGGGGAGGAAAGTGGTGTTATCAGAGTGGCCAATGGGGGTCTCACAATGGGACATCCCATAGAGACAGACCAGTGGTGTGGAAGACCTAACTTGTACAAGTATGGAATCACTGAGTGTACAGAGCATGTTGATCATCCACATACACAAGTGCTGATGGCGGCTTTGGTTTTCAGGCATATGAACAATGAAGATTTCCCAGTGGCAACAAGATTCACTGAATCACAGGAATAATTAACTGGGTGCTGCTGATGAAACAATACTGGTGCATCTTGGTCCATCTCTATAATAAAAGAGGTTTAAAAGATTTAAACTACATTGACTATTAAAAACTCAAATCTCCAATATAAGGATACACAACAAGTCTCTCTACCATTTTTAGTTGATTGGATTTTAATGTTGACTGCAGCCATGCAATTAAAAGATGTTTGCTTCTGGGGAGGAAAGCTATGGCAAGTCTGTAGAAGCTATTAAAAAGTTAAGATATATCACTATGAACAAAGGTTCGCATAGTTAGAACTATGGTATTCCCAATAATAACATACGGATGTGAGGGCTGGACCATAAAGAATGCTGAGCACCGTAGAATTGACACCGTAGAATTGAGGTCCTGAAGAAAGCTGCTTAGAGTTCCTTGGACTACAAGAATATCCAATCAATCAATAATACAGGAAATTAAGATAAACTGTTCACTGGAAGGTTTGATCATGAGGCTAAAGGTGCCAGTGAACAATGGTTAGTCGGTTAAGAAAGGGTTGGTGTGATGAGATTAGCCTTTAGCTCAATATGCGCCTAAGTGTCTGGATTCTCTGGAAGCCCAGGTCAGCCCTGAAAGTGTGTACCCCCAGTCTCACCTCCCTAAGAGCTAACTGAACCCCTGCCGACTCTGTAACTCCACAGTGTCCGACCCTAAGCGGTACCTAGTCTGATACCCTAGAGGTATGTTACCCTTACCTAGAGCTAACCCTAACCCTGAGTAAATTGAATCTGCCTGGACTATCCTGAACATAGCTGTAAGCGAAGCCGTCGCGGAGGTACTATAAACATACCAGACGTCCCCGCTAGCTTCTCCTGGGGATCTTGCATAGAGGGTAGGGCTGCTAGGTCCAGGTATGCGGAATTTGGTGAGCAGTGGAAGGTGGACTTAACCCTTTCAATTAAAGGACAGTAACATGTCTAGGCTTAGCTCTAGAAGGGCACGTAAACAGTCCGACATGGTGTCTGCACCACTGTCAGACTGACGACGCCCTCGAAGGCCTGGATCAAAGAAGGGATTAGGTTATCAGTAAGCCAGGCTTCTGCCCACCAGAAGACCAGGATCCTGGGTTATGGATAGACTAATCCCAGGTGATCAGGAAGGATGGCATCATTTGATGAACAGCTCTTCCACATGACCCATGGTATGGACTGTAGGGATTGGATCATCCGATGTTTACCTAATGATTGGCCTTGGTTGTAATTCATTAATATTATGCTCTGTTGCCGATAAATTTGTATGCAGTTTAGACTCACATAATCATTGTGTGGCTTCATCCTGGGAAAACCATAATCCTTGCCTGGGATACTGATCCTGTCATGGGAAATAGTAACTACTACAGACCTGGTATCCTAACCTATAGTTTGTGCTCCTGGTGCTAACTGTCCTGGTACTGGTCCATATCCTGCGAGCAGGATACAATGGACCTCATGATCTACTGGGTAGAATTGCTCTCGTAATCTAGTAATCTAAATCCAACAAAGTAGTAGACTGCAGCATTTGTGTTGAAAGAGTGTATGAGACAGAGAGAAGGGGAAGGAAGAGGAGAGAGATAAGGAGAGATAAAGAGAGAAAGGGAAAATAAAAAGAGAGATTGATGGAAGAGGGTGAGAGCGGGAAGAGAGAGGGAAAGATAAAGACAGAGTGAAAAAGGAAAGAGATAAAGAGAAATGGGGAAAGCGAGAGAGAGAAGAGTGTGGGGAAAAGAGGAAAAGGGACTTAAAATCTGTATGAATTAAATATTTCTGTAGATTAATACACATTTAGCTTGAGCTGTGTATAAACAAATGCCTATTAATGTAACATGGAGGAATAATGCACCAAGTACCACTGAACAACTGCATTTTCCACATGAGAGGATTATCACACGCGGACTGATTATCATGTCAGGGCGTATAAAGAAGGCATTTTGTATATTCTATTAGTGTCGCTGCTCTCTACGCACTTAGTTAATCCAATAATAAAAGCTATCACCAATAATTTGATTTCTCATTTTAGATTTACAAATGCACTAACGCAACTAATACATAATTTCGTGGGAGTCTATAGAGATTCGGAGGAGACCAAGTGATGCTGCCTGCGGTTTGTAGAATAGCTGCTGTATTTTGGCACTGGAAATACACAGAATTGCGGTTGTATAATTACATTGCTACGTTCTCGTTACTAGGATCCAAAGCTGGTCTTATGCTGAATTCTGGAGGTGGTTTCTAGATTTATCTGTAATACGACCCACACCCACTTAATCATGCGTATATCACATGACCATCGCAAGTTGCATTTGTAGAGGAAAAGGAAAAAAAAATATGTATCTATATACTCTCATTTGTATTCACTCACTTCTATCCTACCTGGCACAGTAGGCACGGCATTCATTTTTGCGCCCAGTTTTTAAGTTGCTTTCTGTGACATTCAGAGACTTGCTCAGGGGGCTGGGAGATTCCTTTAGTATGCCGTCACCATTTCTTATCAGTCCTAAGGACCAACCCTGTGTATATAACTTTATCTCTGCTGGCCAGGAAAGGTATAATATGTTGTGTTATTAATAATGATATCAGACCACTGCATATAACGATTAATATACTAGAGAATTGCCCGTCAAAAAATGACGGCAATGAAATTGTAAGGTAGCTAATTCTGTTTAGTGTGTAATAATGAAATATATAATACATTAATAAATGAATATACTTTACCTATTTTGAAGCATTGTTTTGAAGAGCTGACAATCTGTGTTGATGTTGCAGCAGCATTAGGGGTGTGGAGCTGCTGTGTAAGCGTGATGAACGTGTGCAGTGTAATACTGTGCGTGCGCGAGACCAAACTGTTAGCGTAGTTGTGTGGTATGTGTCTGTAGCGGAATAACCGTAGGTGTTTTGTGGTGTTTTGCGTGTTTAGAGTGCTGTAGCCTCGTTTTCGTTTTGTGCGGCGGCCATTTTTTTCTCTCGCTCAGAGAATTTTCGAGTGTCTAAACTCTTTTATTTTGAGTTAAATTAAGGTGTAACTTCATTTGTTAAGGTCCTGGATGCTTCCTCTTGCTGTAGGTAAGCTTTTTATGTATGTGTTGTGTGTATTTATTGTGTTTTTAATTTTTTCCTGTCCGCGGGTTGCAGGCGATTTTTGCGAGGTCGTAATCAGTGGTAACATGTCTCGTATGTTGTTTGCGTTGCGACGTAAAGTTTGCGAGGGTCACAGTTGCTGTGTCGTGTTGTTTGCGTTGCGACGTAAAGTTTGTGAGGGTCGCAGTTGTTGGCAAGGAGCGCCTTCGCTGTGCGAGCCCGCAAGCATTAGCAACAACTCGTACACTCACAACTATATATGTGATGGGGTTGCTTTCTCACTAGAGCTGCATTATATGGTTTGCAACTATAGTGGAGAATTGGATAATACCACAGTAAAGGAAAATGATCACCAATAACGAAGATGAATTCATTAACAGCACAAGTTTTTCTTTCAGGTATTTCAATTAAATGTGCCTGTGTCATGCACTTCCTATCCTCCTCCACTGCTTCAGATTGCTTTGCAGAGTATGTAGAGAACTGGGAATAAGGGGCATTACTTCAGAATATAATATGGTGGCTCCTTGTACAAGACACTCCATCAGCCTGACTCTGTCCAAAAGGACATGCCATGCTGAAGATGCCAAGCAATTCAACTCGGCACAAAAGAATCTGCAAGACTACAGATGTACATGTCAGACTCCTGGGTCAGCGAGTTATCTGGGCTACAGAAATGACCACTAAAGGGAGACTGGGTAGGAGCATTCCCATTAGGGGCATCTCACAGTGTTTGTGGGGTGTATTTCTGCTATGCCCACAAGGCCCAGGTCTGGGCAGCACACTGTCAGGGGGCAGCAGGCTGACTGAAGGTGCAGTGCAATACATTGAAATATGTTTGTACAGACAGAGAAATGTCCCTATATGCAGTGATATTTCTGACATAGCAGTGGTGGAGCCAGCGAACAGAGGGACCCGGAGTAAAAACATTATGAGGCCCCTTCCAACTCAATATAATGTCGATGCCTGTAGGTGTCAATAAAAAGAAGGAAATATATGTAGGTGATCAGATTACCCCTATATTATGCTCTCTCTATTATAGTAAGAGACCCCCTTTACTCCAGGTATGGGCCCCAGTGCTTTGCACTCGCTGCACCAGCAAGAGCACCACCACTGCACATAGCCAATAAATAGGCAGCAGGCCATTATAATATAACAGATAAGGGTAATGTAAGCACTTCTGCATTCATATAGCTTGAGGAAAAATAACGGCTTAATTCTATCGTAATGACCATTTTGGGGATGTTATATTACATAGACTTTGCTTTTTCAGTTGGGTCAGTGCTTTGGGAAGTTCTTTGTATATAAGCGTTTGAACTCAAAGACATGGCCCTCCACCTTCTCCTATGTTTTTAATATTGCACTTTTTCTTTTGTACAATGCTATGGAATATGTTGGCACATTACAAATAAAGGATAATAATAAATAAATATAACTTTGCATCCAGCAGCTGACACTGCGTTGATCTGTGGTTATCCCACCCCTTCCCCTTCTGGGGGATCACTTATCCATCACAGATACAAGAAGAAGAAGAAGATTCATTACTTCTTTGAGACTGTGATTCAGGTGCCTATTACAGACTATACTCTTTAATATAGGACATTTTATATTTTTGTTCCAATTTTAGTCTTCTTTTTTCCAGATCATTTCTTAGTTTGCACTTTTTAACATTGAATCTAACATTTTGTGTATTTGTCTCATTATATTTGATATAGTCCATTTTTTCTTTTTTCTGTTATTCTTTACATGAAGATGTCTTTAAGTACCTGTGAAGAACTTACATATTAACATAGACATTGGCCCCTTCTGGATTGCTACCTTGTCATGGCGAAGGGGCTTGTGTACTTCAATGAAGCTGTGAGCTATACCGTGTAGGGGCACACATTCCAGTATGTTTGACAAGAAAAGCATATGGATAAGAACAACCAGAGACACAATGATGGTCCATAGGAACAACAAACCGTAATTGAGGTAAAAAAAGATGTCTCCGTTTTTTTCTAAACCACTGATGGGCAACTGGGTCCTAGTATTTCAATATCTCTTTGCATGAGCACAGTAGGATTATAATGAATGTAAGATACTGGATACACAATCAGAGAGATCCTGAAACCCTGGACTGTGTTGCCTTCATAGAACCAAGTTGCCCACCACTGCTCTAATGGCATATGCCAACTACAACAACGTAAGTGTACCTTTGTTTTTTGCTTTACTATTGATGAAGTTGACCATATAACAAATGTTTGCCCATAAAATGTCCTTGGACTGCAAGGGGACTCAGCCAATCAGGACTACAGGAAATGAAGTCAAACTGTTCACTGAAAGATTTGATCATGAGGCTGTAGCATAAATATTTTATCATATAATCAGAAAAAGAATTGCCTAGAGAAGACTCTGATGATGGGAAAGATTGAAGGCACATAATGAAAGGACAGCCGAGGCAGAGATGTATATATGAGATAGACTGAAGTAATGAACATGTGCTTGAGGGAGCTCAGGGACAGTGGCTGACAGATGTGTCTTCACGGAAAGTCAGAAACAACTGAACAACAACAAATGGGCCAATCTTTCCAAGAAGGAAGTTGACACCATACGCCCTTGCTGTACCTGAACGCCGTACTGCATGTGTCCTTGTAGTCCTGGAGCTTCAGACACACCATGTTCAGGAACTGGTCAGAATACGCACTGAGGTCGCGCATTAGATTCAGCAGGTCCTGCACCGTCTTCTCCACTATAACAGTGCTCTGAAAAGCAAAAGAAAATCAAATTACATCCCAGACTTAAATGTACAGAGAACCAGAGCCATGCATCAAACCTTAATACAGAGCATGGCGCCCATTAGGCTTCTGCTGGTGTCAGCCATACTGAGCACGAATGGGGTCAGCAAACCGAAATCAGCAGGAAAGAAGACAGATGACATGTGTATCGGGCAGAGAGAGGCCATGGATGGGTGACACCAACTGGCCAATTATAAACTGCAAACCCACAACCAATTCTTTTCTTACTTTAGTTTCACCTTTATTAAAGGGATATGGAAGGTTCCCTGTTTTTAATATAAAAATAATCTTCCTAGATGTGTTGTTTGCATCTAAACATAATTTTATTAACAAGTGATTAACAGCTGTTTATGCTCACTGAAACCTTCCAAATAGTCCCTGCAAATCTCCACCCCAGCTCATGCACACAGTAGTGCTAGAGGTACTAACCAATCACAGATTCTCTCGGCAGCATTTTTTCTCATTCCATTTTTTAAATTAAAAGAAAGTATCAGCAAAAGCATGCAGTTGTAATATGTGTTGTTACGTGTATAGGAATTGTCATAAAAAGTTTAATACATAAGGTGTTGTTGTTGTTTGGATTGTTCAGTCGTGTCCAAATCTCTGTGACCTCATTGACCATAACACACCATGCTGATCCACTTGGTTTTCATGGCAGAGGTACTGGAGTGGGTTGCCATGATACAGCTGCTGAAATTCCTAGGTGGTTTCCCATCCAAGTACTGACCAGGCCCAACCCCTCTTGACTTAAGAGTGATGTGACCTCTTGGTTCCCTGACTGTAATCAAAGCCAGGCCACATTGGTGAAAGCACTGAATCCGAACCACTGGACCACCAGGGAACCCAATACATAAGGTTACGTATCATGACAATTGTTATTCTTTGTGTGATCTATTGCAAATAACACACTATGATTGCCTGTGATTGGTTAGTACATCTAGTACCAGCATGAGCTGTGGGGACTATTTGGAAGGTTTCAGTGAGTAAAAACAAATCTTTTAAGCACTTAATACAATAAATAAAACGAGAGTTGGTGGATGCGAGTGTTTTCCTGGTAATGTCTCCAAGACTTTCTCCCTTTTTTCTTTTTTTTTTTTTCTCCATGTTGTTTGTTTTTTGTATATTGTTAATATGTTGCTTTATTCGTTTTTTCTTTTTTTTTTCTTTCTCTGTATAAAGATGTATTTATATGAATAAACTTTATAAATAAAAAAAAAAAAAAAATACAATAAATCAAAATTAACTGCTTTTTAAACATAAATATTAGTATTGCAGAAGATGTGGCGCATCCCATTAAATCCCAGTTAACAAGCCCAGGCTCGTGCCCAACCCTCAGTACATTCTGGTTCTACCCAAATGCCACTGATAACAGCGTGCTGGTCATGCTCTTTGCTTCCTGCAGTGGAAGATCCAATAAGCTGTCAGACAAGTACAAGATCGTCACGGCCCAAGTGTATCACACCAGGAGATCTTCACGGAGACACATTATCAATAACATCAGAGTGGGAGGATAATTCTATATCACAGAGAAAAAGCCGCGAGGTCTGGAGGCTCTGCGCCAAAACAGAATGACCATCCTCTGGGAGTGAGACTCCTCCCACTGCGGCTACTCTATCCTGGATTATCCTACTTGAATGTACTTTATTTACAGTGCCTTGCAAAAGTATTCACCCCCCTTGACTTTTTACCTATTTTGTTACATTACAGCCTTAAGTTCAATGTTTTGTTAATCTGAATTTTATGTGGCGGATCAGAACACAATAGTCTAAGTTGGTGAAGTGAAATGAGAAAAATATATACATAAAACTATTTTTTAGAAATAGAAAACAGAAAATTGGCATGTGCGTATGTATTCACCCCCTTTGTTATGAAGCCCATAAAAAGCTCTGCTGCAACCAATTACCTTCAGAAGTCACATAATTAGTGAAATGATGTCCACCTGTGTGCAATCCAAGTGTCACATGATCTGTCATTACATATACACACCTTTTTTAAAAGGTCCCAGAGGCTGCAACACCTAAGCAAGAGGCACCACTAACCAAACACTGCCATGAAGACCAAGGAACTCTCCAAACAAGTAAGGGACAATGTTGTTGAGAAGTACAAGTCAGGGTTAGGTTATAAAAAAATATCAAAATCTTTGATGATCTCCAGGAGCACCATCAAATCTATCATAACCAAATGGAAATAACATGGCACAACAGCAAACCTGCCAAGAGACGGCCGCCCACCAAAACTCACGGACCGGGCAAGGAGGGCATTAATCAGAGAGTCAGCACAGAGACCTAAGGTAACCCTGGAGGAGCTGCAGAGATCCACAGCAGAGACTGGAGTATCTGTACATAGGACGACAATAAGCCGTACGCTCCATAGAGTTGGGCTTTATGGCAGAGTGGCCAGAAGAAAGCCATTACTTTCAGCAAAAAACAAAATGGCACTTTTTGAGTTTGCGAAAAGGCATGTGGGAGACTCCCAAGATGTATGGAGGAAGGTGCTCTGGTCTGATGAGACTAAAATTGAACTTTTCGGCCATCAGCGAAAACGCTATGTCTGGCGCAAACCCAACACATCACATCGCCCAAAGAGCACCATCCCCACAGTGAAACATGGTGGTGACAGTATCATGCTGTGGGATGTTTTTCAGCAGCCGGGATGGGAAACTGGTCAGAGTTGAGTGAAAGATGGAAGGTGCTAAATACAGGGATATTCTTGGGCAAAACCTGTACCACTCTGTGCGTGATTTGAGGCTTGGACGGGGGTTCACCTTCCAGCAGGACAATGACCCCAAACACACGGCTAAAGCAACACTTGGGGGGTTTATGGGAAACATGTAAATGTGCTGGAATGGCAGAGTCACAGCCCAGACCCCAATCCAATAGAAAATCTGTGGTCAGACTTAAAGATTGCTGTTCACAAGCGCAAACCATCCAACTTGAAGGAGCTGGAGCAGTTTTGCAAGGAGGAATGGGAGAAAATCCCAGTTGTAAGATGTGGCAAGCTCATAGAGACTTATACAAAGCAACTTGGAGCTGTGATTGCCGCAAAAGGTGGCTCTACAAAGTATTGACTTTAGGGGGGTGAATAGTTATGCACAGGGACTTTTTCTGTTATTTTGTCCTATTTGCTGTTCGCTTCACAATAAAATAAAAAAAACATCTTCACAGTTGTGGCATGTTCTGTAAATTAAATGATGCAAATCCTCAAACAATCCATGTTAATTCCAGGTTGTGAGGCAACAAAACACAAAAAATGCCAAGGGGGTGAATACTTTTGCAAGGCACTTTTCTATAAACTTCAGAAACACGAGTCCTTCAGATGTTTATCCAATGGCTCTTGATATATCCAGTGGCTTTTGTGCTGTCCAATGACTCTTAGTTATCAAATTGCCCTTGTTTAATGCAATGGCTCTCGTCCACTCCAGTGGCTTTGTTCTAGCTAATGGCTCTGGTTCTGTCCAATGATTCTTATTTTATCTAATGGCTCTCGTTTTGTCACTTCCAGTGGCTCTTGATTTATCCAATTGATCGTGATTGATCCAATGGTATTTGCCCTGCCCAATGACTCTTGATATTCCAATTGCCCTTGTTTAATGCAATGGCTCTCGCCCCGTCCACTGGCTCTCGCCCCGTCCAATGGCTCTCTCCCCGTCCAATGGCTCTCGTCCAGTCCAATGGCTCTCGTCCAGTCCAATGGCTCTCGTCCAGTCCAATGGCTCTCGTCCAGTCCAATGGCTCTCGCCCCGTCCACTGGCTCTCGCCCCGTCCACTGGCTCTCGCCCCGTCCACTGGCTCTCGCCCCGTCCACTGGCTCTCGCCCCGTCCACTGGCTCTCGTCCCGTCCACTGGCGCTTTTTTTATCTAATGGCTCTTGTTTTGTCCCTTCCCCTGGAATACACACATTGCCTTCATTATTAATTCCCCTTTCATTCTTTTGCTATCGATATTAAACAAACATTACATGCAACACGCAGCCCCTCTGATGGCTGTATGTGGCCGGTCAAGAGAAGCTTAGTTGCTCAGCACTGATCTCCAAGGATGTATTCATACATATATGTCTAACTATAAGATGCCATCACTTTAGACCTGTGCCTGGCCAGGAAGGCTCACCGTGTCTGTTTTATTCTTTAATCATACAGAGGCATTAAATCCCCGGTGCTGGGCTTTCACACATTACTCATTGCCTCTGCAGTCAGTGATGGGGTCTCCTCGGCAGGGGGCTCCAGTGACCCGCAGTGGCATCTCTCATTAGGGAAGATCTGCTGATCTATAAATCAACATGTCAGCTCGGCGAGAGGCTCTGGTTGGCAGCGAGGAGGAGCTGGGACGTTCTGCTCTCTGCGGGTTCACCTGTCTGTGGGGAAGGGCTGCGGCTAATCATCCATTATACTCTGACACCTTGCGCTGACTCAGCTCCCACTGTCCTCATCCAGCTCTGGAGATGGAGACTTCTGATTCAGCTGATACACCAGGAGGAAGGTGATAACTCCTGCACTGCCGGACACGTCCGTATCAAATACAGGTAGAATAGGATAGTAATGCTTGGTGGTCTGGTCGGAAAATATTTAAAGAAGACTGACAGCAGACAATACTAGCATGAGTTGGTTACTTAAAGAATTGCTGCACAATGAAAGAAAAGAAGTTGGACTCCGAGCAAGTTCTTAAATTAGAAAATAAATATTGCTGGGGAGCGCCACAATATAGCGGTGGAAGTTGTGTGCGATTTACATGACTGGAGCACTTTGGTTGTATTGAAGGCACACGAAGAAGGGGACAGCAGAGGTGGAGATGAATAGATGAGGTCATTGTAGCAATGAACATGAACATGTGCTTGATGGATCTCAGAGGGGCAGTGGCTGACACATGTGCCAGGCTTGCTGTGGTCCATGGGGTCATGGAGAGATGGACAAGATTTAACAACTAAACAACAATTGTTGTATTGAATAATGCAAGGTATCTGCTTCTGGGACAGTGAGAGGGAATCCAATTATCTTTACGAAGGCTCTCTTACCCCTCCTTTCCCACCACTCTCCTCACTAAAAACCCTCTCTTGTGATCTAGCTCTGGGGAACATGGATTCCTGCACTTCAGATTTTTTGCCCATGGCTTAAACAGATGCTAATATCATTAGTTTCGCACACGCGTTTGCACTGGCCCTTTAAAACTCACTACTTTACTTTGGTTGAAGCTAAAGTGATGGGGGAATCCCCACTCAAAACACTCTCCAAGTTGTGCAGAAAGAGAGTGGAAAGTCACAATGAGCTGAAGTTACATAGTTATACTGATCACGCATCAATACGTTTCTGTAACAGGTATGTTACAGATATGTTACTAAAATGCTGCTGAGACACAGCCTGTGATTGGCTAGTACATCTACTACTATAGACACACTGTATACATGAGCTACAGGGGGCAGACCTTTGTCAGGACTTTGGGAGGTTTCAGTGAGAACAAACAGAGCTTTTAAGTATTTGTTAAATTAATCTTAAGATGCAAAAACTTAAAAACAGGGAAACTTTCATGTCCCGTAAAGCCAGTGGAGGTATAGAGATGTTCCCATTGATGACATCATCGTGACATCACAGATTATAAGTAGCAGCCCGCCCTGTATCATCAGGTCCAATGTGAGCAAGAACACTTAAATGTAAGGTAAGCAGTGACAAGAAGACCTGGAATGCTCAGAGTTTGCATTTAAAGGCCCATGTAGTTTGGGAAAAGCTTCACATTGTAAGTTATTAGAGAAAATCTTACATTTAGCAGAAGCAGTTGTTTTCGTGGTTCTCATATTCTACTTCTTTAGTGCTGCTTGTTACTACAGATCCGGATAGGACAAATCTGCCATTTCTTTTATTGCACAGTGGGAAGAGGAATTGTGGGCTTATTGGTAAGGGAGTACAGTTTTGGGCATTTGACTCCTTCCCTCTCCTAGAAACTAGCAGAGACAGCAAAAACAGAAATAATTTCTACAGTAGTCCTTCCAGCCCCAAGATGATAAAGGGGTTGTGATGCCAGGACAGGAGGGGCTCCGTGGGGTGCTGCATTGGTGAGGTAAGCGAGTGTTCTAGATCCTCCATACTTGGCACAAATTGTGTTCATGAGACTATCTTTGCTGTGTCCACCTGGACTAAAACAACTTCTACTGCACATTGCGTTTTGGAAAACCTTCACGTGAGTGAATTCTTCAACAAACAAATAATTTAATAAACAGTAAATAACTACTTATAACATCATTAGTAGAGAAAATAGTAATTGTGCCTAGGTCTTCCATATTGGCACTCTAGAGCACTGATTTGCTTGGAAACGGAGAGAAAAGGCGATTTTATTGTAAGGTGCACTTCCATTTAATCATGTTGTTAAGTTCCACAACATTGTGTTAGCCTATCAATAGAATGGAACAGAGATCTTATCTTCGCCTTCATTGAGCACAAAACGCATTAAGCACAATCGTCTTTACGTCTCCAGACCACCATCTGAGAAGCTTTATTGTGCAGCATTAAGGATTTTTTTTTTTCTTTAATGGAAATGTATTTCCACTCATCCCATTGATTATTAGCTTTCAGCATTGCATTCTGGGATTCCAGACATCCCGTTCATAAATGGAGAACTGCTACCTGACTCCAGTACCAATTAAAAGAGTATGCCGCTCTCTACAACACCGACAACTTTATGAGTGACCAATGGGGTGAGGAAAACAAAAAATGTAATGGTCGACTAGAGACAGACCTGTGACAGGCGTCCGATACCTAACCCTAACTACACTCGTGGTGGGAGGCAGAGGAAAGCTCAAACAAAGAGAAGGTTACTTGAGGAGTGGGACACAGAATTACACACAAACACACACACCTTGACAGACTGGATAAACCCGACGTGCGTTTCTCTGTCCAGATGACGGATTCCTCCAAGGTGTGTGTGTGTGAACTCCTGAGTCCCACTCCTCAATTTAGTACCTTTTCTTTGTTTGACCTTCCCTCTGCCTCCCACCGTGAGTGTAGTTAGGGTTAGGTATCCATGGCCTGTCATAGGGCTGTCCCGGAGGGTCTCTAGTCGGCCATTAATTTTTTTTTTTTTTACCCCATTGGTCACTCAGAAAGTTGGTGGTGTTGTAGAGAGGGGCATAATCTTTTAATCGGTACTGGAGTGTATAACTCATTTTGTCTTTGACTTTGCTGGGACGGGAATCACTAAGCATTTGAGTATGCATTTACGGATTGATCTGTGTCTTACGGTCCTTGAAGCACCATAAGTCGAATGAGGACCAAGGTCCTGGCAGGGATATATATATATATATATATATATATATATATTTATTTATTTATTTTTTTCCAATCAATCATCTTCCATATTGTCCTATAATCTTTTGAGTGCCTATATTTTGTGGGAGACCTTTATTAATACATAGTGATATAACAGTCACACACCTTGACAGTTGTTTTGTGTTATATATTTGTTATTGGTTTTAACACTTCTTTTAGATTGTATTATAATTAAAAGCTAAGTTTTATGTATCTGTGATGCATGCATTTATTGGATCGTATTTATAGTGACAAGCTTTCGGGAGGTTCAACTTCTCTTTATCAAGTCTTAAGCAATACTAACATGAGATGGGACCCTCAGTTTGAATAAAAACAGTGATGCAGAGAGAGTGGAGACCGCATCTGGCATCATCCGGTAAATACATATAGGGGGAATAAACACAACATAGCAAAGGAAACATATATACACATACTATATACACATATACAACAATATATATATATATATATATATATATATATATATATATTATATATATGAAAAAAACGGAGCACTGTAGTCCTGATGGACAAACATCTCACTAAGAGTGCTAAGTCTGGTTTGGTAAAATAATAACAAAATCACATGAAATTGTGATAATGTGTTAGAAACCCCAAGTCCATATTAAGTCCATATTAAGGGTTCCATCTCATGTTAGTATTGCTTGAGACTTGATAAAGAGAGCTTGAACCTCTTGAAAGCTCGTCTGAATAAACAACACGTTTGTGTTATATACTGATCATATGCAGTATACAGTAGTCATGTATAAAGTGGTATTGGATTAGAGTGAAAATGCATTGTAGGCTCATTTGCATCTCCCTGCCCCGTTTGTAATTAATGTATTTCATGGGATTCTGTCCATATTCAAATGTGAACATAATTATTTACTGTATTCTATATGGTGGAGGCTTCTATCACTCTTTTGACCACCATACATTAAATATATATATATAAATAAGTGATACATATGGCCGCTATGGGAGGGGCGCAGTGCAAAAAGAAGGTGGCACTGAGTGAGTCTGCAGTGGAAGGACATTTTATTTCCCTCTGGGGGTTGCCACTAGACACAGCCCTTTACTACTATCAATAAACCTACTCCAGTATTTGGTATATCGCTAGTAATCCTGTAGGAGGAGGCTACCGACTACGCCTCACCTTGCAGCTACGGTCCTCGAGAGCCAAAAAGAGGCCAGGATTTGAGGATATCCATGCTGTGAAAAAGTGAGACTATTGCTTCTTCAGTCATCCTGTGCACAGAAAGGAAATCCTAAAATCCTGGCCTGTTTGTGTCTCTCCAGGACAGAACTTGTCACTAACTCTACACTATGAATAGGGGCAGCATCTGCTGAGACCACTAGGTGACATTTGCAGTCTGTGCCCACTCCTTTGTTTTTGCTTTTGTTCAAACAAGCACAAAAAATCCTGATAATGTAGAGCAGCATCTGCAGCCAAAGCAAATGAGGCTCAGTGCAGCACTGCAATGCGAAACGAGTGTCTCCCTGCAGTGCCGGCTGCAGCATTGCCATGTGCTCCCTGTACATACCCAGCAGAGCCCTGAGCAAACATCACTACCCGCGAGCATTATATATGGATGTGCTCACTGCTCGGAATAGTAATATTTTACATTTTGTACAGTTTTTTTTTTTTATTAAAATCTGCTACGCTTTCATTATTACATCACCTGCTTGGTCTTTTGTTCACTTAAAAAATATTTTATGTAGTGTCTAGCAAAATATTTTTTGCACATTATTTTTTATTTTTTATTAATATGTTTACATTTTTATTTATTTCATATTTATATAACAATTTTAACCAAAGTTGGATGGTTTGTGATCGCATAATTTGCAGGTTTAGAAGCGTGTTGGTTGAAGGGTTAATTACAATACAAATCCAAGGGGAGTCGGGGGCCCTGCCCTGACCAACAATCCGGGATATAAGGCGGTCTGTATATAACCTCAAAACATAACGGTAAGCAGATAAGAACCAAAAGCCCATATTATCTACCCATTGTTTGATCATCCAGACATCTTTATGCATATTCCATACATGCTTGAATTAAAGGGATATGGTGGTTCCTATAAGTTACTAGGTATATAATATCCCCGGGTATCTATTTACTGACATGTACTTTATTTTATTAAGATAGTCCCTGTATGGGTCTGCCCACTACAGCGTATGCAGACAGACTCTGTAGTACTGGGTGTGCAGCATCACATACTAATCAATCAGTGACCATCTCTCTGCAATATGCTGCTGAGACGTGGTGCCTTATAGGCTAGGACACTACACCTGGTTACCGTAGCTATCATTATATATATATATTTGTGGTCACTATCCATTAGTCTATTACAGATCACCCGTAGCGTGGTCCGATCACCTTTCTATTAAAATAATTATGTGTCCATCTCCTCTAATTAATTGTCCTCCTGTATTTCAAGCTAGAGCGAGTAGCAGAGAGCCCCTGCCCTGCTGTGGGCACTGGTACTTTGCACCTGCTGCACCGACAGTACCTCCACTACTGCTCTTGAAGCTTCTACCTGTATAATGGGAATGTAGTAGTTAAAACTGCCAATGTTGCCAACAAAATTAACTGCCTGAAAACTGAAGACATGTTGAAAATGTTTTCATACACTACTGATTCTTCTCAGATCAGATGCATCGGAATCCAGGAAACTTCAGATACATTTGACAGTCTGACTGCTGCCCCCTCCTCTCCCCTCAAATCAATTTTCCCATCTTAGGTCAACACATTTTCTCATTGCAGATATTAGTCCGGATGCGGGGGAGAAATATATCAAATCCCCGGGGGCTGCCATTGTCTTTTTCCTTCGCCTTTTCATCAACCTAGATCAGATGCAATGTCAGGTTTCATTTAAAGAAACCCCCTCAATCTCCTGCCCGGGAGGCGGGTGTGAATGGGCGACAAGGGAAGACTGGAATGGCAGATTTCACGCTCTCGGAGTGAGTGACAGCCGGATGTCTCTCACAGAGGAGAGCTTATTACAAGGGCAGATAGGACGAGGCGGGTGCCCTTTAATGATGACTGGCAGCATGGATTGACCCTCCGAGTGCCAAAGACCACCAACCCCTCAGCTCAATGTTATCAGTATCTCACACGGGTCAAAGTAGTGCACGGAAAATTGTTTCAGTGCTAATTAGAGCTTGTTTAATTAGAGAATGAACTGGTAATTAGAGACGCCCTAGTCTAGAAGATTGAACAGTGTATGGTCATCACGCAGAGGCCGTGGCGGTAGTGACACTATTGGCTCTGATCGTGTCATTGGGGGAGGGTACACTGATAACTACGGGCTGCATTATATACTACACTATAAACCTTGATAAAAAAAAGCTATAAGGTATAATGATGCCGAGTATCTGTAAGCTGATACCTACCTGCGGCATCACATACAATAGTTGTGGCAATCGCAAGCTGTCATCACGCAATGTGAAAAGTTACTGGCTTTTGTAGGAGGGGGGAGGGGGGGAGGAAGAGGCCAGTGATGAGCGCGAGGCTTGCAAAACAACTTACACGGGGGCCGTAGGCCATCGCGCTCAGCACAAAGCCCGCAAGGCTCGCAACACAGGCTCCGACCTGTATAATGATGATATCTATACACTGATAGCTACCTGCGGCACTGTATAACAATAATATCTTTATACTGATAACTACCTGCGGCACTATATAATAATGATATCGATACACTGATAGCTACCTGCGGCACTGTATAATAATAATATCTTTATACTGATAACTACCTGCGGCACTGTATAATAATGATATCTATACACTAATAGCTACCTGCGGCACTGTATAATGATGATATCTATACACTGATACCTAACTGAGGCACTGTATAATGATATCTATACACTGATAGCTACCTGAAGCACTGTATAATAATGATATCTATAAACTGATAACTACCTGCGGCACTGTATAATAATTATATCTTTACACTGATACCTACCTGCGGCACTGTATAATGATGAAATCTATACACTGATACCTACCTGCGGCACTGTATAATGATATCTATACACTGATAGCTACCTGCGGCACTGTATAATAATGATACCTATACACTGATAGCTCCCTGAAGCACTGTATAATAATGATATCTATACACTGATAACTACCTGCGGCACTGTATAATGATATCTATACACTGATAGCTACCTGCGGCACTGTATAATAATGATATCTATACACTGATAGCTCCCTGAAGCACTGTATAATAATGATATCTATACACTGATAACTACCTGCGGCACTGTATAATAATGATATCTTTACACTGATACCTACCTGAAGCACTGTATAATAATGATATCTATACACTGATAACTACCTGCGGCACTGTATAATAATGATATCTATACACTGATAGCTACCTGCGGCACTGTATAATAATGATATCTATACACTGATAACTACCTGCGGCACTGTATAATGATATCATCTATACACTGATATCTACTTGCGGCACTGTATAATGATGATATCTATACACTGATACCTACCTGCGGCACTGTATAATGATGATATCTATACACTGATACCCACCTCTTCAATAAAATTGGGAACCTAAAAGGCACCTTTCATGCCAAAGTAGGAGTGATAAAAGACAAACATGGTAGGGACATAACAGAAGAAGATCAGATAAAGAAGAAGTGGCAAGAGTACACTGAAGATCTATACAGGAAGGATCTTAACAGCAGTGATGACCTCAATAGTTTGTACAATGAGCTGGAGCCAGACATCTTGGAGAGTGAAGTGAAATGGGCCCTAGGTTGTCTTACTGATAATAAGGCTGCAGGTGGTGATGGAATCCCAATGGAACTATTCAAACATTCTACAGGATGATGCTGTGAGCGTGTTCCTCGCCTTATGCCAACACATTTGGAAAACTTAACAATGGCCAATAGACTGGAAAAGGTCAATCTACATCCCAATCCCAAAAAGGCAGTGCCATAAAGTGCTCCAATTATGGAACAACTGCACTCGTTTCACATGCCAGCACCAATATTTGGACCAGGAACTACCAGATGTGCAAGCCAGGTTCCGCAGAAGAAGAGGCACAGGAGATCAAATTGCCAATGTCCGCTGAATAATAGAGAAAGCAAGAGAGTTCCAAAAAACATTTACTTCTGCTTCATAGACTATTCTAAAGCCTCTGACTGTGTGGATCACAACAAAATGTGGCATGTCCTTAAAGGGATGGGAGCACCAGATCATCTCATCCTCCTTCTAAAGAATCTGTATGTGGACTAAGAAGACACAGCTAGAACCGAACATGGGACAACAGAATGGTTCAAGATTGGAAAAGGAGTGTGACAAGGTTGTATATTGTCACCTAATTTATTCACCTTATATGCAGAGTACATCATATGTAAGGCTTGGACAAGCTAGTAAAAAGTTAAGATATTACACTATAAATAAAGATCTGCATAGAGCCGGACCATAAAAACATCTGAGCGCCGTAGAATCGACGCCTTTGAATTTTTGTGTTGGTGAAAACGTCTTAGAGTCCCTTGGACTGCAAGAAGATCCAATCAATCAGTATTTAAAGATTATACATATATCTCGCAAGGCAAGCAGTTGAGGCATTGAAACACGCGGAAGTTAGGCAAAATAGGCGCCGAATTTGCAGTTTTCGGCACTCGAAAGCCGGCTAAGCGAGAAAAAAAATGGCGGATGAAAAAAATTAAAATAAGGCTAAAGGAGATCGAGTGGCATAAATCCCTGCCAGGCACGTACGAGTTAGCCAGGAACGTAGGAGATACAAAATATACCACTACAACAGCCGAAAATGCTCACGAGCCAAGTAACACATAGAAAAAAAACGCCATTTTACAACACTAACTTACAAATAACATTACGATTCTAAAATAGCCCTTTACCCGCCTAGACAAACGGTTTGGCCTCGCGCACGCAGCCTATTTACATTGCACACTTGGCACATTGATGACACTTTCTCCTCCAGTGAACAGTCCAACTGTACATTTTCTGATGCAGGAAAATCCAAAGAGATTGTTAGCTCTTCAGGATATTGATTGCTGCATATTAAATATAAATAGGTAAAGTATATTCATTTATTAATTTTTGATAATGTATTCACTGTACTAAAAAAATTGTCTATTTTACACTGTACTTATATATATGTCTTCGCGATGAGCGCAGAAGGTGATTGTTGCAAAGCAGGATACTTGAAGTACACAAGGGGAGAGGCTCGCAATGAGCGCCAAAGGTCCTCAGAGGAGCAAAAGCCTTACATTGTGTGGCAAACAGCATTTGCCATGGCTTAAAATTTTACTGCCGTCATTTTTGACGGGCAAGTCGCTAGTATATATATATAGTATATAAATAATACATTTGTGTTCACATTTGAATATCTAAAAAAAAGTTAAAAAACTTGCTTCCTGCTCAGAATTCCGAGAAATACAGTTATTACACTGCACTCTGGGAAGCTGAGCGGGGACATGCAAATGTGCCCACAAATGCTTCCTTCTTCTATCCATAACCATTTTAAACATGGATTTAAGCTTATGCCTTCTGCATTACACAGCTTTTATGTAAAGCCAAGATTGGATTATACACAAAGCTGGGAATCCTACCCATGGACAGACGTTAAGGTTCTGACTATCATCAGCGTGGGGTGGAATCCCAGCTTGTGTAGTGGATATTTGCAATAGGTAGTTCACTACAACAATCATTTAATTTATGGTGGGCAAAAGAGCGATAGAAGCCCTCTGCCGTACAGTAAATAAATAGTACACCTGTGCTCACATTTGATTGTCTAAAAACAAGTTAAAAAAAAAATGCTTCCAGCTCAGAATTCCGAGAAATACAGTTATTACACTGCACTTTGTATATGTATCATACTACAGTTTTTGTACCTGCAGAGAAGTTAGACAAGTTTCCTCTGCACTTTAATTTACAGTTTCTGAAAGATATATATTATAAAACTGGAATGTGTATTGGTATAATTTGTCCAAAAAATACACAAAGCACCATATAATTAGGACCCACGCACAAAAAAAAGCACAGAATGTTCACTTTTGGGACTACATTAGTCAGAAGTTCCTTTTATATAAAAGAGCACATATCGAGATAAAAACATGGAATGTGTCTAGTTTGCCTTTTCCTGATTCATGTTTTAGAAGACAAGGAGCTGCCGTCTAATAATTTTGAGCCTGTGACAAAAACATGAAGACATTAAATGCAAGATTTCCTGGAACAGCAGCTTCGTTCTTTCATATTTTTCAGATTAAAAACTTACACTACAGGCCTGTAAGAGCCAATGTGCCGCCTGTGCTTACAAGAACCAAAAGGGTAGTCTGTTCCTATAAGAAGTTCCAAGCAATAACCTCTCTCTTCCTTCTCCTCTACATCACCACCATCCCATTGAGCCCTCAAGTCCGCTCCGTACAGGTAAAGTGAAGTTAAAATCTATGTTATTTGATGTAATTATTGCCTTTTATTTATGTTTGTTTAGTTTAAGGTTTTGTATCAAAAAACAAGACTATCAGTTCAAAAACTAAAATGTGAAATTTCTGGGGTCCGGAACATTTCTTATGGGAAATGCTTGTTTGGAACTCATTCTGCCGTCCGGAAAGGATTAAGAACGAAACCAAAGTACAACTGTTTATACACACACACAAAAATATATATGGAGGATCTATACGGCGAAGAAGGTGATCAAGGTGGTTCCAAAGGTGCTCAATGGTGTTCAAGTCCAGGGAATTTGGAGGCCAGGGAAGTACTTGGAAGTCTTCATCCTGCCCCTCCAACCACTCCCGGACAATTCTGTCCATATGACATGTTGCATTGTCCTGCTGGAAGATCCCATCCACTGCAGGGAACGTCAGTCAACATTTATGGGTGTACGTGTTCTGCAAGAATGGATAGATAACCCAATCAGTTGAGCGTGCCTTCCAGAGATAGGAGTGAAAATGCCAAGTAAACATTTCCCAGACCATAACGCTGCCGCCACCAGCTTGTGTTCTTCCAACAATGGTTGCAGAGTGTTCGTTCTCAGAGGTTTTGAGCCACATATTACAAAGGTAAGAAGAGATCTAAAAAAGGATGAGCTTGATGTAATAAAAGTATTTTTTCAACCTCTGTTACTATGTAACGTCCATTCAGTCGACAGAGCAGAAACTGTGCCTCATCAGAGAAAACAACCGTTTGCACACCGGTACCTCTTCTGATTGGCAAAGTGAAGCCGTTTCTGATGATGAATCCCATTCAGGATGGGTTGGGGTGACCAGCCATTTACTTTGGAGCCTCATATGAAACAGGGCTCGCTGTACTGTCGTATTAGACACATCTGGTAGCCCCTGGTTTGTTTGGATGGCGAGTTGCTCAACTGTAGTGTGTCGGTTTGCCCTCACACCCCTTTACAGCTGACATTCACCTCCGACACCAATGGCAAATGGTGTTCCGCAGTTTCCACGCTGTTTAATCAGTCACGGTGCACTTTAACCACAGCAGCACGTGAACAGATCACAAATTGCATTGTTTCAGAAATATTACCACCCTTGTCCCAAAAGCCAATAACCATCCCCTTTTCAAAGTTGGATAAATTGCTCGCTTTACCTATGACAGCGATGGTTGATATGTTTGCAGAATGCCTACATGTCACCTTATATACCCACCAGGCCAGCTCATGGCACATGCCATATTTCATTGACTATGTGCTTTTGACAGTCAAAAGTAAGCTGTGGTCATAATCATGTGACTTGACCTTGTGACCCTTGTGTGTTTGTGTGTGTGTGAAATGTTGGCATTTTGAAAATATGACTGATCATGCAAAAAATGTCTTTTATTGAAGGATAGTGATGATATGAAGCCATTTATTATCACATAGTTGTTTGGCTCCTTTTTAAATCATAATGATAACCGAAATCACCCAAATGGCCCCGATCAAAAAAGTTTACATACCCATAGTTCTTAATACTGTGTATTGCCCCTTTAGCATCAATGATGAACGTCCAGTATTTTGTAATAGTTGTCTATGAGGCCTCTAATTCTTTTAGGTGGTATAGCTGCCCATACGTCTTGGCACAATGTCTCCAGGTCATGCAAAGTCTTTGGTCGTCTTGCATGAAACGCACGTTTGAGATCTCCCCAGAGTGGCTCGATGATATTAAGGTCAGGAGACTGTGATGCCCACGCCACAAGCTTCCCCTTTTTTCTGCTGTAACCACTGGAGGGTCAACTTGACCTTGTGCTTAGGGTCATTGTCATGCTGAAAAGTCCAAGAGCGTCCCATGCGCAGCCTTCGTGCAGAAGAATGCAAACTGTCGGTCAGGATTTTCTGATAACCTGCTGCGTCCATCTTGCCATCAATTTTTACAAGATTCCCCCGTGCCTTTAGAGCTCATACCCCCAAAACATCAGTGAGCCCCCACCATGCTTCACAGTGGGGATGGTATTCTTTTCCCTATAGGCCTTGCGGACCCCTCTCCAAACATAGAACTTATGGCTGTGACCATAAAGCTCTATTTTGATCTCGTCACTCAACAGTGTGCCAGAAGCTGTGAGGCGGGTCAAAGTGTTGTTGGGCATATTGTAACAGGGCTTTTTTTGTGGCATTGGTGCAGTAAATGCTTCTTTCTGGCACCTTGACCATGCAGCTCATTTTTCTTCAAGTATCGTCATATTGTGCTCCTTGAAACAACCACATAGTCTTTTTCCAGAGCAGCCTATATTTCTCCTGAGGTTACCTGTGGGGTTTTCTTTGTATTCCGAACAATTCTTCAGGCAGTTGTGGCTGGAATCTTTCTTCATCTACCTGACCTTGACTTGGTATCAAGAGATCCCCAGAATTTTCCACGTCTTAATAAGTGATTGAACAGTACTGACTGGCATTTTCAAGGCTTTGGATATCTTTTTCCATCTTTATGAAGTTCCATTACCTTGTTACGCAGATCTTTTGACAGTTCTATGCTGCTCCCCATGGCTCCGTATTCAGCCTACTCAGTGCATCCACGTGAGAGCTAACAAACTCATTGACTATTTATACACAGACACAATTGCAATTTAAAAAGCCACATGCGTGGGAGATTAACCTTTAATTGCCATTTTAACCTATGTTTGTTACCTTGTGTGTCTGTAACAAGGCCAAACATTCAAGAGTATGTAAACCTTTGATCAGGGCCATTTGGGTGATTTCTGTTATCATTATGATTTAAATTATGATTATGATTTAAATGGCCTCATATGATCACTATCCTTCAATAAACATTTTTTTTTGCATGATCAGTCATATTTTCAAAATAAATGCCAAAATTTCACAATTTAATTTCACAAAATTTCATCTCTCAGCAACATTCTGCAACATGCCACCCAGATGTGGCCTGATGCACATCGCGACAATCAAAGACCGTGTCTGAATAAGCTGCAGTGGGCAGACCCATACAGAGACTATTGTTTAATTTAAGGCAGTAACTACAGAGCTAATAAGCACTTCTTAATAAAATAAAGTTCATATCTGTAAATAGATACCAAGGGATATTATATACCTAGTAACACCCAGGAACCTGCCATATTCCTGTAACATCTAACACTAAGCCTTTAGTGTCTCTCTCCCCTATAATTTGTGGAATTTGGGCCGTCTGGTCAATTAAAACCCAAACAATATTATTTACAGAAAAAAATGAAAGTTCCCAAAGTAAAGCATCGATTCCCCCTCCAGCCGACAGCCTGCTCCAACATTAGTGCTGGGTCTGCAGAATGAGATGCATGGGGGCTCGCAAAGAGACAGGAAATCAATGTGTCATCCAGCAAAGGAACGTGGGCACCGGCGCCCATCATAGGGGTGCGGGGTACTACCAGGGAAGGGACAAGATGTCCGGCCTGTCACCCACTCAATCGCTGGGTTTGTAACGGAAAAGTGGAGCAACTTAAAGGGGCTCTGTCACCCAAACAGCAAGCTGATTTCATTTTAAAGAGCTTTATAAACTTACTATACATTGTACTAGCCGTTTTCTCCACAGGAAATAATTTTTTAAATGCTCCAAATTGATTTTGCAGCTCATGTATATTATTGTGAGGTTCTGAGTACTTGATAAAGGTGAGAGAGGGATCTTTATTTTGCTCACTACAGACTTTAATCGTAATTAGCATATCAACGCTGACAACAACATGGAATTTCTCAGGATTCCTTCACTTTAGAATAAAATGGATAATACAGTTGTTCAACGTCTTTAAGAACAACATAAAACCACAACTTGATTTGATGACTTCCTTTAATTGCACTGAAAATATAGACTGTTTTTTTTCTTCCACTTAAAGGTGCCCTTTTTAATCTCTATATAGAATATTGACAGTGGAGAAATTAAAGCCATAGTGCTTCCCATTTTCAGGAGCTCTGCTGGTTCTATTATCTGTTGCACTGATTTCTTGATGGGGCTGGCAGCGCTGCTTTTGTTTCGGTACTTTGTAATTGTAGATAAGGAGCTGTTGGAGTGGATATGTATCTACTACCTGCACTGTGCTCAAGTGAGGCAGATCTGTCCCCCAATAAGTGTAGGGAGTTATGACACCCTAAGAAGGAGGAAGATTAAACAGGCAGAGATACTGAAAATGGAATACTCTGACAAATGAATAATAAAATTTGCATGTAAAGTGGGAGGAGCCTCATTCATCCCATGTGTGCGGCCCACAGCTGCTGAAGTAATTAATCTAACGAGTCTTCAAAACACTTTTCCCTTATCCAGCAGTGCTTTCATAAGTTGATCACTTAAAATGCTTGGCTCACTATAAAGGGGAGTGTTCAGAGTACTAATAATCAGTGACTTTAAGAGATGTTGGTCATGTGGACAAAATTCCTGCAAGCTGGAATGTCCGCCATCTTTGCCTGCTGCATGGTTTTATGTTTATTCTGTTTATCTGCTGTAATACATCAATGACCAAACTGTGCTCACACGTGTAGGTCCTAAAAGTCTGGCCCTAACCCTAGGAGACAGCAAGTTTATTGTAAAGTCATATAAGTTACCCTAAGTGAAAGCCAACTGCTCTGTCCATCCTCCTATTACAGTAAATATATCACACTGGCTTCTCAACCAATCACATGTTGCATTCCAGGATGTCGCCACACTCCTTCATGAAGCCACCACTGAATTCACCCTTTAAAGGAGCAGTGTATAAGTCCACATCTGGACATGGCTTTCATGTAGAAGCTTTAGTACTATTGGACAGGTACAAGACGGATTATGCGGCACTCCTCGTTCCAACCCGGTGCCGGATTAACCGATTTACAGAACCAATGGTGGTTGGGTGGTTTCTCAGTTACAGACAAAGCCACCTGATCCTAAAGATGCAGAGACCGCCTAGAAGTCCTTCCTAAAGAGACTCAGTCTGGAGAGGAGTCACCAGCACAAGAGAATCCAAAAAAGGGTGACGACCGCCCAACAAACGCTGCAGCTGCACATGGGCAGCCAAAACAGCCACTGCAGAAAGTTTGTGCTTGTGTGTGGCCCTCCAGGACTGAACTTGCCCACCCCTAAAGTATGAGCATTAGTACACTGGCCCACTATTCTTTTAGCCACTTTGTAATGCTTCTGTTTCTAAATAGATTCCTCAGAGTATACTTAATTATATATGTGAAAAGATTAGTTCATTATATAGGTATGTGTGTGTATGTGCGTGTGTATGTATATATATATATATATATATATATATATATATATATATATATATATATAGTAAATAAATAGTACAAGTTTAAAAACCTGCATCGAGCTCAGAATTCCAAGAAAAACAGTTATTACACTACATTCTGGGAAGCTGAGCTGAGACATGCAAATGTGCCCACAAATGCCTCGCTCTTCAATCCGTAGCCATTATCAAACATGGCTTCCTTTAAGCTTATGCCTGCTGTATTACACAGTTTTAATGGAAAGCCAAGGTTGGATTATACACAAGCTGAGTATCCTATCCATGTACAGCTGTTTCAAGCTTACTGGCTATCATCAGCATGGAGCAGGATCTCAGCTTGTGTTGTGGACCCTATGAGTAGGTAGTTCACCACAACAATCATTTATAATATGGTGGGCAAAAGATATATATATCTTTGTTTGTGCACTTTTATTTATTTTGATGATCCTTTTGTTTGTGATCATCCAACTTTTCATCTGTTACAGACAGACGAGTTAAGTCCATAAAACATTGTTTTCTTAATAGAGAAATTGCCTGGTGTTATGAGCTGCTCACATTTTTCATAATGAAATTATGTGTTCCCTATCATCATTTTATTAGCATATTGTAAACAAGTCTGCCGCCTGATTGTGCAATCACTCAGCGGGAGATGATGTAGCGCTTTATAGAGCCAGCCATAAAAGAACAGGATAATAATTGCAAACAAACAGAACCCATCATGTATAGCATGGAAAGTATAAACAAGTGTCAGATAAAACGGGGTCCGCTCAAGGAGCAAAGACGCACGTTTCTCTTTAAAATATTACAAACTACATTTAAAGGGACACAGATGTGCAAAAATTGTGATCAGGAATTAAAAATTTGGCTCAGAGGAAAATTGCACCAATTCTGCCAATAAAGATGTAAAAAGGTGAACTGTTATTTTCATGTGGACAAGTACATAAAAAAAGGGTTTTTTATTATTATTATTGTCTATTTATTGTGGGCAGGGTAAGGCCATATATTTAAAATATACTATTTTGAAAACTGCACTTGAAAATAGAGAACATTTTTAGATTGTAAAAACAAATACAACTTGTACAAATGCAGCCTCTAATTACTGACTAATCACAAAAAGATACTGGCATATATTATTCAGATCCTAAAGTGATTAAATACTAAATAACATAACTATATCCTGTGACTACCTACACGCCAACGCATTGCGGAAACGGAGACAGGGCAAACTCAGGCTTAATAAGACACTGAACCTGGCGAAATGCACGTCAGGACTGGCTGGAGTTGGACACACCCATTTGCATATCTCAGTTTTTGTTTATATCACGAGTTGGTATGTTGGTACTTGATGGATAAGGTCTATGTTATGTGTTATACTTGATTTATTTACATAAAACAATGTTTAATCCAACCTTGGCTTTGCATTAAAGCTGTGTAATAAAGGATGCATACGCTTAAAGGAAGCCATGTTTGATAATGGCTATGGATTGAAGAACAAGGCATTTGTGGGCACATTTGCATGTCCTAGCTCAGCTTCCCAGAATGCAGTGTAATAACTGTTTTTCTCGGAATTCTGAGCTGGAAGCCTTTTTTCTTTAACTTGTTTTAGACATTCAAATGTGAACACATATGTACTATTTATTTACTATATATATATATATATATATATATATATATATATATATATATATATATATATATAAACACACAAGGTCAGGCAGAGATAACACCCTTTGGTAGGGTACGTGAATGTCTTGCACAAGATGGACAGCATTTTGAACATTACACCAAAAAAGTTATAAGATTGTGGTTGTGTTATGTCACATAAATATGTGCTTATGGTATAGATTAAAAATTGTACTTAGACGACTCATACTTAAGAACTGGGTCCCAAGACTTTTGTTGAGTTCGTTTTTATGGTCAGCTTGAATTAAAAGTAAGAGCACAATAGTAGCTTATTATTACAGTACAAGAGTATTATTATTATTACAGGGCCATATTCTATTAGCTGCTGGCAAATACCTCTAGCCTGTACTTTAGGCTGTGGGTGTGTTTTTCTCCAATGTTTAGATGTATTCTATTGACTCCAGCTCGCAAATTCCAACCTCAAGACTGAATTTGTAACCCCTACCTTTTTTAAGTCTGATTTCAGGCCGGTGATGATATGATCGGACAATATTTAAGCAAGGCCGTAATTTACTTCTTAGACACAACCAATAGTAAATGAGACCGTCATCATGACGTTGGTAAAACATGGAAGTTAGAAGTAATCTGCAATCGGAGGCTAAGAATTAATAAGTAATTGAGTATAAATGAACTTTAGAGCAATACAGGTAGGGAAGTGCCATCACCAACCTGTGTTTTGAACAATATCACCATGGTCCTACTTGATTGACCATGTAGGGTCCGGTATGCTATGGTAATGTGCTGATATTTCACTTTCTTTTTTTACCTTTTTGCAAATCTATTTTTATTGTTATGAATGGTTTATTTTAAAATGTGTCCAAAAGGTAATGGTTTTACATTTGTAAGTTCCCTTTACTATTGAGTTCTCTGGTTATGTACCTTTTACATGCAATTCTGATGCAATAGCAGTAACTATTATGGCTTCTGTTATTCATCTTGAATGGACAGGAAGCTTTTTACAGTAGGATGTGATTGTGACATTTACAACTTCCAGGGAAGAACTATTGAAAATAAAGCTAATTCATTTACAAGGACACAACCTGATGAGAAAACACGAGCAACGATCAACTGAGAAAGGAAAAAAGAACCACACGGTAAAAATTGCATAGAAAAGTAATAAATGTAACAGATGTGTTTATAAAAAAAAAAATGTTCACGAAGACGGTTAACTATTTAAAGTACCTAATAGATAAACAAAAAAGCACAGTAACCCAGAGAAAACAGCACCGTTCAGGCCAATCACAACAAAAAGCCATGTAATTTGCATAACGAAATTCTTATTATCTCAGTTACATAAATTGTGAATTGTTACTGTGAATCTCCATATTGCATCTTCTTCTGCATATGGTAGAGCCAGCATCTTCCTATACTAAAATCTGTACTGGCACCTGCTTGATTGCCATTACTCATTTCTGATAGGCTGGTATCATATGGCTTTACATCAAACAGATCAACAACAAAAAATTGAAAATGAAAAAATAAAAAAACTTTTTGGATTTGTTGAAATTGATCCATATTTTACTTTTTTAGGTAATCCAGTCAATCTTGTAATATCTCTAACTGGAATAGGTTGGTGTTACAAATAAAGGATAATAATAATAATAATAACGGCTACTTCTGCAAGGACCAAAAATCAAAAGCACCCTCAAATAGTAACACTGTGTCTTTAGCAATCAAAAAACATCAGTTACTTTTCAGTATACATTTGCGTTCTGTTGATATTTTGATTTAACAGGGAAACATTTTATTTATTGTTACAGTAAAGACAAATACAAGGATTTAGAGGGAACTTGTAGTTTATGGTCCATTCAGCAGATGAAAGAATGTGCCTATCAGCTCAATGAATCAGGCGGTGCAGCCAACTCCTACTTAGACTCTGGTTAAAAAACAGTTTTTGTGCAATAAAAGCAAATAGGCAGCATTTTAAAATATTTTAGGATATCCCTGCTGTGTACAGGTGAGTGAATCCCTAATTCAGTCATCCTGATGGTCTCCCCTGTGCACAGAAAGGATATCCTCAAATACAGGCCTGTGTGAGGCTTTCCAGGACCAGACTTGTCCACCCCTGCTCTATATGAGGGTCCAATGCAGTTTTAATGAATTTAGTGGGCCAACTCATGATGTGTCCACCAGATAAAAAGGAAGATTTATGGGGTCAATGTGTCTGTAAGGATCATCTAATTAAAATAATCCATCAGTGCCACCTCCGAGGTGGAACTTTTATGCACTAATTATAAGAGTACAAGGCTGATTGGTACAGTGGGTTACAGCAAATACCCTTAGTATTACCCCAAATACCCATTTACAGCTACCCATTTAGCTTATGGTCAGCAAAAGAGCGATAGAAGTCTCCACTGTACAAAGTATAGTAAATACATAGGTAATACATAGGACATTTGTGTTCTCATTTAAATGTCAAAAAACATGTAAAAATACTTATTTTCTGCTCAGATTTCCCAGAAATACAGTTATTGCACTTTGGGAAAGTGGGTGGGGCATGCAAATTAGTCCACGATGCATGATCATGCTTTAATCCAAATACCGCATTACACATTTAATACAATGAGCATAGGCCATAAAGAAGCCATGCTTATCTTTTTCCTACCTCATACCCAACTGCTGATCTTAATTAAGTCAATAAAGTCATTACCTCAGTGGGTGTATCTTTCAATGAATTGATATATAACTTCTATATCAAGTTTAAGACACTTTCACTTAGATTTTAAAATTACATCCAGCTGCAATTATGTTTATATTAACATTAAATATAAATATATATATATATATATATATATAAATATAAAAGAGGCGAGCAGTGGACGCACGGGCCTGCGATGTTGGTCACGCTTTGCGTCCCGTGGGACTTAGGCTGCAACGAGCCGCAGGCGCTCATCGCGAGGCCCACGTTAGGGAGTTAAGCTGCAATGAGCGACATAGGTTCAGTTAAAACGGCTGAGTCACCCAACTGCAATCACGCACCTTGTAGGACTTAGGACTGAAGCACGTAAAGCCCGAACAATGCAACTGGAAAGACCACCAAAAAAACACAAATATGCCTCAAATTCACTTACACGCTCACACACAGCACAGGGGGAGAGCCAGGGTGCCTGTGAGTGAGGGTTCAGGTATATTTGAGGCATATTTTGTCTTTTTTAAAGATCAAAAATTGCCGAAATGGGGGAAAAAATGGTGGCCAAAAAAAACGTAAAAAAAATGAAACCGAGGCTGAAGGCAGTAAAAAACAGACCGAAGGAAGTAACACTTAACGCAAGACAATAACAGTTAACCCAAGGCAGTAACACTTACACCAAGGCAGTAACACTTACACCAAGGTAGTAACAACTTAACACAAGGCAGTGAGCGCCGAAGGTAATCATTGCAAACCAGCACACTTGAAGTACACAAGGGGAGAGGCTCGCGATAAGCGGCGGAGGTGCTCAGAGGGGCAAAATCCTCACATTGTGTGGCAAACAGCATTGCCAGGTTTACAATTTTATTCCCGTAATTTTTAACGGGCAATTTCCTAGTGTGTATATATAATTTCTTCAATATATGGAACATTTCCTGTTCACTTTAAGGTATCCAAATATGTGATGTACATTGGAAACTAAAATACAGAAAAGCGATAGCAGGGATCACAGTAGATGGTGTGACAGAGGGCTTCTTGGGGTTTGTGTGAGCCACATACTTTTTAAAGCTCTTTTCCCCCAGGAGGTCTTAAGGAGTTAAGCTCCTAAAGCAGTTAGGCAAAGGCATAAACCCAAAGGGAGACTGGCAACTTGTCAGAATTGTTTATAGGGCATGTTAGCAATGTCACAAATTTCGGAGAACTCCAGAAATACTTAAGAAGAACCTTACCTGTAACAGAGGACGCTGGACTCCAAGGGTTTTCATAGTATCAGCGCTGGCCAGGAGCTTCAAGGGATCGGTCACTTTGGTGACTCCTTCGATTTCTTTGTTAATTTCTGCCAGGACCTGGTGCAAGAAGATATTCTTGATATACATGGTGAGAAATTCTCGCAGGGGGCATTGCTTGGCCGGTCCCAATTCCATGGCATGCTCAATCTCCTGGATGAACCTGGTAGAGAGAAAACATTAGACATTAAGACCTCATTACTTGAACACAGTATGACGAGAGTCATTTCACAGCTTCAGATAGATGCCCATAGTTATAAACATAGTTACAAATAGTGCCACCTGATGAGACACTATCACAAGAAACCATCTTGCTGCCAATCACAAGTGAAGCTGCTTTGGAAAGATATCACACAAGATATTGGGATTAATATTTCTATGTGAAACTGTTATGGCGGCTTTGTGCTTACCAGGACTTCTATTCAACTCTTTACATCTCCACTGCTGAACCCTCAAACACCAGGGATTGTGCTCATCATGTCCACCCTTTATGTGCATCTCCACTGCCGAACACCCAAAACACCAGGGTTCATACCCAACATGTCCATCCTTTATGTGCATCTCCATCAAATACAAAACTGCACTGCCAAAACGATCATGATCCACACCCACTACCAGCATTTCCCCTACTCCTTGGCCACCAAAGGATCAGGGTCCATACACATCACTTCCACAGTCTACATACATTTCCTCTGGATTCTACCCTTAAACCATAAAGGACCAGGCCCCATCACACTACTACTACCCTTTGTCTGCACCTTATGGACATCCACAAACACACACCCCTCCCAGCTTGAATTTACCTCTGAACCAGACTCCAGTTTCACCCTCTAACTACATTGGGAACTAATCCTGAATCCATAAAGGAACAGTCCCTGCACCTCCACCCAACATGACCAGGGTTCACACCACCTCAATTTTCTGCCTGCATCTCCACCGCAAAATAAGTAAAACCCCCATACCATGTCCACATTCACCCATCGATAATGTTTCAAGAGTAAAAGGCTCTCTCTTTTTAATAACCACCTAAATGTTTATTTGAATATTTAAATATAATTTTCTTAAAAGTATCCCTTGCAGCTCATGCACACAATGTGTCTATAGTACTAGATGTACTAGCCAATGACAGACTGTGTTTAGGCAGCATGTTGCTAAAATTATGCTGAGGCAAAGTGTTACATGGGGTGAAACTTTCCAGTAAATGCTTGGAAGGTTTCAGTGAGTAAAATCAGACCTTTTGAGTCCTTTTTAATAAAATGATGTTTAGATATTGTGAGTGATGAAAGGGATTGATATGAGCCACACATTTTACAAACATCACAGAAGGCAGCTCATTAGCACCAGTGGAGTATAACCTCCAAAAGATTTGGTTGCAGGCTTTGGTTGGGCCTACAGCCTGGAAAAGGCTGTGAAAAAACAGTGATTAACATTTGCTTGGAGCAGAAGACAAATTCACAGAAGTGTATGCTGCTTATTGGAGGTGGAGAGAGAGAGAGAGAGAGAAACACACACAGAGAGGTGTTTGCTGGAGTTGAAAAAAGACCAGAAATGAATACAGCTGATTTGAGTTGGGAAAAGCGGCACTCAGATAGAGATGTGTATAAGCTGGTGTCTAAAGCTAAAGAAAGACACAGAGATACAGCAGTGAGGAGCTGACTAGAAATCTGTAGAAGAAGAGTATACACTTGGACTCTAAAGCATACAGGACAGTAATTGAAAACAAAGCATTGGACTGTTTGTTTTGTTTATGCTCCATCCAGGTTTAGATGATAGTTAGGGAACTGTCGCAGTATAGGTAATGCTCTAATAGGAGCTAGACCTGTTATTTTATATGATTTTGTTATGGTGCATCATTTTGTAACACTGGCGAAAATATTACAGTAAAATCTGGAAAACCAATTAAAGCCTCCAGTAGTTGTGTTCTTCAATCAGAAGTGCCAGGCACCAACTACCTATCAGGTAGTTTATTTTAATGCTAAAAACAGGGAACCTTTCATGTCCCTTCAAATAATAATAGAGCAGGTTTTTAGCAACGTCAGTTGCAACAACTTCTTGTTTCTGCCAAATAGTACACCTGCAGCCTGAGCGATGCTGGTAATAAAATGGTTAAACACACAAAATAGTCTTCAGTTAAACAAGAAAAAGAATAAGTGAGCCGTAAAGATGGTACAAGCAGTTACCAGACAGCTGGGGTGTGGCGTTATGGGTATTTAGGATGAATTACACCCCAGATGCGCAGTGCGCACGCTGCGTTTGGGCTGGGAATCGTTCCCTCCAGTGGGATCCCTGCAGTTTATGCCTCAATGCAGAATGCTACAGTATGTGAGCAGCTTCTTATCCTGCTGTCTCAGCAGCTCCCGGCAGATGCTTTTATTATCCTGATTTACAAGTTATAACTCCCTCAGGTTCTTGCTGTTATCTTAAAAAAGTTTTGCCAGTGTGGGGCCAGGTTGGAAGTATAAGAGACAGGTAAGTACTAAGCAGAACTAAAGGAACCCATGGAACCTGTAGTGTAAGACTATGTACAGTAAAAATAAGAAGTGATTAATAAAAATATATATTTTGCTTCAATTTGCTTGAAATGTGTTTCTTTGGTTTATCTATTAACTTGATTAACAGATGTACTGGCAATTGACATTTCATGTGCAGGGTCTTCCCCAGGAATCTGCATGATGGAGCCGACTGGCAACACAACCTCTACTTCACAGACTATTCTAAAGCCTTTGACTGTGTGGATCACAACAAAATGTGTCACGTTCGTAAAGAGATGGAAGTACCAGACCATCTCATCATCTCCTTAGGAATCTGTAGGTGGACCAAGAAGCCACGGACAGAACAAAAAACGTAACAACAGAATGTCTCAAAATCGGAAAAGGAGTGCGACAAAGTTGTATATTGTCACCTCCAACTTTGACAAGGAGTACATCATGCGAAAGGCCGGGCTGGAAGAATACAGTTAATATCAACAAACTCACTACTACTCTGGTGGCTGAAAGTGAGGAGGAACTATAGGACCTATTAATGGCCTGCTGCTTAATGTTAAAAAGACGAAGATGTCTTCGGGAACCTGAAAACTCAGTTCCTGACAAATAGATGGGGAATAAGTGGAGGCAGTGACATATTTTATTTTCCTGGAATCGAAGATCTCTTCAGATGGTGACTGCAGCCATGAAATTAAAAGACATTTGGGGAGAAAAACTATGGCAAGCTTGGATTAGCTAGTAAAAATAAAGCTATTACACTATCAACAAAGGTCTGCATAGTTATAACTATGGTATTCACAGTAGTAACATACGGGATGTGAGATCTGGGCCATAAAAAAGTTTGAGCACCGGAGAATTTGGTGTTGGCGAAAACTACTTAAACTGAAAGAAGATCCAATCAACCCATACTACATGAGATGAAGCCAAACTGTTAACTGGAAGGTTTGATCATGAAGCTGAAGCTCAAATATTTTGTCCATATTACGAGAGACAGGATTCCTAGAGACGACTCTTATGCTGTGAAGGATTGATAGATGAGAACATTGAAGCAATAAACGTGAGCTTAAAGGGCCTTACATGGGCAGTGGCTAACAGATGGACCTGTGCGGTCCATAAGGTCAGAGAGTGGGACACAAATGAACAACTAAAAAAGTATGATTGGTGCAATTTCTGTGCTCTACAACTCTTTAAAAGACTATTGTAGGACGACAGAGAAAATATTAAGATGAAAAATGAGTCTAAAAGCGTATTAGGGCGGTGTTTTTGCCTTTACTGGCCCCCAAGGGCATACATGAGACTTTGGTGAAAAATGTTTTTGTGAGAGGGGGTTTGCATCTATTGTTTCAAGCTTGTAAGAAAAATGGGTGATAGTGTCAAATCCAATGAGATCCAATTATTTAACAAATTCTGATCACCTCTCACTCTTACGACAGATAAAAAAAAATATCCTTCAAGTTAGGAAACAAAGATACATGTATAACGTTTTAAAACCTTCTGCTATACTCAAAAATATTTTATGCCCATGGCTTGCATAGCACCCAATATTGTTAGTTTTTACATATTTCACAAATGTGCAGCTTTGCTTGAAATACAGAGGTGCTAAAAGTTACAATGTATCGCTGCTTTCCTCTTCTCCAATGTACCACCAGGTAGAGATGGGGAGGAGGGTGGGCCAAGTGGTACTTATCTGCCTTGCTCTTCTATGTAGGCTGAACACACTCCTCGAGCGGACTTCATTATTATCAGATTAGTGATGCTACAGTTGCACGCTCGTCTGCCGGCTTATTTCAATCAGATAATAACGGTATAATAACTGGCTTTGTGTCTGTCAATCCAATTACTTCCTACTTTGCATGTGCCAACATTCTATTAAAACCCGCAGACACATGTCAGGCTTTATTACTACCACCCCATTGTATAATTAGCGTACACGGCGGAGCAGCCGATCAATGAAATCTCACATTGTCAACACGGAGTGAGAAAAATAAATACAAATAAAATTATATGAAAATAAATAAATGGACAAAACAACCTACAAAGGAAATACGGCGTTAAAAAAGGGCAATAAAGTTCCATATTCATTTAAAGGGATACAGCAGTTTGTGGCATCTCTTGTGTGCGTTGGGCGTCTCATATCAAATAATTTTATTGAGTAATTCTATATATTTGTAGTTCAAAGTACATTTGAAATGTCTTTTGTGAGCTCCAACCCCAAGGCACCTATGTAGGTAGAGCGTCCTAGCCAATGAGTTGTGTCCTAGCGAATCAGCTGTCAGTATCTCAGCTGCCTCCGACGGTCATAACATTTGCAAAGTTTAGGGTAAGTTTATTCATGTTTATTTTAGGATGCTTCAAAATGTATGCAACTTCCACATGCCTTTCAAATTACAGATGCCAATAAAATTATCTTTCACCTTGTGGCATTTTCCCTTGGTTAGAAAAAAGATTCTAATTGTTTTTTTAATGAGAGATTACAGCAATTAATTACTAATTTACAAAGGCAGCAGAAGTAGATAGGAAGCTACTGGAGTTAGAGTAAGAGAGTGGAGATGTGAGTTGTGAAGACAGGTTTGATGGGGGAGAATCTTGCAGTGAGGTGTTGGTATGGTAATAATTGAATGGTAATAATTGAAAAGTGGATATTACTTTTCTGCCCGAGACTAAGTGCTGCTTAGCTCATGAGCTCAGAGAATGGGAGCAGTACATATCCTAACATTATGAATAACAAATATGTCTTTTCTACTCATTGCTGTGTGCTTGAGACATAGTGAGGAAGCAATTTCCTATTCAGTGCTTGGGACAGACACTTGACACTTACTAACTGCTATCTTGCCAAGACCCTGAAGGAATCTCCTTCAGGGAATCCCTAGAATCAATACAGAGAAACCAGCAGCGGAGAGGACCTAGCTGATGGGATCCATTCATTGGCCGGTCCAGCTGACCCCCCACATGATCTAACTTGTGGGATCCATTCATTGACTGGTCGAGCTGGTTCTTCCTCAAGATCTAACCAGTGGGACCCATTCATTGGCTGGACCACAATGTTCCTCCTCTTGACATGGGCTTTGAAATGAAGATTAAATATTATACAGGAAGAGGCCCTATACCTTTGTTAGCGTGAGTGAATGCATGGGCTAGAAGGTCAATGAGGATGAGTGACAGCACTCCATATAGGCAAAGACAAGAGCGCACGTAAGGAGTTTTGTTGTATAACTAGTGACAGAGGGGTCTTTTGTAAATATTGTAAGGGGACATTCGATATGTGCGAGTAACTGAAGATATTTCCAGTGGGAGAGAAGATGGGGGAAATTTATTTTTTTCATTGAAGGGGCAGAGAAATTCCTCTTAAGTGCTTAATAACTAGAAAGGACATTATTATTTTTATTATGCCAACATATTCCGTAGCGCTATAAGGGGATAAGTTCCAGGCAAAGACAATTACAATATTAAAAAGCTGCAAAGGATAGGGGGGGTCCCCATCTTTGAGCTTAGAATCCAGTGTCCATAGTACTTACCTGAAGGCCCATGCAAGATTGAAAACCTGCAAACTTACAATCTAAAATACATATTGTCACTCCATAATTACAAATCAATGCTGCACTATTGGAAAAAAGATATTTTTTTCTTATTATCCATTTTATGTAAAGCGCCACCATATTCTATATAGTTATACAAAGGTTAATTACATAGAAAAAAAAACATGAATATTAAAGCCATGGCAAAAAGTGTAGAGCCCAAAATCTTATATACATGGTGCTTTTCTTCCAATGAACCTCACAAGATTGAAAACTTGCAAACTTACAATGTAAAGGGATTAATGAAACCGTAATTGAACAGAAAAAATACTGGCTTGGCAAGAAATTGAAAAGAGAGTAGAGAGTTAATTGGTGATTACACCTATGGGTGAAGCAGGTGTGAAAAATGGAGGTGATAGCACAGAAACCTGCACTGTTTATAAAAAAATAATAATAGGTGGGTGATTATGGACATGGTAGGTGTTATTTGAGATAGAGGGCAGAAAAGTGGTAGTGTGGGGCTCTTGGTCTAATGGCAAAAAAACAAGGTAAATGGGAAATGGAGGCGATAACATAAGAACCTGCACTATAAAGTAACACAAATCATAGGTGAGTGGTTATGGACGGGGTAGGTGGGACGGCATATCATAAGAGTTTAGAGATAGAAGAGAAGGTGATGGTGTGTGAGGCTCTAGAGGCAAAAGAAACCAAGGTGAATGGAAGTGGGAAATATGTCAGTTGGTAAAAAGAACAGAACTCTCAGACGTTAATACTCGGACGTTCCTCACAGCTTCATCATGATATGAAAGTCTTGGACGTTCCTCACAGCTTCATCATGATATGAAAGTCTTGGACGTTCCTCACAGCTTCATCATGATATGAAAGTCTTGGACGTTCCTCGCAGCTTCATCATGATATGAAAGTCATCAGTGAGTCGCAGTCCCCTCTGAATGTGAAAGGTTTCAGTAGTGTAAGCAGTCTGAAGGGATCATCCATCAGCGCGGTGAGAGGAAGGTCTGGCCGTTCATCCATCAATGCCATGGTTAGGGTGACAGTGCGGTGTCCGAGCTGAACAACCTCCGTCAGTTAATTAAAACAAATACATTCTCCTGATTTCAGAGTAGAACCAGAATGGTTATTTATCTCCTCCAAACAGCATTCATTAAGAGAAATTAATGAGCAGAGCGATTTAACCACTTCACTGCTACAAGAGCATGCTTGAAGTTAGTAAAACAGATGTTCATACTTAAAGCAGTGCGTAGCGCAGCCATGTCCAATAAACAGGTCCTTGTTGTTGTTTCGTTCAGTCCTGTCCGACTCTCCATGACGTTATTAACAGCTGCATGCCAGGGACATCTATCAATATGTCTCTAGTTGTGCTTATCCATAAGGTTATCTTGGCAAAGATCCTGAAGTGGGTTGCCAGTTCTTTCTCCAGTGGACTGTGATTTGTCTGACCTCCCTGCTGCTACCTGCCCATCTTGGGTCACCCTACATGGTATAGTTCACAGCTTCATTGAAGTACACAAAGCCCCTTCACCACAACAAGGTAGCGATCCAGAATGTGAAGCTGGTCCTAGTTTCTCCTTAAAGCACCATAAAACTATTTTTTTTTTTTACCTAAATAAGCACTGCAACTCCTCTTAGTTCGCATAAAAATATCACATTTTGCTCCACATTGTTTCTTGTACTTTTTTTATAAACATTTTGGGCTTTATTGCTTTATTTTACCCATCATCTAGTCCAGTATAAGAGCTGCCATTTTGCATCGCACATTTTATCTCACTTATTTTTGCTCCATATTATTTGCAACAGAATATGCACAGATGATGTCACTGGTAGGGGAGGAGCCACACACACAGCTGGGCAGGCTGCACTTACACAATGACTATGGGAACCTCTCTACAGTCAGCAGTGAGATGTAATCCCCCCTAGCAGAAAAGGCACACAAATAAAGTATAGTACATATTATATTATTGTTTAATACGTTTTAGTTACATCCAAGGCCCCTCCTGCATGATTAGAAGCAATGACACCTCCTGGTACTGCAATTATTAGCTACATCTTAAGTTGTTTCAATTTTTTTACTTTTTAAAACAGATCTTACCCATTTGCGACTACACGGGGTTTGTAGGAGTTACATACTTTGCAAAGCCCTTTCCCAGGAGGTTTGAAGGAGTTACCTTTCTATAGTAGTTAATTAGCATCACCTTAAAGGCTGGAAATTGGGTGGGTGGGGCTGTAGCTGTGAGGCTGTTATGCGCACGCACGCATGCACAGGTGTTTGCAGAGTTTATTTGGGCTGAAGAAAAGAGACACACAAGAAAAGTGCTTTGTATGAAGGTGGAAAAAGACAGACAATGATTCTACAGCAGAGTGAAGATATGGACCTCTAAAAGGATACAGGCCAGTGATTTTGAACAAACTATTTATTTTTGCTTTACCCAGGTTTAGCTGGTAGTGGGTTGGAGCTTGGCTTGTTATTTTATTTTATTTTTTTTGTTTTATTTTTGTTGTATAACTGACTACCATTTTCGTAAAACTTGGAAAATAATTATATTCTCCTGTATGGTGTTCCTCAAAATGCCACAATCCTTTTTCCAATAATTTTTCAGTTTTTCACTTAAAAAAAAACAGCTTGTTTTCCTCATACAGATTTATGTCTAGACAACATGTGACTTTCCCTGTCTGTCTGAGCACCGGAGGGGTCTGTGCTGATGTAAAGGCCCTGACAAACATAATAAAAAATTCTAATTACGAGTTGCAAAAACGGACTAAGGACTTGTGCGTGAAATTGTTATTAATGCCGTAATAATCTGCTTTTGTTGGCTGTGTGTGCGCTGGGAGCAGCGATTAAAATCGGGAGCAAGAACACCCTCAGCTTTTCATGCAAATTAAATAAAAAGAGGAATTTGACAGCATGGAAATGACATTAGGACTTAATCAGGGACTGCGGTGAGAAATGATTGCTGCGCACTCATTACATAGCCTGGAGGTGCAGTGCAGAGGTGTTATCTCTTATATTACCTCCACAGGGCACAGCTGCGAAGGACTCCAAGAAGAATGTAATGATTAAGGCCTTAAAGGGACATTGCAAAAGCTTGTAGAGTAATGATAGGAAAAATATTAAGCCATAAACCTGCCAAAAAGTATTTTACTCACTTTTTTAATTCTTCATTTTATTTTGTAATTCTGGTCATGAGTTCTCCATAAGGTTTTCTTGATAAAGACACTGTAGTGACCCCTCTGCTATGACCGTGGTGACCTCTCTGCTAGGACCGTGGTGACCTCTCTGCTAGGACTTGCCCATTCTTGGGTGACTCGAAATGATATAGCTCACAGCTTCACTGAAATACACAAGCCCCTTCACCTCAGCATCTGTGGGTGGCATGCTACAGTGCAAACAGTCATGAAGAGTCTGACATGACTAAACAATAAAAGGGATAATTCATTTTTAGTGTCTCTGCCTGTTTCTTTGTCATCCCCTCTGGAATGTCATAATCTGCTGCACTTTGGGGTCTGGCGGCACTGCTTTACTTTCGAACAGTGTAAAGTCACCGGAGCCAGTCTCCCAAAGTGCAACAGATTATAACACACTAGGAGGGACAGCATAAACCGCCAGAGACACTGAAATAAATTACCCCTAGAGGTGAGCAAATCATCCAGAAAACATAAGTACAAATAAAACCTTTTTTTGTGGAGGGAAATATGGCTTTCATTGTTTTACTATCATATGTTGTTGTTGTGTCCGACTCTCCATGACCTTATGAACCGCAACACACCATGCTGATCCACTTGGTATTCATGGCAGAGATACTTGAGTGGGTTGCCAGTTCCTTCTCCAGTTGGCAACAGCATACAGCTCCTGATATTCCTAGGTGGTTTCCCATCCAAGTACTGACCATGCCCAATCCTGCATGGCGTTCGGGTGGTGTGACCTCTTGGTTCCCTGACTGGAATCAAATCCAGGTTGCAGCAGTGAAAATACCAAATCCTAACCACTGGACCACCATGGAACCCTCTTATTGAAAAGAGCGTTAAAGGACCACTTTAAAAACACTTTTAATATATTGTAAATCAAACCTAGAGTTCCCAAAAAAGGAATTTTAGTGAAAATATTTGTTACACCTGATCGGCTAGTTCTCCTTTACAATAAGCATCCCAAGTTACCAGTGGAGTTCTCAGCATTCTATTTTCATTACTCAGCTCATTCTTTGTTACTTTCTCAGTAGACTATTTATTTGTAATCAAATTACTCTGACAGTTTTAGATGCCGTATTCCCATTGTGCAGATAAACACTTCCTGTGCATTCAATGTCTCCGCCCACCTCACCAACCAATGAAATCCTATTGTGGTAGATTCCACAGAAGCATCATTACTGGTACAAGTTGTAGAATTTTTCGTCAATTTTACATATAGTTCTTCAAGAGTGTATTTAAAATAAAGGAGTACTGTCGTCCCTTACACGCGCGGCGGTCTATATCAGACTACAGAAAATGTGTATATTAATTATCTGTTAGACTGTAAGCTCTTGGGTTACTGTGTTACATTTCTGCTGCAGTTGTCTCAGATAAATTATGCACTTTCTGTGCTTTATTCATATTATAATTTATGAAAACGATTAATCTCTGAAAAATGTGTTTCTGGAAAAAAAATATATAGATATATACTGAACGTCGAGAGAACAAAGCGCTGTCAGTTAAAAATGGTGCTCGGAAATGCGAGAACAAAAACGCCAGGAATTCAATCTGCTTCACTAGTTACAGTTTTGTTACCTTATTTTCTGAGCGTTTGTCAATAAAACAAAAGAACGAGCGCGTGAATGAAACAAAGGGATGGGAGGAGGGTTATGTGGAGATGGAGGGGGGTGCACAGCCCGGGAATGTATGTATTATAATAAGAAGTTGTCAGAAACAATCATACTGAGTATCTAGTCGCAGGAAGCCTTTCCTTGATGGATCACCACCTTCCTTATATATGTTCTATAGTCATTCAGTCATGTCCGACTCTCCATGCCAATGTGAACGGCAGCACGCCAGGCACATCTGTCAGTAACTGCCCCTCTGAGCTCCATTACGCTCATACTCATTGCTTCATTGACCTCATCCATCCATCCCCACCTCTGCCGTCCCCTGCTGTTTATGCCTTACATTTTTCCAAACATCAGAGTCTTCTCTAGGGAATCCTGTCTTCTCATGATATGGCCAAAATATTTGAGCTTCAGCCTCATGATCAAACCTTCCAGTGCACAGTTTGGCTCCATTTCCTGTAGTATGGATTGGATCTTCTTGCAGTCCAAGGAACCATTTTTCTCCAACACCACAATTCAAAGGCGTCAATTCTCTGGCGCTCAGCCTTCTTTATGATCCAGCTCTCACATCCGTATGTTATTACTGGGCAGACCTTTGTTGATAGGGTAATATTCTCAAGCATCCTAAAGGATTTGGTTGTAAATCAGGAGGGTGATTGATCATTTGAGCATATGAAGGATGAAAGTGATAAGCTTCATTAAACAGATGTGTTTTTAGTGAGGTTTTGAAGGACTTGAGACAGGAGGAAAGTCCAGTGGAGCGAGGCAAGGAGTTTTAAAGTATTGGAGCAACAAAAGAAAAGTCCTGAAGGCGGAAGTGAGAGCAGGAAAGAAGAAGGTCTTTAGCAGAACAGAGAGGGCGGGTGGGGGAGCATTTAGGCCCTTTAGTTCCTCCTCACTCCACGTATCGTAGGTTGTTGATAGTTCTCCCAGCAATATTGATCCCGGCTTTGGATAAGTCCATCCCAGCCTTACGCATGATGTATTCCACGAAACAATAGTGGGGTCACAATACAAGATGGCTCAAGAGCATCCACCATCTCAAACTCAACATGTCTAAGACTGAAATCCTAATCTTCCCTCCCTCTACCACAGCATCAATTCCTTACATCTCTCTCACTGTCAACAACGCCATCATCACTCCCACCACCCAAGCCCTTGGGGTTCTACTGGATCCCGCCCTGTCTTTCATTCCTCACATACAGTCACTAACAAAATCTTGCCTTCTCCATCTAAAAAACATCTCCAGAACTTGTCACTATCTTACACAAGACACAACTAAAATCCTAATACACTCTCTCATCATCTCTCGACTAGACTACTGCAACTCGCTTCTTGTTGGACTACCCACCACCCGACTATCTCCACTTCAATCCATTATGAACGCCTCTGCTAGACTAATTTTCCGTACACAACGCTCATTGTCGGCATCACCTCTCTGTCAATCACTCCACTGGCTTCCCATAGCCTCCAGAATAAAATTTAAAATCATGACCCTAACTTACAAAGCCCTCAACAATTGCGCACCCCCATACATCTCTACTCTCATCTCCAAATATTCCCCCAACCGTCCTCTTCGGTCTGCTAATGACCCTCTTTCTACAGCTCGTCACCTCCTCTCATTCTCGCCTTCAGGACTTTTCTTGTGCTGCACCTATTCTCTGGAACTCCTTGCCTCGCTCCACCAGATTGTCCTCCTGCCTCAAAACATTCAAAACCTCACAAAAAAAAAGCATCTCTTTAAAGAAGCGTATCACCTTCCAAACTAACACTCTCATCACCTCTCTCTCCCTCCTTTACCACACACAATACCTTTAGGCTGTAAGTCTATGAGTTTCGATCCTGCAGGGTGCTTTTGGGAAAGTGCTATGGACACTGGATTCGAGGCAAAAGACAGGGCCCTCCTTGCCTTGTTATGTTTTGATTTGTATTTACCTTTGCCTGAAACTTATCTTATGTACAGCGCTACGGAATATGTTGGCGCGTTATAAATACATGATAATAATAATAATAATAATAATAATAATAAAAGAGCAAAGTCGTAATACACTTTAGGTCGAGTCAGGTAGCAGGAAAGAGATGTCCAGGTACAAGTAAAAAAAAAAAAGGCAGAGGGGCAAAGGGGCAGATCCCAAAGTTAGGAGTCAGAATAGAGAGAAATCCAAATATAAATTAAACCAGATTATCCTCTTGCCTCAAAACATTTAAAACATCACTTAAAATGCATCTCTTTAAAGAAGCGTATCACCTTCCACCCTAACACACTTATCACCTCTCTCTCCCTCTTTTACCACTCATTATACCTTAGATTGTAAGTCTGCGAGTTTCTATCCTAAGTACTTTGGGAATTCACCATGGACATTGGATTCCGAGCTCAAATACAGCGCCCTCTTTGCTTTGCTATATGTTAATTTCTATCTATCTTTGTCTGAACTTAATTTATGTACAGCGCTACGGAATATGTCTGCACGTTAAAAATGACCTATAATATTAATAATAATATAAAGCCATGGTATAGGGTGCCAGAGAGAGGCAATTGAATGAAGTAAAAGCCCACCGTGGATTAAAACAAGCAGGTTACTGTAAGGCCAAGATGTAGCACAGGGAAAACAACTGAGCACTGTCGCCTTAAACAATTTAACTTGGCATGCAGATCTTGCCACTTGACAGCTCATGTAAGTCAATTGGAATGTGGCATTAACGTACAACCTCTTGCATATGCCATTTTATGGTGCAACATAGAAGCCATTAATAAGGTGCCAACTTACCTGAGCGTTTCCTCTTTCCATACAATAGATGCAGGTCCGTGCACTGGCTCGTATGATGAAATAAAAGTAAGTAGCACGAGTGCACCCCAGGTTGCCACTCTGAGGCTTTGGAGGTAACGGCTCAACTGTGTTTTTAAAAAGTGTATCATATCCCTTTGTATATATTTACTTTCACAGACTTTATTTTACCAAGAAGTGCTTATAAGCTCTGTTTTTTACTGCCTACAATCAAACAAATAGTCCCTGTATGGGTCTGCCCACTACAGCATATGCAGACACATACTCGAAGTAGGAGCCTTCCAAGCCCTTTTAACACTATAATGACCTGTCTGATTGCACAGGGTGGTCTCACTCATACACCAGTTGGTTTGCGGGCTGAAAATGATCCGTTACCAGCCTAACATGCAGATACTTGTCCCTCAACATCTCTCTGAGCCGGCGCTGTTTGCTACACAACATTACGTGTTTTCCTTCTAATGACGGTATATTGGGAGCATACGTGTTGAACTTGTAAATTGGTGCAGCTGTACTGGAACTGTGAGTTGAAAAGATTTAATTATATGGTTTGGGCGCCTAGAACAGAAGCCTAATTGAAAATAACAAAGCATAGAAATGCTAATAAATGCTATTGTGTTTGATGGAGAAAGACAGGAGATGTCTACATGGAAGCAATTAAAGAGGGGCTTTGAGTCAAAGAGGGATGAAGTGTTCTTTCAAAACATTGTGCTGAATGTATCTAAGTGGTGGTCCCAGTGGATCTGCCATATTGTGGCTAAAAGTGCTCAAAAAGGACAAGGTGACTTATTTGATGGAGACTGCAACTATAGATGAACGAGGGATGAAACTGGTCAACTATGAATGGGCTTGAAGGGATATGGAAAGGGATACACTAGGTATATAAAATATCTGTGTATCTATTGTTGTATTAAGAAGATAGTACTACACATAGTTTTAAGATTGGTAAAATAATGCAGATAGTAGTAATACTTGTAGTTACAAGAAGAGACGAGTATTGGGTGGGACCTCCAAACAATCAGGCGTTACCGAGAAACGTAGCAGTATACTTGTGAAACCCAAATGATGTATATTAAAACATGGCTCTTTATAGTCATTATACATATATGTCTATATATAATCCCATTGTTAATTGATATTGTTTGGTGCGCTGGTGCTGTAGGGTTTGTGTGCTCACACTATTAAAGCTTTAAACAAAGGGAAAATAAAATCACAAGCACATGAAAGTCCGTTAAACCACATAGAATAGCAGAAAAAAAGGATGGCAAGAACCCTACAAGACCTTATCAGACACGTCCACTCAGCTCGCCACCTTATCAGACACGTCCACTCAGCTCGCCACCTTAATAGGACACGTCCACTCAGCTCGCGACCTTATCAGACACGTCCACTCGGCTCGCCACCTTATCAGACACGTCCACTCGGCTCGCCACCTTATCAGACACGTCCACTCAGCTCGCCACCTTATCAGACACGTCCACTCAGCTCGCCACCTTATCAGACACGTCCACTCAGCTCGCCACCTTATCAGACACGTCCACTCAGCTCGCCACCTTATCAGACACGTCCACTCAGCTCGCCACCTTATCAAACACGTCCACTCAGCTCGCCACCTTATCAGACACGTACACTCAGCTCGCCACCTTATCAGACACGTACACTCAGCTCGCCACCTTATCAGACACGTACACTCAGCTCGCCACCTTATCAGACACGTCCACTCAGCTCGCCACCTTATCAGACACGTCCACTCAGCTCGCCACCTTATCAGACACGTCCACTCAGCTCGCCACCTTATCAGACACGTCCACTCAGCTCGCCACCTTATCAGACACGTCCACTCAGCTCGCCACCTTATCAGACACGTCCACTCAGCTCGCCACCTTATCAGACACGTCCACTCAGCTCGCCACCTTATCAGACACGTCCACTTAGCCCGCGACCTTATCAGACACGTTTACTCAGCTCGCCACCTTATCAGACACGTACACTCAGCTCGCCACCTTATCAGACATGTCCACTCAGCTCGCCACCTTATCAGACACGTCCACTTAGCTCGCCACCTTATCAGACACGTCCACTCAGCTCGCCACCTTATCAGACACGTCCACTCAGCTCGCCACCTTATCAGACACGTCCACTCAGCTCGCCACCTTATCAGACACGTCCACTCAGCTCGCCACCTTATCAGACACGTACACTCAGCTCACGACCTTATCAGACACGTACACTCATTAGCTTGGGACCGTATCAGACATGTCCACTCATTATCTCAAGACCATATCAGACATGTCCACTCATTATCTCAAGACCGTATCAGACATGGCAACTCATTATCTCGAGACCTTATCAGACATGTTCTTTCCCTACACATTTTGTCTACAGCCCCTAATTAGCTGATTCAACGACTCAGTAGTTCAGGACATCCTAGAGCTTTAGAGTCTTAGTTCACCATAACGCTCTCTCTCTCTTTCTTACTGTAGACCAACATATTGGTTTCCACCTCTGCCTCTCAAGCAATACCAACAGGATTTCAGATATCCATACAGGAAAATGCTAAGCACTGATGGCTACATCACAATAACCAAGCCCATGATTAACCTATCTGTGCTGGAGCATGGATATCCATCAATTCGGTGATTTTGCTGTGCCTCGAGGACCAATCACAGAAGCCATTCTCCTAAGGGGCTTGGTTCTCCTCATTAAACTGTTTTTAGCGAACACATGCTAGTACGATCATTCATTCCCTACCCCACAAAATCAAAATGGCAGAGCAATCACACATCTCCAAACCAAAGGCCACATGAAGACGATGATCTGCTCAGGGGGACTGTCCTCATGGGAGTCTTTATCTGCCTATTTCCCTGCAGTGACTATTCCAGACAAACAACATCGGCCTCCTGGATATCCCTCTCCACAGGGGTGGATAAAGGCACATCTGCTAGAAACTACAATGCTAATTTCAAGTGTCAACTGTAAAGGCTACATGTAACTTATTTTATCAATATGTATATATACAAATGAGACCCTACTGTATGACTATTACAGTGGCCACCCATCCATTCACCTATCCACGCCACACTAATCTATCCCAAGCTACCAGTTTATCTTTAAAGAAGAGCATCATTCATAAAATATAATGGCGCACAGCCAAATTCGTTGTACTAGCCTACAATCCATTCAAGTATTTTTTTAAACATGAAAAACTGGTTACCCATTGTACTAGCCATTTTTCTAACACAAATAATTCCTGCCATTTTTTCTCATTGTTTGTGCTGCATTATTATGCAAATGAATGAATATTAATTGGCCGATTCATAACAAAATCTCGTTTTTTATTTTTATTGCCACAAACACTTATCAAGCATACTGAACTACTAATTAGCATAGTAAAATGTACATTAGCATAATGGAACCAAACAAAGATGAAAATCTCAACAACACTACTACAATGTAAAGTACTTTAAAGGTATATGCAAGTAAGCTGGATTATAAATGCATCTGATAGAGGAGAAATAGTGTGGGGAAAAAATTGCATGAAAAAATCCCAAAATAAACATTTAAACAGTTACCCTAAAATTTGCTAAATTTCTTGCATTTGCAAACTGTTTTTGTTGACACCCCCTGGAAATGCCAGGGAAAATTAGCATACATAATATATTGTATCTATTTGGTCTGTGAATTAAGCTGCAGCTTTCCTTTAGATTTCTGTAATACCCAGAACAAGGTCTATGTCCCGTCATTCACCTATTGTTTTATCTACATCCCAGGTGAGCCCCCAGCCCCAGTGATCTACCCCATCACCTCCCCCAGCCCCAGTGAATTGCCCCGTCTCCTCCCCCAGCCCCAGTGAATTGCCCCGTCACCTCCCCCAGCCCCAGTGAATTGCCCCGTCTCCTCCCCCAGCCCCAGTGAATTGCCCCGTCACCTCCCCCAGCCCCAGTGAATTGCCCCGTCACCTCCCCCAGCCCCAGTGAATTGCATGCACTCACACAGAGACGCATGCACTCACACAGAGACACATGAACAGAAAATGTTGCAGGTCATTGCAGGACCAAAAATCAAGCATAAATGCTCATTCACCTAAAAGACAGATTAAGATAGGAAGAAGAGGATTAAATGTTTGGTTTCAGTACAATTATAATTTGTCAGAATTTATCAAAGAGAGGGTGTATGTCTAAAGAACAACCGGGTAACCGCTCAACAATTTTTACTTGAATGCCGATTTATGGTCCTTTAAGGACCCAGTGTAGCAGCCTCATCTAGCTGGCTGCATACAGCATTGCTGATTGGAAGCAAACATGGACAGGGTACACATTTTTACGAAAATGAACCCTCTCAGGAGCCTAGCTCAATCCTGGGGTGTAAACATCACCTGCAACAGTTTTTTTTTATTTATTTTTATGCAAAGTTAAAAAAAACATAGTGCATGCACATAATCATACACTACTAATTCCCCTCTATCAGATGCATTCATAACCCAGCTAACTAGCATATACCTTTAAGATGAAACTAAGTTCATGTTGGGGCTGACTGAGTTTTTTTAACTATTTACTGTAATCTCATTAATGCACGGTCAATACACACGGATTAACATCTGTACATCACGTCTTCAAGAGTTCTTGAGGTTTGCAAGAAAGCTGCAAAATAATGAAGAAATTTGCACTGGGCCATTTTCTGAGCCTTTTTTCGCCTGGGCTAATTAACAGATTTAATGGACTTTTCAATGATGCTCATTAGGATAATTAACCACTGGGTCTTTCTATTCCTTGCAGTGATTAGAAGCTGTGTGGCCATGAGGAGGAGTATGTGCTCCAGTGATATTGGTACATTACGGCTTTTTGAGAGGATATTAGATTGGAGCTGCCAATTAGGTATTAGCTCTGCGTCAGTACTCGGTACAGCTGCTGCAGGGAACGGCTCTCAAGCATAAGACATGAACGACTCGCCCTACGTCAGCAGATCAGTATGATGGTGTTACGTTAAAGGGACATGGTCATCAAGCCATGCTAAGGGTTATTATAAGAAATAATGGCCTGCAATTATATTTTCCTTATTGTCTGCTGCCTTTCTTGTTCTGCTGCCTTACCACCAATATCGAATAGTTAATTTCCTCTCCTTGTGGGCACAATCTTCTGCTTTTATCTCCACACCGACGTTTATTTGTAGTGATGGAATAGGATATATAGAAGTGTAATTATACGACACCTCATTAGTGTTGGAAATAGAAGTACTTCTTGGAATGTATTGACAGCTACAAGTTGACCTTTGTGTCATTTAATCTCTGCATGCCATTTATCCCGTCCTCTTAGATGTGCTCGGACACCATTGCCTCCTTACCATGGACCATCTACTTCTCTAACGAAACCATAAGTACAGGGAGCTGAATAACCAGTCATAATGACCAGACATGACTATCCGGGCACTTGCCAACAACTATCAGGCACTGCAATCCATTACATGTTTAGTTAGTTGCACACTCCATCAGTATTACCAGGCACTGCGGTACACTGCACTTGCACCATTATGAGGCACTGTAATAGATTGCCTTTCCATCATTACCAGGCACTACAACTCTCTCCTTGCTGGCCTCCTCGTAACCCAATCCATAATGAATGCCTACAGTAGGCTATTCTCCCATACTCCGTGCCTGCGGCACTTCTCTGTCAGTCGCTCCACTGGCTTCCCATAACCTGCAGAATACAATTTAAAATCCTGATGCTAACGTATAAAGCCCCCAATAATAGTGCAGCCCCTTATATATCTGCTCTTATCACAAAATACTCCCCCTATCTGCCCTCTTCGCTCTCCTCTCCTATCACCCCCTCTCACTCCACCTTCAGGACTTTTCTCGCACTGCCCCTACACTATGGGACTCCTTGCCTCGCTCCACTAGAGTCCTCCTGCCTCAAATCCATCAAAGCGTCACTAAAACACATCTGTATAAAGAAGCTCATTGCCTTCATCCTTAATATACACAACTGCACACACAGACAACTCCACTTGTATCAGCATATTGCCTCACACACCGCCATCTTGTTTCTATCATCCTCCCGTATCACATCCAAACCTTACCTTACCAGAGTAGGTACCAAGCTGTCTGCACTCTATCTGTACTTGTATTTCTACTTATCTTACAATATGTTTATACCTTTGTAATTTGCTAATTGCACCCTCACAATTTTATTGTACTTTGTTAATAGCGATACATAAAATGTTGGCGCTATATAAATAAAGAGTAAACATAATAATAATTACCAGGCACCGCAATACACTGTGCTCGCCACCATTAACATACAATGCAATATTTCCAATTTTACCAGGCACCGCAATACACTGCACTTTCCTTATTACCAGGCACCGCAATACACTGCACTTTCCTTATTACCAGGCACCGCAATACACTGCACTTTCCTTATTACCAGGCACCGCAATACACCGCACTTTCCTTATTACCAGGCACCGCAATACACTGCACTTTCCTTATTACCAGGCACCGCAATACACTGCACTTTCCTTATTACCAGGCACCGCAATACACTGCACTTTCCTTATTACCAGGCACCGCAATACACCGCACTTTCCTTATTACCAGGCACCGTAATACACTGCACTTTCCTTATTACCAGGCACCGTAATACACTACACTTTCCTTATTACCAGGCACCGCAATACACCGCACTTTCCTTATTACCAGGCACCGCAATACACTGCACTTTCCTTATTACCAGGCACCGCAATACACCGCACTTTCCTTATTACCAGGCACCGTAATACACCGCACTTTCCTTATTACCAGGCACCGTAATACACTGCACTTTCCTTATTACCAGGCACCGTAATACACTGCACTTTCCTTATTACCAGGCACCGTAATAGACCGCACTTTCCTTATTACCAGGCACCGTAATACACCGCACTTTCCTTATTAACAGGCACTGCAATACACCGCACTTTCCTTATTACCAGGCACCGTAATACACCGCACTTTCCTTATTACCAGGCACCGCAATACACTGCACTTTCCTTATTAACAGGCACTGCTATACACCGCACTTTCCTTATTACCAGGCACCGTAATACACCGCACTTTCCTTATTACCAGGCACCGCAATACACTGCACTTTCCTTATTACCAGGCACAGCAATACACTGCACTTTCCTTATTACCAGGCACTGCAATACACTGCACTTTCTTTATTACCAGGCACCGTAATACATCGCACTTTCCTTATTACCAGGCACCGTAATACACTACACTTTCCTTATTACCAGGCACCGCAATACTCCGCACTTTCCTTATTACCAGGCACCGTAATACACTGCACTTTCCTTATTACCAGGCACCGTAATACACCGCACTTTCCTTATTACCAGGCACCGCAATACACTGCACTTTCCTTATTAACAGGCACTGCAATACACTGCACTTTCCTTATTACCAGGCACCGTAATACACCGCACTTTCCTTATTACCAGGCACCGCAATACACTGCACTTTCCTTATTAACAGGCACTGCTATACACCGCACTTTCCTTATTACCAGGCACCGTAATACACCGCACTTTCCTTATTACCAGGCACCGTAATACACTACACTTTCCTTATTACCAGGCACCGCAATACTCCGCACTTTCCTTATTACCAGGCACCGTAATACACTGCACTTTCCTTATTACCAGGCACCGCAATACACTGCACTTTCCTTATTACCAGGCACAGCAATACACTGCACTTTCCTTATTACCAGGCACTGCAATACACTGCACTTTCCTTATTACCAGGCACCGCAATACACTGCACTTTCCTTATTACCAGGCACCGCAATACACTGCACTTTCTTTATTACCAGGCACTGCAATACACTGCACTTTCCTTATTACCAGGCACCGCAATACACTGCACTTTCCTTATTATCAGGCACCGCAATACACTGCACTTTCATTATTACCAGGCACCGCAATACACCGCACTTTCCTTATTACCAGGCACCGCAATACACCGCACTTTCCTTATTACCAGGCACCGTAATACACTGCACTTTCCTTATTACCAGGCACCGTAATACACTGCACTTTCCTTATTACCAGGCACCGTAATACACCGCACTTTCCTTATTACCAGGCACCGCAATACACCGCACTTTCCTTATTAACAGGCACTGCAATACACCGCACTTTCCTTATTACCAGGCCCCGTAATACACCGCACTTTCCTTATTACCAGGCACCGCAATACACTGCACTTTCCTTATTAACAGGCACTGCTATACACCGCACTTTCCTTATTACCAGGCACCGTAATACACCGCACTTTCCTTATTACCAGGCACCGCAATACACTGCACTTTCCTTATTACCAGGCACAGCAATACACTGCACTTTCCTTATTACCAGGCACTGCAATACACTGCACTTTCTTTATTACCAGGCACCGCAATACACTGCACTTTCCTTATTACCAGGCACCGCAATACACTGCACTTTCTTTATTACCAGGCACTGCAATACACTGCACTTTCCTTATTACCAGGCACCGCAATACACTGCACTTTCCTTATTATCAGGCACCGCAATACACTGCACTTTCATTATTACCAGGCACCGCAATACACTGCATTTCCAACATTACCAGGAACTGCAAGACACTGCACTTGTATGGTTGGGGCCTTTAACTTGCATTAGCACATTTCAGATACATATCAGGACTGCCTATTGTGTTAATATTTCATGTGAAATTATAATCTTGTAGTACGGTGTATACTATAATTTTTTAAATTATATTACAGATCAACAGCTTCCAGCACACTACTTTTGAACAAACAGTATTGCAAGTTAATAGCCTTCCTTAATTATCCAATTAATTATTTTTATTAAACAATGTCCACCATGGAAACGCTCTTCACATATAAAGCTCCAAACTGTGCAGAGAATTTATTTTCCATAACTAGATCAGTTTTTAATAGAGGCCGTAATATTACCCATCACCAGAATTGGATGTCTCTCCGGCTCTCCTGCTTTTATTATGTTTGTGCAACAGATTTTAATTCTTTATTAATAAAGAAACTAAGTCTAGACGGTAATAACAAAAGGCTGTATTATAAAAGTATTTAAATAAACCAGGTAGATTATATTAATCTTAAGGCTATCCTGATGCTTAATTAAGCAAAGGCTTTTATATAGATAGAATGGGCAGACCAGATGGGCTATGTTACTATGTCTCACTTTAAGCCTCCGGATCGCTTTATTCACATCTCAGCCATGCTTAAATGTATTATTTTTGTCCCTACTACTTCCCCTAGACCAGAGGCAGGCAATTTTAGTCCTGGAGAGCCACACACAGGCCTGTATTTGATGATATCCCTGCTGGGTACATGCAAGACTATCGCTTCTTAAGTCATCCTGCACAGAAAAGAAATCCTCATATCCAAGTTTGTGTGTGGCTCTCCAGGACCAAACATGGCTACCCCTGACATAAACAGTTGTTTCATTTATTGACAGCATAGCTAGGCTATAGATAGTCACTTAGCTAAAATTATAAAACAAAGGTAGTCAATTTCAGATGGGAATTTGCATTTTTGGAAAGGACAGTTATTTTCCTCTAAGTTTTACACTAATGTAAATCTTTTACTCCCCAGTTGGCAGCCATAAATCCTGCCTTAGACGCAGCAGATTTCTGTGCAGGGAGCAGCCAAACCAAGCTTTACGGATAAGACGTCCCTAGGAGCTAATAGGAAATGCGAACGTCAGAAATCTTATAAATGAGTGGGAAGTGCATCAACAAGCGCACGTAATGAGCTACAGGAAGGAAACAGAAATACATACATAAAGTAATTGTTTTTTTTATTTATTGAAATATTTTGATATTAAAAAGATGCAAGAATTGTATTTAAAGCTACAAATCAGTGAAAATGTGTTTATTTTGTGTTAAAATATGATATATTTATAGAAAATGCATTAGAGTGTTTGTTCCTAGGCAAAGTGGTTTTGTGATATGTACCCCTTGAGTACTGGGTTGTTTATTACCCTGGATTTTGCAACATAAAACGGGCTTAATACGAACATATCATACTTTTTTATTACACATATGTTGATATTGGATTGTTAAGTGCCAAATAATGTTGACATGTCATCATTTTGTAGTGCTTTTTGTTCTATACTGTCACTTTAAATGCTTCCGGGGGACTTAACCAGGGTTTGAAAACCAGTTGTTAGTGGTCTTTGGTCCACATACATCTTTCTTCTACTTTTTGCAGTTACGGTAGTGTCCTGATTTGCAAGTGATCCATAAAATCTTATTAGAATAGGGTTTGGGTGTCAGTGTCAGGGAGGAACTCATAATTTATTGTCAGTGCCAACATCACTGGAGATTTTTCCTTGCTTTTCGGCTTTGTCGTGAAGTTCACTCGGAGCAGTGACCCGTAGCAGTTTGCTCCAAATGTTTTAGGGATGAGGGATTAACATAGCTAGGTAGATTTACTGTGCAGTTAGGGCACATGTAAGTGCCTTTTCAGGAATTAGCTTAGTGCCCACATCTGGTAAAGCGGTACAGGGGTTAAGTTCAAGACAAAAAACAACATTTACTTCACAAACATGTCCAGATTTTCTTAAACTACAATAGGTCTTTAAGAACTGCACACACAAGTGCTAAGCTATGAGGAATCAATCCGCTGTAACACTTTCCTATATAAAAGCCTCAATAAGTTGATATAAAATGCCGGTAGCCAAGCGCCGGCTGCTTCCAACACTAAATTCCCCAGCACTCCTCATCTAGACGGGCGCGCTCAGAACTTTAATTACTTTTCACAGACGTGGACAAGAAGCACATCGACTCTGAAATTGAGTCCTGAGAAACCCAAGGTGTTTTTTTCTTAGCCGTTTCAGATCTCTCATAAACTTTGTGGGTTTGTTAATAAAGAAAAAGGCTGCTGGTTGTGTCAGCCCGCGGTGATAATTGTTCTGAAGTTCTCCAAACTTGCAGTTATTAAAAAAAAATATATATATATATATATATATATATATATATATATATATATACCGTAATATTAACATGTAGCCTGAGGGGGTAGTTGTATTTCCAATCACAACAATATCAAGATAGATGTATATATTTCCTGGTGGAAATGGTAGGATTTGCTGTAATTCCTGACTATTAAAATTAAAGTTACAGACATCAAGATTTCTGCAATCTTAAAGGTTTATCCTATGTGTGAATTTGCAATTCAAAGTACATTTGACATTTCTTGTGTGAACTCCATCCTCGAGAAAACTATGTAGGCAGAGCGTCCTAGCCAATGAGCTGTCCTAGAGAATCAGCTGTCAGTATTATGGAAGCCTCCCGAGCAGCTTTGTATGAGATACATTGTTGTACTTGCCTCTGATTGGTCAAAACTAATGATGAATTTTATGCTAATTTAGTTTGGAGTTTCAGGGGAGTTCCTTCGCAAAATCAACTGAAGAAATTTTGCAAACGTTAGGGTAAGTTTATAAATGTTTATTTTGGATTTTTTCATGCAAAAACATGTTTTCATACACTACTGATTCTCCTCTATCAGATGCACCATAATCCTGGAAACTTCCATATACCTTTAAAAGGATGTAGTAAAATAACACTAGCAGCTATGCAAGTCTGGATGATTAAAACATTTTTAGAGAAAATTGTATGTGTAGATGACTTTTTGTACCATGGGTGATCATATATGGCTTTCTACTTGCAGCTTGATGGGGAGGGTTATCCTAAGGGGCCTTAATCAGCCACTGAGTTCAATTGACATATTCAAAAAAATATACACAATATACTAGTCATACATAACACATCATTACTTTTGTCTTGGCACAAATATTAGACATCATCCCTGAAAACCAAGAGAAGCTGGCTAAGAATATGGCGGTGACATTGGAAATTGGTGACATTTGTCAACTAACCAATAACGAGAACTTTAAATTGGCTCATGAATGTTAAAGTCACTCAGTGCCAACTCAATGCAGACTCCAGTAGTAGGTTCAAAATGTACATGTCTGGCCATAAGTGTCAATCGTTAGGGAGGCAGACAGCGAGATCATTAACGGCAAACTTAGGAGACTATTATTATTAGAGTCAATGGTACTTTACAGCAGTCATTTGGTAGTAAGGAATGAACAATCCATATGGAGGCCCATTAATTATTCACTGGTAATAAGGCAACTGACAATAACATTTGGCTTATAAACAATATTCATCAAAGCCCTGGTGGCCCAGGAAAAGTGACCAGGCAAAAGGATAAGAGGGGTTTAAATATTACATGCACAAGACTAATAATACAAATCATTTGGTGGATATTACATACATATTTCACTCAAAGTCAGGGACCAGAGTGCCAATATTCCTTTTTTGTTGATGTTCTGTTGTGTCCAACTCTCTATGAACCTATGGACCGCAACACGCCAGGCACAAGTGTAGTTATGTCTCTGGTCGTGCTTATTCACAAGGTTTTCTTGACAAAAGATACTGGACTGGGTTGCCAGTTCCTTCTGTCTGACTTCTCTGCTATGACATGCCCACTTTGGGTGATCCTACATGGTTAAGCTCACAGCTTCATTGAAGTACACAAGCCCCTTCACCACAACAAGGTAGCGATCCAGATGGGGTATACCTTTAGGCTATCGAAAGGTTTTCTAATTCCTTGACATGAGATAAGTTTTGGCATTTTGGTTGAACAATTGCGTGAACAGCTTCATATTCCATGCGGTATCCCAACATCGACCTTTCAGGCAACATTACACCACAATCCTCATTTCCAGTTCCTAAAGATGCTGCGGCTTAATAGTCACTCTTTTTTATTACATTTACTTGTCGAATTCAAAAAGGTCACAGATGAGACTGGAAATCTAATGAAACACAAGGCACCAAGAATTGTCTGTTATAGCATCATCTCCCATACTCACACTCCGTGTCTGCAGCTCCTCTCCATCAGTCACTCCACGGGCTTCCCATAACCCTCAGAATTATATGTAAAACTAGAATATTGTCCGTCAAAAAATGACGTAAATGAAAGTGTAAGTGAGCTAATGGTGTTTGGTGTATATAATGTGCCCGATGTAGCGTCGTTCGTTTTCTATGTCGTGCAAGTTTTTCGGAATATCTGTAGGTGTTTGGTGGTGTTTTGCGTGTTTAGGGACCTTTAGCCTCGTTTTCATTTTGTTTGGCGGACATTTTTCTCTCGCTTAGGTGATATTGGGGTGTCTAAATTCCGAAATTTGTGCTTAAATGGAGATGTAAGTTCACTTGCAGAGGTCCTCGGTGGCCCCCCTTGCTGTGAGTAACCTTTTTATATGTTTGTTGTTTGTATTTGTTGTGTTTCTAATGTTTTTGGGCTTGCGTGGGTTGCGTTCTTGTTTTCTAATCTCGTTGGTGTTTTTCGGCAAATACGTAGGTGTTTGGTGGTGTTTTGCGTCTTTAGACTGCTGTAGCCTCGTTTTCGTTTTTTTCGGCGGCCATTTTTTCTCTCGCTTAGAGAATTTTTTAGTGTCTAAACTGCTTGAATTTCAGTTAAATTGAGGTGTAACTTTAGTTTTCGAGGTCCTGGATGCTCCCTCTTGCTGTAAGTAAGCTTTTTATGTATTTGTTGTGTGTATTTGTTGGATTTTTCATGTTTTGATGTGCGCGTGTTGTGGCCGTTTTTTGCGAGGTCGTAATGGGTCGTAACGTGTCTCGACGTAAATTTTGCGAGGGCCTCAGTTGCTGGCAGGGAGCCTGGCAAGCGTTAGCAACAACTCGTATGCTCACAACTATTATAGTGATATATAAAGCCCTCAACAACAGTGCACCCCCTTATATCTCTGCTCTTGTCTCAAAATACTCCCCCAACCGCCATCTTCTTTTTGTTATTGACCTTCATCTTTCCACCTTCCTTATCACCTCCTGTCACTCCCCCCTTCAGGACTTTTCTCGTGTTACTCCTACACTCTGGAACTCCAAGAGACTCCTCCTGCCAGTTAAATGGATATGGAAGGTTCCAGTATTTTACCCCTGTGTATCTATTCACTTTTATGTACTTAATTTGATTAAGAAGAAGTGCTTATAATCTCTGTTTTACGGCTTAAAATTAAACAAATAGTCCCTGTATGAGTCTGCCCACTGCAGTGTATGCAGACACAGACTGTGTAGGACTGGATGTACAGTGTAGTGTCCTAGCCTATCAGGGACCATGTCTCAGCAGCATGTTGCAGAGAAATGGTCCTAATTAGTTTGTATAAGACACTGCCCATCCAGCCCTATAGAATGTGTCTCATCGCCTTCTCTCACACCATACCTCCCATTAAGACACATGTACATCTCCCAGAGTAAATACATACACAAAGAGTTAATCATAAAAAATCTAGTATATAGGCACTTCTATACTGTTTATTTCCTAAAAGTTATTTGCGCAGACCACAATTTAGGAACTTTTACACTAGATCTGTTGAGAACGAAATCTCTATGGAAAGTGAAACATGGTAGCCTACATCACAGCTTAAAGTTGGTTGTCCTGATCACTGCTCAGGAAGTGCAAGACATCTCAGTATTTCATTCAATAACATAATATCAGCTTGTAACAATGTTTCTATTTTTTAGGTATTCTCTGCCATAAGTATATGGGAGCATGGTCCTCACATCCTTGTATACTGGCTGCAAGACGCATAAGAGTAAAAGGTGGACAATAAGCACCATCCAAACCCTGTCGTCTTGAAGATGCCATTGAGGAAATAGAATAAAGATCTTTTTGTTTGATCATTCAAGTGAATTAGAAAACATAACAAATAATTGCATATAACTATTTACCTAAATACAGAAATACTTTCAGTAGGATAAATGGAGGTCTACAAACACCGCTGAAACGGCTGTCTCATTAAATACCATATTTTGGTAATTATTAGTGTAGTTTTCTAAAACCGATCTCATTCCTAACTGTACACAATGTCGTTTTTTTGCCAATATCCAGCTGTAGATGGAGGTCTCCAAAAATCTGAGAAGTTTCTTTATAAATAAACTACATAAAGAAACAGAGCAGCGCCATAGACTAATAGCGTAATATCAACAAATAGAGGGATAGCGTGCGGCGCTCTGTTCTAGCACGATAATAGCATCATGTTTCATTATCTGGCTTTCCTCTTGTATTCTATTTCCTATAACTAACCCAATTCATTATAGCTGTCAGGAGATTTTATGACACATTACTAAGAAGCAGAGCAAGCTAATTGAGACAGTTCTGATTGGTTACCGAGGATCTCGGACAATGAGTGAAATGGGCACTGCCAGGGTGCGCGGCATGGATAGCGCAGGGCAAGAAGCCGTCTGCAAACTAATCTCAATCTGTAATCCCTATTTATATGGGATATTTGTAAATTAACTCTTAAAGCTAGAGAAGTCGTCATGTTCCCCCTTTCTTTATGTTCTCTCTCATGTTGGGTGCCATCTTGCAGAGCTGTAACATAAACCAACAACCACAGAGGAGGGGTTCACACATTGTTGTTAGCGTCCAGACACACAGCATGTCACTGCCTGCTTTTAGCAGCATTATACAGGTAGTGTGAAGCCCCCTCCCCAATGGTCAAAGCCTTATGTCACAATGTGCAATATCGGATCCCATGAGAGATAAAAAAGGAAGATTATTATTATTATAGTTCATTTATAAAGCGACAACATATTCCGTAGCGATGTACATAAATTAATTTCAGACAAAGATAGATACAAATTAACATATAGCAAAACAAGGACGGCCCTGTCTTTGAGCTAGGAATCCAATGTCCATGGTGAATTCCCAAAGTACTTAGGATAGAAAAATCACAGACTTACAATCTAAGTTATAGTGAGTGGTAAAAGAGGGAGAGAGAGGTGATAAGTGTGTTAGGGTGGAAAGTGAAACGATTCTTTAAAGAGATGCGTTTTTAGGTGAGGTTTTAAATGTTTTGAGGCAAGGGGATAATCTGGTGGAGCGAGGCAAGGAGTTCCAGAGACTAGGGGCAGCACGAGAAAAGTCCTGGAGGCGGGAGTGAGAGGAGGTGACAAGAGTTGTAGAAAGAATCTGTTACACTTGTCGCTGATTAGAAGTGAAGTGTACATTATATGTCATATGTGGAAACTGCAGCTATCAAACTAAAAGAAATTTGCTTATAGAGAGGAAAGCTACGGCAAGTCTGCACAAGCTATTAAAAAGTAAAGATATTACACTATCAACATAGGTCTGAATAGTTAGAACTATGATATTCCCAGTGGTAAGGTACGGACGTGAGAGCTGGACCATAAAAGAAGGCTGGACATCATAGAATTGACGCCTATGAATTGTGGTGCTGGAGAAAACTGCTTAGACTCCCTTGGGCTGCAAGAAGATCCAATCAATCAATAATAGAGGAAATGAAGCCAAACTGTTCCCTGGAAGGTTTTATCATGAAGCTGAAGCTCAAATATTTTGTCCATATCATGAGAAGGAAGGATTCCCTAGAGAAGAAAGATTGCAGGCAAATGAAGAAGAGGGCGGCAGAGGAGCAGATGGATAGATGAGGTCATTGAACATGAACTTAGAGGGGTAGTGGTTGGCAGATGTGCCTGGCCTGCTGCTATCCATGGGTCATGGAGAGTCGGTTCCAACTGAACAACATCATTATATATTACAATTACATTGAAGAGAATGCAATTAATGAAATACTTAAAACATTTATATAAAATAAAAATGCCTACAGAGTCCCCGTAATAGTTTCCACGGCCCCAAAACATCCATGACCCCGTCATCCCTTTAAAAATAACCCTTCTCTCGCTTCCAACGCGGCTCTACAGGTTGCAAATTGAAATGTTTAGCAGCCCATTGCAGACAGATTGAATTTGAAAAGAAAACTGCAATGAGAGTGAAGCAAGCCATTGATATAATATACTGAAAGTCTCTGAGATGACACGGATGATGGAGGGAGAGCGGCTGAGCATTTGTTAAACTTCTAGCAGTATGAAAGCAACCTATCATTTTCCTGCTCGTTCTCCCAAACGCCTCAATCACCAGCCGAACAAGTCAGTGAGCAATAATGCAGTTCATTTTCTATTGCTTTTTTTGTGCAATTTAGCCGTGTTTTACTCCTCCCCCTCCCACTCATTTATCGAACGTGCCTATATTTCCCCTGGTGAGATATTGCCAAGATAATTACTTTGCGTCTTAACAAAAAGCTCCTGTACACAGGCCAATTTTGTTCCCGTCACACAATAATAAAGATTTGGGTGATTTAACATATTGTTATTAAGTGCGCAACGCTTGTTTTACTCTGTATATCTTGGTTGTTAAGCTGCCAATACAATGACAGGGGCGTCAGAGGTGGCGCGCAATAAATCCCTGGCACCTGAAATTACTGTGCAATTTATACATGTAATACCCACAGAAACCCGTCACAGATATTTACAGCTACTTAGTTTCAGATTTGCTCGCTACATCCACCGAAGTATTACTAAGATCTTACAAAATACTACCAAAATACAAACAATCTGTACCAACCTCAGGGAAAAATCTGACTGGCTCCTAAATTTATAATAATTTTGTTAACCACTAACTTGTTCGTTCAAGAAATAAGTGTTCATGTAGTCAACGGTAAAGTAATTTGTAATTAGAATATTAATCTTACCTGCATGATGTATCTCAACCTCCCACCTTGTATATATGACTCACATTGTTTGTCTGGAAAAGGAACTTGCAATCCATTCCAGTATTTTTTTTACTAAGAAAACCTTATGGATCAGCACAACCAGAGACATAACGATATGGCACTGGAAGATGATGCTATGGCACTGGAAGATGATGCCCTCAGGTCAGAAGGTGCCCACCACATTATTGGGGAAGAGCAGAGGTTGAGTACAAGTAGCACCAGATCTAGATCTAAGAAATGGTGGGGGCAAAGCGGAGAGGACACCGACCTGCGGATGTGTCTAGAGGGGAAAGGGAAGTCCGATACTGCAAAGACAAATGTAGCATAGAACCTGGAATGTCAGAACAATGAACCAGGGCAAACTGGACAAGGTCAAGCATGAAATTACAAGATTAAATATTGATATCCTTGGAATTAGTGAACTGAAATTAATCAGACATTTTATATCACGTAACCACCAGATCTTCTACTGTGGTGAAGAATCCCACAGAAGAAATGGAGTAGTCCTAGATATCAATCAAGAGGTGGCCAAACTGATTCTCCGTTACAACCCATTAAATGACAGAATGATTTCAATTCAAATTCAAAGCAAGCCATTTACCAAGTGGTCCAAGTCTATGCTCCAACCGTGGATATTGAAGAAGCTGAAGTTCTCCAATTTACAAGGATATTCAACACCTACTAGATATAATCCCAATAAAAGATGCTACTCTCATAATACGAGACTGGAACTCGAAAGTAAAGAAATAAAAGACAATTGGAATAACTGGCAAGTTTGACCTTGGAGTACAAAAATGAGATAAAAATATTTTTGTAGGTGTTACAGTAAGAATCGACATAAGGAGTCTTAAAAAAAAAAAAATATGTTAGTAGATTTCAGTCAAGATAATTCTCTGGTCGTAGCAAACACCCTCTTCCAACAGCCTCCGAGACGGCTCTACACATGGACATCACCAGATGGACAACATAGAAATCAGATAGATCATATACTTTGCAGCCAAAGATGGAGAAGCTCTATACAGTCAGGGAAAACAAGACCTGGAGCTGACTGCGGCTCAGACCATGAGCTTCTTATTGCAAAGTTCAGAATTAAACGGAGGAAAAGAGGGAAAACCATCAGACCAAGTAGATAAGAAATAAATAATATCCCATGTGAATATACAGTGGAAGTAAAGAGTATATTTAAGGGACTAGACATGGAAGATAGAACACCTGAAGAACTTTGGACACATTTGTAACAATAAAAAAACAATTTGAAAAAAAAAACAATAAAAAATATTGGTAAAAGAAAACAAAGCTAAAAAAGCAAACGGACTCTGTGATGAGGCTTTGAAAGTAGCCCCGGAAAGAAGGAAAGCAAAAGTAATGGAACGAGAAAAATATTTGTCCAACTGAATGTAGAATTCCAGAGGATAAGAAGAAGAGACAAGGAGACGTTCTACAATGAGCGATGTAAAGAGATAGAAGAAGATAACAGAATTGGAAAGTCGAGAGATTGGAGATTGGGAAATTGGGGATCTCAAAGAAACCTTTCATGCCAAAGTGGGTGTGATAAATGACAAAACTGGTAGGGACTTGACTTAGAAAATCAGATAAAGAAGAGGTGTCAGGAATACACTGAAGATCTATGCAGGAAGGACTTTAACAGCAGTGATGACCCCAATTGTTTGTCCAATGAGCTGGAGCCAGACATCTTGGAGAGTGAGCTGAGATGGGCCCTAGGATGTCTTGCTGATAATAAGGCTGCAAGAGGTGAAGGAATCCTAGCTGAACTGTTCAGAATCCTACAAGATGATGCTGTGTAAGTGTTACTTGCCAACAAATTCGGAAAACTCCAGTGGCCAATAGACTGGAAAAGGTCATTCTACATGCGAATTCCCAAAAAATCTGTGCCAAAGAGTGCTCCAATTATCAAATAATTGTACCCATTTCCCATTCCAGTAAAGTAATGCTTTTCTCCCCTTAATGTTTTTGTTTTGGTGTCCAGTGATCTGATGCAACAAAGCCAGGGACCTCCTAATCAACCTGTTCCTGGAGTTAGCCAAGCTGGCTTTTTAGAAGTCCAGGATGCAATGTCTGGTAGAGGAGGATCCACTACCATGTGAGGCCATGTCCCAGGGACTGGTGTGCTCCTATATTGGAGCAGTTTACCTTCCATTGGGCTGTAGATGGAGTAATCTGGTCGGTATCCCCCAGCAGGATTCTTTTTCTATTAAGATTCAAATTTTAATTTATTTAGCAGTTTACATTTCCTGGAGAAATAACCAGTAACTCAGGATTGCCCACTATAAAAGGCCAATAATTATTAACACTAAGCCTAATTCATTATGTCCAGTTCTTTGTCTATTCTGTGGCAATGGAGAGTCTGTCTACCATGTTATTTTTTGTTGTGCCAGACCACAGCCCCTCATCACTCTTGGGGGCTTCCCCCTACAGTCATTGTTGTATTTCTCCTCTCACCTTATTTGTTTGGGCCCCATTGTCCTTGAGCAATAGGGCCAAGCCCCCCTCGTAAACCTGCTCCTGGCAATAGCCAAGATGGCAATTTACAAACCCAGGAAGCAGTGCCTGAAAGGGAAAAGTACCAGGCAGTGGTATGCTCCAGAATCCGAGTAGAGCACGTCCTGGCTTTGTTCACTGGGGGAGAAACCAGAGGGGAATATGATAGAAACCTTAAAATCTAACAAATTATTTAATACAAATAAAGAGTAATGTTTCTTCCAGGAAAAAAAAAATAAAGAAAAAAATATATATGAAGTTGGTAGTAAGGTGGAAGGCACAAGGGTGTACTACATTATAGAAAGGGCATCAGATACGTTCAATAGATAACAGTGGTAGATAAAACTATTAAAAAGTAAAGATTTATCACTATGAACAAAGGTCTGCATGGTTAGATGTCTGGTATTCCCAGTAGTAACATAAGGATGTGAGAGCTGAACCATAAGGAAGTCGGAGCGCCGGAGACTTGATGCCTTTGAATTGTGGTGATGGAGAAAACTGCTTAGACTGGACCCAATAAATCAGAAATACAGAAAATGAAGCCAAACTGTTCACTGGAAAGTTTGATCATGAGGCTGAGGCTCACATATATTGTCCATGTCATGAGAAGACAGGATTCCCTGTTGGTGGGAGATGGATAGATAAGATCATTAAAGCAATTAACATGAATGTAATGGAGCTCAGGGCGGAAGTGGTTGACACATAAGTCCAGGGTGCTACGGTCTAGAGGGTCACATGACTGAATGACAGTAGATAAGTGGTATGGTCCAATCAATCTGTGTAGAGATGACTTCAATGATTTCCAAACTAGCAACTCAAATTTCATGCCAACAATTTAGCTTTGTACGTGTAGAAGTTGTGCGTCCAGATGTAACCACCGTTGTAAACATATAAATAGCACTTGTGTGGAGTTTCCTGAAATATTAGATATGACATTGATAGCCCCAGAAGCCAAGAGATTATTGTGTAGTTTCCATGGGATTTTGCCACCTCACAAACTAATGTACATGGCTACACAAATAAAAGAGACTTCTTATAAAAGCTTTCTGCATTGAAGAGCAATTTAATCTATTCCCAGCAGTGCATCATAATGAAATACTGCTTTATAAAAAGGTACTTAAAGTGCTGACCTCTTTGGAAGTTTTCTTTCAATAAATATAAAGAAGGTGATGGGCTCGGAGACTCTTTCAACGTGTAATTCATTATCGAACTCTTTGAGTGGATTGAAAGATAAAGACCGGTCCCTTGTCAAAGTAGGAAAACTTAGCAATGAATGATTAGCACAAAGGAAATGACAAAGGGCTTTGTCGAAAGCTGACAAGTAAAATGGGAAAGTGATGAAAGGCAAGGCGTTCATTATCAGAGCACCTTCCAATTGTCTAGTTTATCTTTTGTGCGACAGTCTTCACGCTGGCTACCATTAAAGCTCCTGATTAAAAAGAATCGGGATGCAAATTTCTTATCCTTAATTATTAGGATTTCAGAAACAGATGTTGGACATTAGGGATTTTGCCTATTATAATTTGGATAACTTACTGTGCCGCGCGGTGCAACGCTCCACATACCCCTCATGACCACACCTGCATGGTCTGTTACTGATACAAATAATGGGCTACAGGTCCCTGGTGTAAAGGTAGAAGCCGGGTCACCACCAGCATTAGAGGCACCAAGGTCCAAAAGTACAAGTAAGTATGAGCGCCTCTAATTCGTTTTCTTTGTTTATTCCAATGACCCGTAAGGCTTAGTCTCCCTAAGGGTGGTTGGGATGGGGACATCAGTTACACCACCCTGACGAAGCCCAATAAAGGCTAAAACGTACGCCGGGTTTTTTTTGTTTCTCCTGTTCAGGGTAGAATTGCCTGGTATTTCGGGGCTGGATCGCTCCAGTGAGTGAGATCAGACTGATATACTACAGGATATTTCTCCCTGTGATGTCCGGAGACCTAACCTATCGTTTGTTATCTGAATGAGCACTTAATTTATTTTTTTTGCTTACAAATAAACAACATGAAACTGGCTGAAATGTTTAATTTATTTAAACGCTCAAGTCTCATTCTTTTGCATACTGCCGATATAACTAAAAGCGGACAATATTCCAAATATGATATGAATAAAACTATAAATAATTCATAATAATATCAGCTGAATGATATGAAAACTAAGCTACGGTAAATAACATTGAGATTTGTGATATTTAGCTGTCAGTCAGCCTTTCTGATTCACCCACAAAACATTCTAACATTATGTTAATGGGTCCATTGTCTTCCGTACCACAAAACGAGACCTGGCAGAGACACCTCCTATAACTACACAGCGTTTGTCTTTTGTATTATGTGCTATCACAGCAATTGCGGCAAGAAGCTTACGGATTAGATCTCTCAAATAGGTATTTGTACAAATATATCATTTATACAATATACTGCAATTCTCATTATTTATATATATATATAATTACTAAATTACAAACACGATAGAAATACAGATCTGATTGCAAAGTATCATGGATGCCTCCAGGATCCAGCAGGCATGCACAATTATTTATGTTTTAATTAAAACCGCTTTATGATATTCTCTTGCCTTGTGCCCTTAATCAGACTCCTACATATGTACAGAGAAGCATGCCCACCTGTCTGATACCTCTCTCTATACTACGTAATATCACACCTATCAGTATTACAGATAATGAAGTCTTTCCAACTCCTTGCAATGTATCTGGGCTGCGTGCCCCGGGGGACCCCAATCTGTTTGTATTGTCACAGCTAATGCCGCGGCCTGTGCCAATCCCTGGGCACGCAGAGCTGCGCCCGCCAATCATTCTCGCCCTCTCTGTGCTGCATTAAAGGGACACCGCCACCTGGGAACTGACTGGCAAAGAGCATGGCACTGAAGTCAAACAAGATTAGCTTTCTCTTGGAAGTATTAGACATTTGTGAGTGTTTACATAAAACTGAAGGAGCCAGACAAGACTTGAGAGCAAACGGACGTGTGGATTCAGAATACCTTAAAGAGACTCTGTTGGCCCAAATTCAAGTTGTTTTTTAAGTTATTCTTAAAGAGCATGAAAAACTGGCTATATAATAGCACACTTGAAATGAACACTGGAGCTTGTATCTGCTCTTTGTAAATGGGATAATGAGGGAATAACACACACCTAGCCATGGAACAGCTGAGCAGCCAATTGTCCCATTACTTTTGGTCCCTTAAAAAGTGGGAGGCACATATACAAATTGTTGTAATTCCGTTCACCTGTCTTGGATGTAAATGCCCTCAAATTAAAGCTGAAAGTCTGCAGTTAAAGTATATCTTGTTCGTTTCATTTCAGCTCCATTGTGGTGGTGTATAGAGCCAAAAAGTTTAGAATTGTGTCGATGTCCCAATATTTATGGACCTGACTGTATATCAAATAAAGTAAAGTTGAGATTGATTCTGAGGATATTGTTATTTAAATTGCACTGGTATAATAATATACCAGAATTATGACTCTAATTAATGGCCACTGCTTAAATAAATAATGAATGCTTTCATCATTAGAGTATTCTGTGTAATTACAATGATCTGTTTTATTGCTCTGTTTGTGCAAAGTGTCCTTTAAAAATATGTTTCTTATTGACCTGGTAATTATTCAGCTCCACCAATGATGTATATTCTGAACATAATATAAGACCCACATATAGATTACTCTTAGCTCCGCCTCTTGGAAGGTCTTTTCTCAAATGTTCCATGGATTTACATCATCGTGAGATGGTCTATACCAGTGGTCCCCTACCTTTTTGGCACTGGGGACCATTTCCATTAAAAAATAAATCTTCAATGGCGGGTGGGGAGGGGGCGTCTGGTGTGCGGATGCAAAAAAAAAAAAAAAAGCCCCCCCCCCCCCTCCAAGGAGGAGGGGCAAAAAATGCTTTGAATTGCCCCCTCCAGTGCCAAATATATATATATACACACACACATACATACATACATACATACATACATACATATACATACAGTGCCTTGCAAAAGTATTCACCCCCCTTGGCACTTTTAGTGTTTTGTTGCCTCACACCTGGAATTAACATGGATTGTTTGAGGATTTGCATCATTTAATTTACAGAACATGCCACAACTTTGAAGATGTCTTTTTCTTTTTTTATTGTGAAGCAAAAGTCACAGCTCCAAGTGGCTTTGGATAAGTCTCTATGAGCTTGCCACATCTTACCACTGGGATTTTTGCCCATTCCTCCTTGCAAAACTGCTCCAGCTCCTTCAAGTTGGATGGTTTGCGCTTGTGAACCAGCAATCTTTAAGTCTGACCACAGATTTTCTATTGGATTGAGGTCTGGGCTGTGACTCGGCCATTCCAGCACATTTACATGTTTCCCCTTAAACCCCAAGTGTTGCTTTAGCCATGTGTTTGGGGTCATTGTCCTGCTGGAAGGTGACCCTCCGTCCTAGCCTCATTCATGCACAGAGTGGTACAGGTTTTGCTCAAGAATATCCCTGTATTTAGCACCATCCATCTTTCCCTCAACTCTGACCAGTTTCCCAGTCCCCATCCCCACAGCATGATGCTGCCACCGCCGCCATGTTTCACCATGGGGATGGTGCTATTTGAGTGATGTGTTGGGTTTGCGCCAGACGTAGCGTTTTGTTTGATGGCCAAAAAGTTCAATTTTAGTCATTTTGTTTTTTGCTGAAAGTAATGGCTTTCTTCTGGCCACTCTGCCATAAAGCCCAACTCTATGGAGCGTACGGCTTATTGTCGTCCTATGTACAGATCCTCCAGTCTCTGCTGTGGATCTCTGCAGCTCCTCCAGGGTTACCTTAGGTCTCTGTGCTGCTTCTCTGATTAATGTCCTCCTTGCCCGGTCCGTGAGTTTTGGTGGGCGGCCGTCTCTTGGCAGGTTTCCTGTTGTGCCATGTTCTTTCCATTTGGTTATGATAGATTTGATGGTGCTCCTGGGAATCATCAAAGATTTGGATATTTTTTTTTTATAACCAAACCCTGACTTGTACTTCTCAACAACATTGTCCCTTACTTGTTTGAAGAGTTCCTTGGTCTTCATGGCAGTGTTTGGTTAGTGGTGCCTCTTGCTTAAGTGTTGCAGCCTCTGGGGCCTTTAAACAAGGTGTGTATATGTAATGACAGATCATGTGACAGATTGCACACAGGTGGACATCATTTCACTAATTATGTGACTTCTGAAGGTAATTGGTTGCACCAGAGCTTTTTATGGGCTTCATAACAAAGGGGGTGAACACATACGCACATGCCAATTTTCTGTTTTCTTTTTCTAAAAAATAGTTCTATGTGTATATTTTTCTCATTTCACTTCACCAACTTAGACTATTGTGTTCTGATCCATCACATAATATTCAGATTAACAAAACATTGAACTTAAGGCTGTAATGTAACAAAAAATAGTCAACAGGGGTGAATACTTTTGCAAGGCACTATATAAATATATATATATTTTTTATTATTATTTAAACTAAGTTAAAAATATTTTATGCTAGCATGTTCCTTTTCTGTAGTGCAGTGCACCCCCACAACCCCTTCAGCAGCACCATCCTGCCCCGCCCCCAGAAGCACCATTCACCCCCAGCAGCACCATTTAGCTCCCAACGCCCCAGCAGCCCCATTCAGCCGCCACCCCCCGGTAGCACCTGTGACAGATCCATCTATATGGACTGATATTGCTGGTTCGTCCGTTTTGCCTCCGTCCATGGAATAATATATATGGATGTATATTATAGTATGTTGTACACATTGCAACATACATATTGGAATATGAGAAGGCCACCCAGCTGGACACAAAGGCTAATCACTTAAGTACACACACTTAAGTGATAGCAGCCAGGAACAATAAGGTCCTAACAGACAGAGAGGCGCTTTAACCCCATAAAATCTACAGGTTGTCCCACTCACAAAATCAAGGCAAAAGTTCAGGCTCAGAGAGATGTTACTCTCTCCACCGCCAGAGGTAGAATGAGCAGTTAGCCACGCCTAGTGGGCGGCTCCTGGGGGAGGGGACTCCTGGTTCCCACGCCTTAACGCTGTCTGATTGGCCAGAGGTAATTAGGGGTTGTGTATGTGAAGTGTTTAAAAATGTGTGTTGTTTCAATAAATATGAGTTTACTTTTTGACCCTCAACACGGAGCGTGGTCTCGTTCTTGGGGGTGTCGTAATAGAAACCATTCAGCCCCCCAGGATTTACATTATCGTGAGATGGTCTATACAATACCCAGAGACTGATTACTCTTGGCTTCACATCTTAGAAGGTCTATTTTCACATGGTGCATGGATTTACATTATCGTGAGATGGTCTATACAATACCCAGAGACTGATTACTCTTGGCTTCACATCTTAGAAGGTCTATTCTCACATGGTGCATGGATTTACATTATCGTGAGATGGTCTATACAATACCCCGAGAGTGATTACTCTTTGCTCCATATCTTAGTAGGCCTACTCTCATATGATCCATGGATTTACATCATTGCGAGATGGTCTATACAATACCCAGAGACTGATTACTCTTGGCTCCATTTCTTAGAAGGTCTATTCTCACATAATCCATGGATTTACATCACCATGGGATGCTTTACACAATACCCAGAGATTGATTACTCTTGGCTCCACATCTTAGGTCTATTCTCACATGTTCTAAGGATTTACATGATCGTGAGATGGTCTATACAATACCCAGAGACCGATTACTCTTGGCTCCACATCTTAGAAGGATTCCTCTCACATGTTCCAAGGATCTACATTATCGTGAGATGGTCTATACAATACCCAGAGATTGATTACTCTTGGCTCCACATCTTAGAAGGATTCCTCTCACATGTTCCAAGGATTTACATTATCGTGAGATGGTCTATACAATACCCAGAGACTGATTACTCTTGGCTCCATATCTTAGTAGGCCTACTCTCATATGATCCATGGATTTACATCATTGCGAGATGGTCTATACAATACCCAGAGACTGATTACTCTTGGCTCCATATCTTAGTAGGCCTACTCTCATATGATCCATGGATTTACATCATTGCGAGATGGTCTATACAATACCCAGAGACTGATTACTCTTGGCTCCACCTCTTAAGAGGTCTATTCACACATGTTCCATGGATTTACATTATCGTGAGATGGTCTATACAATACCCAGAGACCGATTACTCTTGGCTCCATATCTTAGTAGGCCTACTCTCATATGATCCATGGATTTACATCATCGTGAGATGGTCTATACAATACCCAGAGACCGATTACTCTTGGCTCCACATCTTAGAAGGCCTACTCTCATATGATCCATGGATTTACATCACTGTTGGATGCTCTGGACACGAAAGGGTGTTTCTGAAGAATCCAGCTCTGTGTAAGTGACTCATTAATAGACTTGGATAGATGCAATCATTCTGAAGGCAGATTTCTCCTTCTTTGCTCCTTGTGTCACAATCAATATGTTTCTGTTTCCTTGGATTGGTGTAATTCTAACCTGAACTGATTGTAATTGCTCTTACTCCTTGGCTAATAATGGAAGCAAAATTAGTTGACACAAATCAACAAAACGGACGGATGTCTGAGAACAAACAATTTACTTGCATATAAATAGCGCCTCAAACAGGTCCGGCACAAAAGGAATTAGAGGAGGGGAAATCAGGAGATCTGACTATTGTACGGGAATTATTTTATATAATTACATGTTGTCAGAACCATGTTAAAGGAGCAGTGACGTCCTACAAATCTGACAAGCTGGTTTCAAATGCGACCCCCCCCCCCCACTGTACAGATTGTATATATTTTTTTAATTTAGAGTAATAGTAAAAAATAAAAGCCAGTTTATAAGATTTAAATATTATTATACACTTGTGATGGAGTGTAAGGAGGAGCGTGAGACGCTGCCCATCATGGTCCACCTTTGCTGAAAACACCCTTTCCCTTAGGGATAAGGCAGCTTGCGGAGGCTCAGACAGGCCAGTGTGGTCTCAGGCATGTGTTAGGCCTCTTTGTAGTGTATAAATGTGCTGGATGTTATAAAATGTTGTATTTGTTACAATGGAAAATCAATTATTACTTGAGAATAAAGAAGGATTTGAAAATGAATTCCTGAAGAAATATGTTCACTGGTGTTACAATGTTACAACTTGTTATAGTTTATTTACTCACCTCTATGGATACTTTCATTTCAGAGTTTCTGCCTGTTTCATTCTCCTCCACTGTTTATTTCTTGGGGTAGGCAGCACGTCTTTATTTCAGTACAAAACAAATCGTGGATAAGGAGATGTAGAGAGGGGCTCCAGTAGCTATTTGCACTGTACTGTAATAAAGCAGTGCTGCAGATTACCTCCACATGCAAGCAAATAATCACTAATAAAAAAGTGACATAATAATGCATGACACGCTGTTATAATGTGCGTTTATGATAACAAGCATGTAAATATGTGAAGCAATGCATGTATGTATATGTGTCAGTTTGTGTGATCTCCTGTGTGTTTGTTTGTCAGATTGGGCGTCTCATATTAAATCAGTTTATTGTGGAATTCTGCACATTTGTCATTTCTTGTGTGAGCTATATATATAATAGTAGTCATGGTCTTAATATGTACATTATAGAGGAGAGAAGGGGGGGGGGGGTGGTATGACAGAAACATCCAGATATATCAAGGGATATCGGAGGTTCCTGGGTGTTATTAGGTATATAATATCCCTGGGTATCTATTTATTGTACTTTATTTTATCAAAAAGTGCATATAAGTTCTGTTTTTTTTGCCTGAAAATAAACAAAGTGTCCCTGTATGGGTCTGCCCACTGCAGCATATGCAGACACTGCACATCTAGTAATACAGAGTCTGTGTCTTCACGAGCTGCAGTGGGCAGTAAATTGCACATCAAGGACGGGGGGGGGGGGGTTAGCTCAGGGGTATGGACAGGACTAGATTAAAGGAAGCCGGCTACCTTCCTAAAGAGACAGGCAATTCAGACCATTAGGTTAGGATATGAGCAGCGCTGCATGTTTCCATTTGGATTTGCATTAATTTGAGTACATCCTAACTGACAGCCGATTATATATATATATATATAATAGCAAAAAGGACTTCTTCAAATGCATGTTGTTAAAAATGCATTTTTCTATAGTAAAAGCAAAATTAGGATTGCCATTTTGAGCTGTCACTCAGCATTTCTAAGTCACCCACAAAAAGAGGTTGAACAGTTATCTTAATGATAGATTATTGAGTGTAATTATTCATAAGCCCCTTTATTGTTTCTATGCACTTGTCTGGGTCTGGTCATACCTAGTCTCCTTTTATGCTTATCAATAATTAAATGCAATACACTCTGATTTAGATAACATTTAAGCTATTTTTGTGGGTGGATCAGAAAGGCTAACTGACAACTAACTATGAAAAACTTCAGTCTTTTTTTACTGTAGGAAAATGCTGATTTTATTGATAACGTCCTTTATTACCTAATGATTTACAATACACCATGTTTGGTTCCTTCGCTGTCACTTTAGATGATAGACGACTTCCTAGGATCACAGTGTAGCGAGTGGCTGTAACATATTTAAAGAGCCATAGCAGCCTATAGTTATTATATACCTGTCAGGTATATGTTGTGTGGCTAGAACATGCAATACTAGCTTCAGATGCCACATTCCTTGAAGCTCAGGTCAATCCTCCTTAAGGAGCGTAACGTCAGCATATTACACATAACTCTGAGAATCCACCTTAAGCAATCACAGCCAATTACCCCCTGCTTTGGCATTCAGGCTGTTGGCACTGCCAATGATATTGTATGGGATTATATCCAGACGGACCCCCGGCTGCCTGACCTCAGGCTGTACTGCAGACCACCCACTCTCTGCTGCCGGTTAACCGTTTATTGTCATTTATTTACTGTCTAATATCAGCACTCAGACCGATGGGCTCTCGTCCTGTTCTGCCGAGTGCAATCATATCACATGTTATAATTGTCAAACTGCGATTCGTCGTCACACTTGCGTCGAATCGCAGTTTGACAACGATCCGATCGCAAAGGCGATCGGATCATGCTCCAAATCCCATATATAGTTCTCAGCAGCGCGACCTTTGCTTAATCCGTTGGTAATGCAACGTTAAAACAGCAACTGTGGCCCTCGCGCTGGTGGAGATGAGCGCCTTAGGCACTCATCCCTATGATCCTGTATGACTTTGGCATGGAGCACCGAAGGCGCTCACTGCGCTGGTGGAGATAAATGCTCCACACCCGCCTAACTGCAAACTAATAACATTACCATTACAGAATACGGAACTATACCGCTAAACAAGCGGTTTCCCCTCGCGCACGCAGCCTATTTACACTACACACTGCACACATTGCTGACACTTACACCTCAGCTCCACAACACTGCAAACCGACAATGTATACTGCAGGAACATCAAAACAGATTGTCAGCTCTTCAGCACATTGCTTGCTGCATATATTAATTACAAATAGGTAAAGTATATTAATTTATAACGTTACAAATTAATTAATTAACATTATAAAAATATATATAGACAGAAAAAAAAACAGAATCACAATAAACGCTAAAGGCACTCAGCGCGCGCCTCACAAGGAGCGCCAACGGTGTTCAGAGGAGCACAACTACACCAGGGGAGAGGCTCGCAATGCCAGCCAAAAGACCATCAGCGCAAACCTTGCAATGAGCGCCAAAGGAGCTCTCATAGCCAAACATACACCAACCAAGAGGCTCGCAATGAGCGCCGAAGGTACTTACACAACCAAAATACTTACTTTGTGCACCAAACAGCATTACCTGCCTTACAATTCTATTGCCGTCATTTTTTGACGTGCAAGTCGCTAGTTGATGATAAATACCATAAAATGATTCCAGTGTATAGTGTGCACTGTGGGAGAAACACTTAAAGTGTGGCAAGTAAATAAACACACTTAACCTCCTGATTCCTGGTAATTTCCCACCCACACCTGTATATTATGTTGGGTGGGGAGGGGGCCTCGTCATGACATGCAGTGTAAGATCACGTGGCTGCCACGTATTGGACATGGTCCTGCTGTGTGTAATGTGCCCATAATGCACCATAATATGATGAAAAAATATAGAAATGTTTGGAAAAAAAATATGTTGATGCTTCTGACGGACCCCGGAGGCATCCATGACACTTTAATGAAGGATGTTAAGATGGAGGGGTGTTTACATGTTTGCAGGAATGAGCTTGTCTATATTGGTGTGAGCTGGTGGCTTCTGAACAGGTGTGGGGGAAGGTGGTTGCTGTAAAATTCTGTAAGATCCAATTATCTAACAAACCCCCTTCACGTCTCCATGTCCCCCCCCCCCCCCAAGCTCTCAGGAAGCGACAACTCCTCAATATGGCGGATTACTCTATACATAAATTAGGTCTTCAGCGTGAAGCGCTCAGCGCGAGGCCCGCAATGAGCGCCGAAGGTACTCAGAGGACCAAAAGCCTTACATTGTGTAACAAACAGCATTACCTGCCCCACAATTTTATGACTGTCATTTTATGACGAGCTATTCGGTAGTATATATATATATATTCATCAGATGCACATTGTAATCACACAGACCTCCTTAACCCTTTCCCTGCCTCCTTCCTCTGTGACTTCCCTGCTCTTACACATATAGATATTTACGCTCTTTGAAGTCAGTAATTGCAGCAAAGGCAGCTCTGCAGATGCAGGCGCTGAATACAAATGGCTCCAATTACTTGTTCTTCTGTAGCACCAGATAACGCTGTGCGGCTCCTCTGTAATGGAGTAAGAGGAATACCTGGAAACAAGATGTTTATCTTATGTAAGTGATGTAAAGAAAGCCTCTCAAGATTTGTTGTTTGTTTACCCACTTCACAAGACAAGTGTACAATGTATATAAATGTAATAATAATAATAATAATAATAATAATAATAATAATAATTTATATACATTCATATATATATAAATATTTATTTATATTGCACATTTGTTTTAGTGGCAGAAGATATTTTGCCTTTTATTTCTAGCAGGATTCAAAACCCAGGAAGAAATTGGAGGAAGCATGGATGTCCAAAGACAATAGAAGTAAATAGAAGATTAAACCACAATAGGAATATTATCACATTTTACCTACAGATCAGAATCCAACTTCAAATCATGCTCTCTTGTTCTTGCACTCCTTATTTTCGGGTACATACTTCCATCTTTGAACTTTATTAAATCCTTTCAGCCTCTAAACTATGAGCATGAACACATTTTTACAGAGGCAGAAATCATTTGGAAAATTTTGAATTTGACTCTTTGTTGCCCTTTCCACACACGGGCTAAAAACATTCAGCTTGCAACAATAATTGCAACATTTTATTTAAATGAAAAACTAATTTTATGACTAAATGTTTTTGACTTTTATTTTACTAAACCGTCTGGAATAAAAGGACACAGCAAATGTTCCAGTTATTATACAAATACAAATGACACATATCAATAAATATAATAAGATCTGGTTGTTATTAAAAAGTAACAATTGGTGCAACAGACAAGGGCCCTCACTGCTAGGGGGCCCCAGTGGCCTTTCCCGGTCCTCACACTTCCCCCTCTGGCTCCCAGTAGCTCTCTTGCGGCCCACTCTGGCCCTCTTTGTCCCCCCACGGCGTATTTGGGCCCCAGAAGCCACTCCTGGTCCCCCTCCCCTATGGCTCCACATGCTGTCTACCTCTCTCTCCACAATCTTTTTTTCTCCCTTTGTTCTCTACCCCTTTCTTCACCCCTCCCCACTATCTGCATACTGAGCAGCACATTAGTATACTGAGCAGCACATTAGCATACTAAGCAGCACATTAGCATACTAAGCAGCACATTAGTATACTGAGCAGCACATTAGCATACAGGAGTCACAGCAACACATTAGTATACTGAGCAGCACATTAGAATGCAGCACATTAGCATACAGGAGTCACACATTAGCATACGAAGTATTACATTAGTATACTGAGCAGCACAATAGCATGCAGCACATTAGCATACTGAGCAGCCCATTAGCATACAGGAGTCACAGCTGCACATTAGTATACTAAGCAGTACATTAGCATGCGGCACATTAGCATACTGAGCAGCCCATTAGCATACAGGAGTCGCACATTAGCATACCGAGCTGCACATTAGCATAGCGAGCAGCACATTAGTATACAGGAGTCGCACATTAGTATACTGAGCAGCACATTAGCATGCAGAACATTAGCATACTGAGCAGCCCATTGGCATACAGGAGTCGCACATTAGCATACCGTGCTGCACATTAGCATACTGAGCAGCACATTAGCATCCAGGAGTCGCACATTAGTATACTGAGCAGCACATTAGCATGCAGAACATTAGCATACTGAGCAGCCCATTAGCATACAGGAGTCGCAGCAGCACATTAGTATACTAAGCAGCACATTAGCATACAGGAGTCGCAGCAGCACATTAGTATACAGGAGTCGCACATTAGCATACTGAGCAGCACATTAGTATACAGGAGTCGCAGCAGCACATTAGTATACAGGAGTCGCACATTAGCATACTGAGCAGCACATTAGTATACAGGAGTCGTACATTAGCATGCAGCACATTAGCATACTGAGCAGCCCATTAGCATACAGCACATTAGACTACTGAGCAGCCCATTAGCATACAGGAGTCGCAGCTGCACATTAGTATACTAAGCAGCACATTAGCATGCGGCACATTAGCATACTGAGCAGCCCATTAGCATACAGGAGTCGCAGCAGCACATTAGTATACTAAGCAGCACATTAGCATACAGGAGTCGCAGCAGCACATTAGTATACAGGAGTCGCACATTAGCATACTGAGCAGCACATTAGTATACAGGAGTCGCAGCAGCACATTAGTATACAGGAGTCGCACATTAGCATACTGAGCAGCACATTAGCATCCAGGAGTCGCACATTAGTATACTGAGCAGCACATTAGCATGCAGAACATTAGCATACTGAGCAGCCCATTAGCATACAGGAGTCGCAGCAGCACATTAGTATACTAAGCAGCACATTAGTATACAGGAGTCGCAGCAGCACATTAGTATACTAAGCAGCACATTAGTATACAGGAGTCGCAGCAGCACATTAGTATACTAAGCAGCACATTAGTATACAGGAGTCGCAGCAGCACATTAGTATACTAAGCAGCACATTAGCATACAGGAGTTGCAGCAGCACATTAGTATACGGCACATTAGCATACTGAGCAGCCCATTAGCATACAGGAGTCACAGCAGCACATTAGCATACAGGAGTCGCACATTAGCATACCGAGCAGCACATTGGCATACCGAGCCATAAAATCAATTCAAAAAATTTCAAGAATGATTTACTATTATTATTATTTTAGAAAAACTGGTAATACAATGTACTGCCACCGTCAATGCACTTTAAAATGAAATTGACTTCCTGTTGGGGTGGTTGAGACCCTTTAAAGACTCTTCAAGTGACACAGGTTGCCCTCTCACTGCTATACGTGCACGTCTTCCCCTCATCTTGTTGTATTCCCGGCTCACCACTAGGTGTCCTCATTACTGCACAGTTCTCCTATTCCTGCACTTGCCAAGATCTTCTCGATGAGCGTCAGCCAATCGCAGAGCTCGCTGGCAGGAGACGGCTGCACCGCTCACTAACCCCGGTGATCGATACTGTCTAGCAACACAAGTTTTATAGAGTGTGGTTAAAATAGCAAACTAATTAAATAAAGTCTTCTTAACTCCTTTACCACTTTAGGTGCCACTGGGGGGGCAGGAGATGAGTCAACTTCATGAGATGATACGTACTGTCTGCTACGACTGCAGAGGTTTTATATATGGTCTCATTTAAGACTAAGCATCTGTTTAAAGAAGCTCATCACCTTCAGCCCTAATATGCACAACTGCACAGCATAATATCACTCACAATCTACAGTACTTGAGAGAGGTCCCTGACAGGCTCATTTGAAACACAGTGGTTTAGACTTCAGCAGATATGCTTAGCTCTGTCTCTATTGGGTTTATGGACTGTCCAGATAGCAGTCTTTATGTGGCTCCTTCTCTACATGCAAACCTATACTGGCAGAGGAGATCCACTTTCATCCCCCTGGAACCTAAACACATCCTCTACAAGCTAAAATCCGGATATAAATGTAAGTTTCAAAAGCTACATTGAATTTACCTTCTTCAAATTGTGATTTATTGATAATTAGTTTTTAAATAAATAAATTAAACTTCATTGCTTGACCAATACAGTGACCATTTACTATTGATCACTACCTTGTTGTGGTGAAGGGGCTTGTGTACTTCAATGAAGCTGTGAGCTATACTATTTAGGGTCACAAAAGATGGGCAGGATATAGCAGAGAGGTCAGACACATCGGGGACCACTGGAGAAGAAACTGGAACCCACTCCAGTATATTTGCCCCAAAAAAGTGACCAAAGACATAATGATCGATGTGCCAGGGGTGCTATGGTCCATAGGGTCACAGAAAGAGAGACACAACTGAACAGCAACAATTATTAAAAACAAAACTTTTTTTATATCTTAGTTCTGTACCTAGTTATATTTTTCCAAATATTTGTATTGCCTCGAGAGACAGATGATCATTAACAGGATATTTAAGAAGATTTCAGAATAAAATTTACATATAGTTTATTTTACTTTTGTTATATATCAATATTTTCTGCTTTTTTCCTTTTCTGTCCCTTTTCCTCCTCTTCCTAATTACCTTTCTTTTATTTAGCTATGTTTCCTTCAAAAAACCCAAGCACAAACAAAAAAAAGGATAGGAGGAGACAATGGTGAGAAGTGGAAGGGAAAAGTTGGAAGTGGAAGGGAAAAGTTGGAAGTGGAAGGGAAAAGTTGGAAGTGGAAGGGAAAAGTTGGAAGTGGAAGGGAAAAGTTGGAAGTGGAAGGGAAAAGTTGGAAGTGGAAGGGAAAAGTTGGAAGTGTAAGGGAAAAGTTGGAAGTGGAAGGGAAAAGTTGGAAGGGGAAGGGAAAAGGGAAGGGAAAGGTTGGAAGGGAAAGGTTGGAAGGGAAAGGTTGGAAGGGAAAGGTTGGAAGGGAAAGGTTGGAAGGGAAAGGTTGGAAGGGAAAGGTTGGAAGGGAAAGGTTGGAAGGGAAAGGTTGGAAGGGAAAGGTTGGAAGGGAAAGGTTGGAAGGGAAAGGTTGGAAGGGAAAGGCTGTAAGGGAAAGGCTGTAAGGGAAAGGCTGTAAGGGAAAGGCTGTAAGGGAAAGGCTGTAAGGGAAAGGTTGTAAGGGAAAGGTTGTAAGGGAAAGGTTGTAAGGGAAAGGCTGTAAGGGAAAGGCTGTAAGGGAAAGGCTGTAAGGGAAAGGTTGGAAGGGAAGGGTTGGAAGGGAAGGGTTGGAAGGGGGAGGGAAAGGTTGGAAGGGAAAGGCTGTAAGGGAAAGGCTGTAAGGGAAAGGCTGTAAGGGAAAGGTTGGAAGGGAAAGGTTGGAAGGGAAAGGTTGGAAGGGAAAGGTTGGAAGGGAAAGGTTGGAAGGGAAAGGTTGGAAGGGAAGGGTTGGAAGGGAAGGGTTGGAAGGGGGAGGGAAAGGTTGGAAGGGGGAGGGAAAGGTTGAAAGGGGGAGGGAAAGGTTGGAAGGGGGAGGGAAAGGTTGGAAGGGGGAGGGAAAGGTTGGAAGGGGGAAAGGTTGGAAGAGGGAAAGGTTGGAAGAGGGAAAGGTTGGAAGAGGGAAAGGTTGGAAGAGGGAAAGGTTGGAAGGGGGAAAGGTTGGAAGGGGGAGAGATTGGAAGGGGGAGGGAAAGGTTGGAAGGGCTAGGTCAACCAGTGGTACACCTCTCTATCTCTCCCAATTAGTTATTATAATATTGAAAAACAAATGATATTCTTAAAAAAATAAAGTTCCTTTTCCCTTGAGTCATTTTTCAATAATAACATAGTCTACTTAGACGGACAGCGCATCATTCCCAGGCCAAGTCAGGCTTCCATCATGCACAGCCACTAAACACATTTGTAAATGTTAATACAATTTGAAAAAGGTCAGATTGCTACTATAAGGAAAAACAGTTCCAGAAATGTACTGACGAGAGCGCGTCCGTGCAGATTGGATCTTTTCTCTCATTTTAAAGTAACATTTCATAGACCAATTTATATTAGAATTTCAGTCAAACTGAACAGTGGGGACAACAATCATTAAAATGTCATTCTGTCCCTTAAATCTGCATCGAACAAGAACAGCAATGGGTTCAGTCAATGACAATCCTAAAACAGTACTCAAATATAAAAATGAAAGCCGGAACCAAATATATACAGTGCCTTGCAAAAGTATTCACCCCCCTTGACTTTTTACCTATTTTGTTACATTACAGCCTTAAGGTCAATGTTTTGTTAATCTGAATTTTATGTGGCGGATCAGAACACAATAGTCTTAATTGGTGAAGTGAAATGAGAAAAATATATACATAAAACTATTTTTTAGAAAAAGAAAACAGAAAATTGGCATGTACGTATGTATTCACCCCCTTTGTTATGAAGCCCATAAAAAGCTCTGGTGCAACCAATTACCTTCAGAAGTCACATAATTAGTGACATGATGTCCACCTGTGTGCAATCTAAGTGTCACATGATCTGTCATTACATATACACACCTTTTTTTAAAGGCTCCAGAGGCACCACTAACCAAACACTGCCATGAAGACCAAGGAACTCTCCAAACAAGTAAGGGACAATGTTGTTGAGAAGTACAAGTCAGGGTTAGGTTATAAAAAAAATCCAAATCTTTGATGATCCCCAGGAGCACCATAAAATCTATCATAACCAAATGGAAAGAACATGGCACAACAGCAAACCTGCCAAGAGACGGCCGCCCACCAAAACTCACAGACCTGGCAAGGAGGCCATTAATCAGAGAGGCAGCACAGAGACCTAAGGTAACCCTGGAGGAGCTGCAGAGATCCACAGCAGAGACTGGAGTATCTGTACATAGGACGACAATAAGCCGTACACTCCATAGAGTTGGGCTTTATGTCAGAGTGGCCAGAATAAAGACATTACTTTCAGCAAAAAACAAAATGGAACATTTTAAGTTTGTGAAAAGGCATGTGGGAGACTCCCAAAATGTATGGAGGAAGGTGCTCTGGTCTGATGAGACTAAAATGTAACTTTTTGGCCATCAAACAAAACGCTATGTCTGGTGCAAAACCAACACATCTCCCAAAGAACACCATCCCCACAGTGAAACATGGCGGTGGCAGCATCATGCTGTGGGGATGGGACTGGGAAACTGGTCAGAGTTGAGGGAAAGATGGATGGTGCTAAATACAGGATATTCTTGAGCAAAACCTGCACCACTCTGTGCGTGATTTGTGGTAAAATGCGTGCCTCGGATCACATTAAACCAATTTTAAGTACAAAGAGCAGCAATTCAAAGCTTTATATTTCAACTGAGATAACATTGTTTAAGCCTCACTAAGACAGCCTAATCGTTGTTATCTCAGTTAAAATATTTAATTTCTTCCAGCAGTGCTCAAGATAATGAGAGAGGTGATGAGGGGTACAACAATGGCCATTAATGACGTGAAATACATTTTTAAATGATATTTTCAGGTTACAAGTTAGCTTTGTTCCTGTTTGCAGTGTTTTTTAAATGGTAATTAATGGTGAACTAAAAATGTGTTTAACATGACAAGCGCCGACACTGAGCCTTTAAATTCAGCATTTAGCGCACTCTGCCAGTGCATAGAAGCTGCCATGATAGTCACGCTTCCTTTTCAGGGCATGATAGGCAATTACAGTATACCTGCAAGCTTCCGTTCGTGAGCCTATAGGAGGGATATAAAAGATGTTGTAAATGATGTCTTTATGATATTATTGAGTATACTTTATATATAAATGTTAGGATATAAATCTATTTCTTAGAAATTAGTTGGTGCAATGGTGCATTACATATATTGATCACTCCCACCTTATAACTCAAAGAACTGAATTCTGGGGAAAAGTAAGAATCTAACCTCGCATCTCCAAGACAAAAGACAAACATCTGAGGATACCCTTGCTGTGAAGTGTTGATAATAGATAACAAAAGGTGTTTGGCCTTGGGGTGTGTAAGATAACTCTTAAGAACTGTCTCAAGAAGAGTAAACAAAGCTAAGTGGTAGGGTGTTGGGGGATATTTATCTATTAACTCCAACTGCTAGTAGAAATGTATCCAAATATAAGTCAGCCTGGGATGTGAAGTCTGAGTCCAAGATCAAAGTACCCGAGAAAGAACTTCAAGAAAGTGCCGGGGATCGGAGAGCAGAGGACTTGATGGATAGGAATCTAAAAGAAGATGCGGACTATTGGGGGTGGTATATACTAATATGATAACACAATGCCATTTTGTGTAACATAAAATAGAATATATGGGTCTCATTAAATTGGAACAGTTACAGAGCGATTAAATTGTCTCAAGTCCGCAAGTACATGGCAGAAAGCTTAAATCGTAAATCATACTTCTATATGTAGTACTTCAGGGCCTGATCATGATCTAGAAAGCAAGACCCGTAACTTACTAGACATAGCCAAACCCTTAAGTTACTGCTTAGTAATAGCCATTAGTAAATGAAATCCTCATCATGACGTCAGTAAAATATGGAGTTTAAACCACAATCATATGCGATCAGACTCGCAATCCAGAAATGTTGCAAAATAAAAAAATCAATAAATATATTATTCTAGTCCATGCGAGTTCAGTGATATGTATTAACCCATTGATTGCTGGGATCGATATAACACGGAAATCACACATAAAATAATAAATAAAATATTGCAGATTTGCGAGCTTGAGATTGTTGAGCAATTAATTCTAATATCTGTCATCTCTTTCCCCATGTTCAGTATTGTTTTTATATTGACTCTTAAAGTGTTACGAACAGGTCTTTAACCCCCTTGCAAGTCCTATCTGGTACCCGTAGACATTTTTGCTACATTTGCCATTTACGGGTTTGAAAAAAAGTGCGGGCTTGTGTAATTGTAACATTTACAGGCTTAGCTGGTGTCGGGGTTACAATTTCGACAACTGCAGGGATTTTCAGCCTGTAACCCGCAGATCATTTGCAGGCAGCTAAGAGAGGCGAATTTAATATCAGTAACCTTTGTGAGCTACATTACGGGCTCCAGTAACTAATGAGGCCCTGTGTTTCTTATACTACGTGCTATCTGTCTAAAACCCAACTTGTATTCTGATTTATGTGCTATATATGCTTCTAATTCTAATGCAGTTTTTGTAGAAATGATACATTAATTTTGTACAATGTTATGTACTGAAAACTTATCTGAATCTACCAATCAACAATTCCCCCTCACTCCTCTCTACGGCGCTCCTTCCACTCTTCAATAGGTGATAAAAATTATCAGGACACACTCACCCAGTCTCCAAGCCAACAGCAAGTGTGGAAACACACACACAATATGCTGCATGCAAAATATTAATATTTTTACCTAATAATCATTTTTGATGCCCATGGCTCTCACAGCTGTTAATACTTTACTTGGCATACTTTAAATGCAAGTAAATATACTGCAATATTAGAATAAATGAAATGTATCATTCTACACGTTTCACCATAGCTACAGGGCTTCGTCAGGGATTAGACCTAAACCTGTCTGCAACATTGGTGAGAATGTGGGACGCTCCATAACAGTGCTCGTGTCCTACAGTGGCATTCAGAGCATGAATTGTGTATTTGCCCTTTGTGAACAGAGACCGATTGTGATACAGATACAGTATTATTACTAGTGGACATTATGGCATAAATATCTACTTAGAGAAATTTATATTCCAGGCATACAGAGAGCACGGCTTAAATTCTCCGAGAGATGTATATCCTGTATTACTAGGATTGTCTTCTTGTTAATGAGCCTCCTAAGATATGCAGAGTCATGAAGTTATGTGAACATAAAACCATACAGCAAGACAGGGACTGCTGAGATAACCAGGAGTGTAACAGCATCCTTGTTTAAAGGGACAGTAACATATTTTACTAACACTGATAAGAGCAGAGTGTATAATAATGTATAAGGTTGTCACATATATGTGAAGTGGTTATAAACAGTTGGGTAGGTAAGGGGTTAAACTGTCCTACTGCCTCTGGTGTGCCAGGGGGTATGGGGTACACGGGTATCCAGACGCTTCTTGTACCATTTATGGCTATTCTACAGAATAAGAGGTGTAAGGTTATACTCAAAACCCGCTTACACGTGGACCGGGTGCTTTTATCTGGCTTGTAGAACCATGGAAGAATACCAGTGAAAGGCTGGGTCCATGACCACATATTCAAATTCCCCATAAAGGCCACAGAATTGAAAAGCCTTGTAACTAAAATTGAAATATAGATTTTTCTATGTGATTATTCACAATTTATTTTAATAATAATTTCTACTACATTGCATAGGCATTTATAATTCTTTGTTTATATATATATATATATATATATATATATATATATATATACTGTGCACTTATAGATCACATATATAGTTGTGGATCTTGTGACTGTCTGGGACGTTTGCGATGTTGGCAATGCAGTTGCTACCTTGCGAAGCGAGGCGAGGCGAAGCAGCCGCACAGCACTTAGGCTGCAATGAGCGCCGAAGGAGCTCAGTGCAGCCAGCGGCGCCGTCACACTCATAAAATAAGACACTCACAGACAGCAAAGGGGGAGAGCCAGGAAGCCTGGGAGTGCGGCTACAAGCAATTTTAAGCCATATTTGGGGGTTTTAGTCAATCCAAAATCGCCCAAACAAGGAAAAATTGCCGGACAAAAAATGTAACGAGGCTGAGCAAAGCCAGGGCCTTCAGCGTGTAATACGCAAACAATCAGCAGACACACACAGAGGAGAAACACACAGGGAAGGGAGATGGTGGAAAGAGAGACATGGCATTCCCAAGCGCAAAACTTGCAGGTTACCGAACCCTGCAATGAGCGGCCCGTACAGTAGAGAGGAGAAAAGTCTTGCAATGAGTGCCGAAGGAGTTCATTGTGAGCCACAAGATGAGTGCCAAAGGCGCTTATCACAGGGCTCATGATGAGCACCTTGAGCGGGCAAGGCTTGCAATGAGTGCCTAAGGCGCTCAGCATGGGGATCGCGATGAGCGCCAAAGGTGATCAGTGCAAAGCAATGAGCGTTATATTAATGATTGACTGATAACAGTTATTTTTACAGTCACTGTAGGAGACTATAGCTTGGATAGGTGGTTTAGTAGTTAACCCATTCAACACATACCCATATTAGAGGAGAACCTGTGGCTAAAAGAGGCCGCTCTCAGGGTGGGTTATCACGTCCGTAGAAATACCCAATTACAGTTAGTTTGTCCTGTGATTGAGGACCTCTGGTATGTTTTTTTTAGAAAATCTTTCAATGTTTATCAAACCTAAAATTTTGCATTTTTATGGTCACTTCTGACTGTCGTGTCATCCTATCCATAATAAGTAGTTTTGGGGACTTTTGTTGGTCTTTTGTATTCTTAAAATGATTTTAAAGCAAAAACAGAGCGGTCACTATTGGTTGGATGTACTACATTATACTTTAAAGGCAAAGGACTACTGGCGGCCATGTTGTTCTGTCCACAATAGTTGGATTTATGACAATAATGACTTCATAGAGGGGTGGGTGCGTCATAACCCCCCGGCCATATTTGGTGCGCCAGAATTTAAATAACCTTTTTAAGATAGTTTCGTTCTCTGAGTGATTTGGGATTTTATTTAAAACCGAGGACTATAGAAATCCTCTAACGGTATTTGGAACTTTCCTATTTTTCCCTTTTTTCTAATACAACACATGCGGCTTATATCAGAAACAAACATTACAATGATCCATTCTATATGCAGATTAATTGGTTTCCACACCAGAGGTGCCGACATAGGCACCTAGTACGAATTAATAGAACAACTGCATTCAACTATGTTTTTAACCCTATACTAACCCTCCAACCAATAGCAGCACCGTGCAGAGATCCAGAGGGGAGCATCGCTTGAGCAGCAATGGTGCTCCACCAGAGGAGATGCTGCTTACCAGGGTAGAGAGAGGTGTGTGGTGGGAACAAAAGACTACAAATTCCATGATGCTTTGCTGCAGTCTCAGTGTTGCACCTGCCATCCGATTGGCCACGTCTAATTATGAATCTTATGCTAATTTAGCTTGGATTTTCAGGGTGTTCCTTCTCAAAATCAAGAGTAGGAAAACTGAAGATATTTTGCAAACTCCATGGTAAGTTTATTAACGTTTATTTGGGGATTTTTCCATGACAAAAAAATGTTTTCATACACTACTGAGTCTCCTCTATCAGATGCATCCATAATCCATGAAACTTTCATATACCTTTTAAGGGTGCTGTGTATCACCTTCGGCCAAGTCCTAGCACCACTGGCAATGTATGAAGATTGTGCCAGGTTGCTAATGGCGCAGAGGGTCATTTAACCCTTTCCTTGCTATCATACTTCCCTCCTGACTCTTGCTGAGAAACCAATATCTACAAAAATAGCGCCTAGCATCTCAAGAGAGGACAGTAAATTCAAACACATTAATGTATATTATATTCTGACACTCCCGCCCTGTGATGTGGATTTTCGTGGCGCAGCGTGATGTGCAGAGTTGCCATTATTACCTCGGCCTCCAATACACACACGGCACACATTATGCCTCCGACGTCCCTTCCGCCCTATTGTCTCCGAGCAGGATCCCTGCGGTGGCCATACTAATAAAATAAAGCATTTAGGTTGCTGTCCTGTTGTTTTTAATAGATGTGCCTAATGGACTCTAAAGAGCAGAGCAAGGTACCGCAGTGTACGGGTTGGTGCTCAGAATTAAGCAACTGAGGACTGCACTGGCAACTGACAAATTACTGCAAGCTCCGGCACTCGAGGGGACGACCACCTACTGGGTTTATTGTCACCTCCATCTCGGAGAGTGCTGATGAGCGAGTGACAGAGACTGTGTGCTTAGCTGATAATAATATTAATAAATGATAAAATAAAATATATAAAATAATATAATAATAATAATAAAAACACAAAAAATTAATAATAATAATAATAAATAATAAAAATAATAATAATAATTATTATTATTCATTTGTATTATCATTATTATCCAGAAGACTTCATTGTCATGTACCGGAAGTACAGAGATTTCTGTAATAATTCAGCCACTAATAGGTTAAACAACTAGCTATAAATGCAGACAATATATTATAAAAAAAAACACAATTTAATTTCCATATCACTTAGAGCAATTAGGAAAGCACAATCCCAGCAAATTGCTCTGTGCGAGTCCGAAGATACGACTTGTTTTTGTTTTTTTCTTGAGTGCAAGGTTTGTTTGTTTTTTTCTTTTGCTACTTTCCTTGTTTTTACATAAAAAAAAAATATATATATATATAATTTTTATCCTTCATTTGTAACGCTCCAACGAAGCCAATATTAACACAAAGAAAAGAACGGGGGGCACCGTCTTTACAGGACACAGGCATTGCGGCCAGGTCAGTGTTAAAAATAGAAAATTAAATATGTTCAGTGACCTTGTGACCTTACACCGGCCGAGGAGTCAGCAAGCTGGGCCCGCAAAAGGACATTGTAGCCACATATTATAAGAAAGGACAAATAAATAAATATAGCCTTAAAATGTGTAACCTATTATCGCCCAATCAGAAGCGCAAGACAATGCCAAGCTGTAGCACAAGAGATGAACAACTGAGCACTGCTGTCCAGGCGCTGTACCCTGAACAGGAATGTGACGCTGAAAGTAACAACACGCACCAACAGTTGTGTCGATAACTATGGCACAAAATATGGAAGGGGAGGGAGACAGGGAGGTGGGCGAGAGAGAGAGAGGAGCGTTTACAAGTTATCTGCTTTAAAGCATGTGGGGAAAATAGTAAGCAGCAAATTCTAAAACATACAATTATTTAACAAACCCACCTTCCTCTTTTATCCTCCCCTCTCGCCACTGAATAATATTTTTAAAAAAATGTATATGTAAACATCTAAATGAATAAATTATGTATAAAATAACTAAACATTTAGGAATTGACTTACTCTATACTCAAGTGCTCTACTTTACTATAGTTAGGTTTGTGAGGAGACTCTCTCCAGTTGTCAGTTGGCCTCCAATTGGACAACTTTGCTTTAAGCCATTATTGAGATAAGAGGAATACTAAAAATCAATGTAAGAACGTTATAAAAATTATATTTTGATTTCTGCAGATTTGCATTGCTAAATCCCTAAATGCAGAGAGGTTTAGCTGCCCCTGCCTCGCCCAGAACCACACTTGTCATCCAAAGCTGCGTCTTTTTCTAGTTCTTCGGGGCAAGACTTCTCGCTGCATAAAATTAATGTCGCACTCCGTTAGTTTCAGACTAGACTGACAGCTTTCAGAAAGCCGAAGCGGGGAAAAAAATAATATATATATATATATATATATATATATATATATATATATATATATATATATATATATATATATATACCGTATTGGTCTGAATATAAGCCGCACCCGTAAAGTTCAAGGGGAAAAAATGGAAAAAAGATAGTACTCAAATATAAGCCGCACTCGTAAAATTGGATAGAAAAAGACTCTCAAAGTGATCCACCATTGCAAGAAACAGGCTTTTTTTGCAGGTTACAGGCTTTACAGGATGTTAGAATCACTAAAACCGTAAATCTCAATTCAATACCGCAGTCTAAAGCACGAAAATCGGCACCCTTAACTCGCAATCGCGCAAATCGGCAGTAATTTCGCATTTGCGAATAGAAGTCGCACGCGTTACAAGCAAAGTTCGCAAATCGGCAATGATTTTTTGACGGTCGCGAATATAAGCCGCACCCGTAACTCGCAAGCTAAAAAATCGGAAAAAATGTGCGGCTTATATTCGGACCAATACGATATATATATATATATATATATATATATATATATATATATATATAATGTGTGTGTGTTTGTCTTCCTGCCCTTGGACAGAAGGTGTCATATTGTGTGAAACTACAAAAGACTTCTGGGAATTTGGGACTTGGATTTGGAGCTTGAAAGTAATAAAATGGTCAGTGTATGAGACGCATTGCTGGGAAAGACTAATGGCGAACAAAACAAAGTGTAACCTACACAGACTGCTGTACACACACACGTTATATATATATATATATATTTAAATAAAAACACAAACATAAAATTAAGTTCCTTTTCTATTAAATGGCACATTTAAAGAAGATTATCGATTTATTGCAACAGACTCATCAAAGGGGGTTAATGCGTTTGTCTCTCTTCCCTCTGTAGGAGTTAACTTTTCTGCTCAGTTTATTACTGCACCTGGGCAGACCTGATTTAAGACTGCTCCTGGAGTATGGCAGGCTTGTTTATGGACTGATTGTTTGACGAGTTGTCAGACCTGGAGAAAGACACACACACAGTGAGATAGCAGCCTAGAGCTTTTGACCACTTGGAGTCAAGTGGAGACCTGGAAATCTGAAGACTATACAGACCAGTATTTTTAAACTATTGGTTTTGCCCCACCCAAGTTTAGCTGGACAACAGCTGGTTAGTGAGGAAACTGCATTATTTTCTATTATTTTCCTTGATTTGTTTGTTATTTTTGTACCACTCACTAAATTATAGTAAAACTTGGAAAAGTATCTACAGCTTCTTATATTGTGTCCTCCATCAAAATGCTTGAAGCATGGAAACAAACCCAGGGGGGAATGATAACATATCACATTATGTATAAGTTATGAGACTTGTCTAGTTTGCCAGTTACTCCTCCATGTTTGTGGAGAGTGGACACACAGTTAGTTGTGCTGATCAGTAAAAAAGTTCAAGAGCCAGCTCAAAAGCCATTTATGGAGCAGCTGAGCTGTGAAAGTTACATTCATTTTCTGTGCTCCTCAGCAGCTCACATTGCCTAATCTATAGATAAATTGTCAAATAAGAGTTGTGGAATAAAACATTTACACATAAATGAACCTCTACACGAGAACTCCATGTCTGATGATTAATACGATGCACAAAGCTTTTGAAATGTGATACTGCAAGTGCTACTGCAAGTGCTATCCATGTGTAATTATTCACACGTTATATTATCATGTTTTCTTTTATTCGATAGTGTAAGAGACCATGGAAAAAAGTAATTTATTTCATTGTTAAAAAAGCTAAATTTTAGCATCCAAAATTCAGTAAATTTCTATGTGCAATGGAAGCAGAAATGTGACAGTGTTATAAAGTTTCTCTGGCATTGTGGTTTATCACAAAGAGATGGCTGCACGCCCAACTGGGCACGGAGTCTGGAATGGGCAGTAACACAGCTGTGAGATGCACTGGCCCTGGGACACCCCAGAAACGCGCTCCCGCCATGCTGAGCTCCAGCCAGGCCTGTCACATCCCATTCTCTTTCTGCACTATGGAGAGCGGTCGCTTTAGGATGGAAATTGGAGGCTGTTGGGAGATGAAGCCGCCTCTCCAAATGATGCTACAGATGACAGTGACACATCAGGCATGCTCTGACATCTTGACTCTAATGCCAGCCCTGCAGGGTTACCGCTGGGAGGTTTGAAAGAAGAAAGTGGGAGGCAGCCGGTGCAAAGCCAGAAAGCATGAGAGGACCCCAGGAAGGGAGGGCACCGGGCGTCCAAAGAACAAGTACAAAGTGCCACTAATGCCATACTATGAAGGGCTCCAATGGGCTGTGGCAGAGCCAACTCTGCATGAGTCTGGGAGAGATAACCACATTCATGTGTGTGCGTGTGTCTCTCTGTCTATGCGTGTATCTCTCTCTTTGTGTGTGTGTATGTGTGTGTGTGTGTGTGTGTGTGTGTGTGTGTGTGTCTGTCTCTCTGGACACACACATACTTCTCTATGTTATTTGGCTGCATGAGAAAACCCAATACAGACATTTCCTCTCTAATACAAGAGTTTACATGACCATTGTAGTCCTCTTTAAAATAGTTTTTTTTGATAAACTACTTGTAAACTTGAAAATAGCAAAAATGTTTTAGAATAAAATAAAACAACAACAAAAAAAAAACAACACTCAGCGCCGTACATATATTACATTTTTAAATGGAATTTTGCTGCTGTGGGGGTGGGGGGGGGACAGAGAGAAAGACAGAGAGAGGAGTGGGAGAGAGATAGGGTGAAGAGTGAAAGAGTGGAGCGGGAGGGAGGGAGATGTAGATAGAGGGACAGGGGAGGGAGAGAGAAAGGTGGAGAGAGGGAGAGATAGATAGATTGAGAGAGGGAGGAGAGAGAAGGAGGAAGGAAGGGAGAGATTGAGAGAGGGAGAGAGCAATAGATTGACAGGGGAGGGGGAGAGAGGGTGGGAAGAGAGGGAGGGAGAGATGGAGAGGGTCAGGGGAGAGATAGAGAGGGACAGGGGAGAGGTAAGGAGAGGTAGAGAGAGAGAGAAGGAAGGGAGGAGAGAGTGGAAGGCGGAGATAGAGGGGAGGGAGAGAGGGAAGGAAGGGAATTAGAGAGAGAAGGAGGAGAGAGGGAGAGGAGAGAGATGGGGAGAGAGTTTTGAGCTCCCTATTCGGGATAATATCAATACAATTCTCAGGATTATGGGGTCTCGTTTTATTGTCCTTATCTCTTATGTTGTAATAATGCTCCTCTGCTTATACTGACATGTCTGGTTATCCGGTGTAATTGTTGTTTTATTTTATTATTTTTTTAAAGGTAAGCTATATAATAAAGTACCTTTTTTCTGCCTGTAATATGTAATTATGCTTCAGTGAGAGGAACTATTTTTGTTTATCCTGATCTTCTTCTACAAGTGTGTGGGGACCTTGACTGTACATAAATATACAATTACATTAGAAAAGCTGCAATCCGAAGACACATAACTGTCATTAAAAAGAATAGAAAACACATTACTCAATCAGGACCTACTGAGAAAGTATCACACAAACAGCACAAATGAAGCCGCGACTGCGCTCTGTTCTGAAACTGCACATGATAGAAAAAAATAATGCAAATATACTTCTATAATCAATGTATTTAATCTTTGTATAAATGTATTATGGAGAAATAATAAATAAATAAATATATATTTGTGTGTCCCTTTAAGTGAGTAGCAGCATGTGCTGTGCCGCTGAGGGTTGTGATGTGACCGTCACTAATCCCATGTGACAGTCTGATTTGTCTGTGTGTTAAGCGGCTGGGACCTGCCCGGTGTGGGGTGTTCTCGGAGGGTGTCTGTGAATGACACTGTTCCAGGTCAGCATTCCTATGTATAGTGATGAAGACACAAGAACAGGGACGGGCACATCTTCCGTCTTAATGAAATCGCAGCAGTTTTACTCCTTGTCCCCGTGGAGCCGCAGTAACTAATGGCAGCTTAATGTGCAACAATTTACACACAGATACATTACAAAGAGACACATGGTGCATTAAAGGGATGTGGAAGGTATATAATATCCCAGTGCATCTAATTACTTTATTATATTAAGAAGTGCTTATAAGCTATTACTGCCGAAAATCAAACAAATACTCCCTGTATGGGTCTGCCCTCTGCAGCTCATGAAGACACAGACTCTGCAGTACTGGATGTTCATTTTCTTATACTAACCAATCAGTGACCATCTCTCAGCAACATTCTGCAACTTGGTCCCTGATAGGCTAGGACACTACAAATCCTGCCCTACAGGGTCTATGTCTGCATATGCTGAAGTTCTCAGACACATACAGGGACTATTTGTTTGATTTTAGGCAATAAAAACAGATCTTATAAGCACTTCATAATAAGATAAACTACATAAAAGTAAATAGATATGCAGGGAAATGTTATGCCAGGAACCTTCCATACCCCTTTATAGAGTTCAGGCTACTAGATATCTATATTAATAACGAGTCCCATAAAGTGATTTTAATCAAGATAATAAGTATACAAATATGTTGTCAGCAACAATACTAACCAATCACATACATTTGCTGAGGATGCTGCACTTTTTGGACACTTCTGACTGCCGTGTCATCCTATCCATAATAAGTGGATTTTGGGACAAATGTTGGTCTTTTTGTATTAATAAAATGTTTAAATGTTTTTAAAGCAAAATTAGAGCTGTAACTATTAGACTTTGATTGGATGTTCTACATTATTCTTTAACGATAAAGGACTACGGTTCTGGCGGCCATGTTGTTCTATCCACAATAGTTGGATTTAGAAAAAAAAGTACTTAATAGAGGGGTTGGAGTCATAACCCCACTGCCGTCTTTGATGCACCGAATTTTAAATAACCCATTGCTAGGAAATGGTGGGCACTTAACTCATAAAAGCAAAATAAAGACACCATAAAATAAAGTGTGGCGGGCCTGCTAATGGCCTCCAGGTTTCTTCCCATCGCAGGTGTTGGATGAGCTTTATCTGAACGCCACCGCCACGGAACTGCGCGCTTCATTTCTTTTTAAAAGATGAAATAAAAACACCCCATAAAACACGGGACGAGAGGAGGCTGTGAAGATTTTTACGGTGCACTAAACTGATAACGTTCTTATGATTTTATGGCCGGCAATAATATCATATCAATATATTGTGTGAGGTCTGCGGGATATCGCCATTTACAGGTGCTTTGTCCAGGAGATATAGGAGATTAGAGGATTCAGGAAAATCTTCAGGGTTTGGATGTCTTTAAAAACCTAACAACATTAGTACGAGCATAACAAGAATGAATTCATAATTATTTGGGCACTTAGCATCTACCACTCTCCAAGGGGTGACAGAGGTTCTTCCAACAGTCTTACAGGGTGGCACTTTTAATTAGGTGGGTGGAGCGTCCTTCTAAATCGGGCTGGGGAGAATACTGCATACAGTGGAGGGGTTTTCAATCACCTTTCTATTCAATGTCTGGTCAGAGTCTCTCTCCAGAGAACCAACCTAACACCGATGAGTGCCATCATAAGGCTAAAAACTGGTCTGTGAGTGGGTTCTGTATCCTAATCCATGGCTATGTTCTTAAGTTGCCTGAGAGCAGGGCCCATAGTCCTAAACAACTACCCACATTAAGTAGGCCTAAGGCAAAAAGGTAGTACGCTTTGAGCTTCATTTGCATATCACTACCCAGAATCCTTAGCAGAAATACGGTTTACTGAGAAGTTCTGTGGGAATAAACAAGTCTCCTGGAATTCTTGACACATGTACGTGTACTCCGAAAGATAATTTGTTCTCACATGGGCAATATATCATACTACAGTCATTTAAATAAGCTATCAGAGACCTTGCAGTTCTTTCCTCCAGCACCATTACTAAGTAAACCCAGTACCATTTTGGATGCCATCACATTAAAGTATATGTATGCACAACAATATATGGTTTCTGGTCCGTAACCTCGCTATAATAATGCCATTTGGATCTACGCTCTCTCCTTTCTTTGGATCTTCCCATTAAAGTACCACCATCGCCTCACGCTTGGACCAGGCAATCCTATGAGTTCAGGGCATTTAAACGTCCCAATAAACGCATCAGTTTCACACAGATCAGGTAACTTGACATGACAAGTGTCAGCAGGAAAAGCCAACGATCGATTACTGTCTGAGGCTTTGAACCTGGTTAAAAGAACTGACTAAACCCGGTCAATATCTTCAGCGCTATCAGGGAGTGCAGCGAGGTGCAGAAAGGAAGGGGCTCCGGCATACTTATCAGTCTGAGGCTAAAATCTGCACTTTAATCTTTAAAAAAAAATCAGCTTTTGAAAATCAAATAATTTAAAAGTAAATGGAAGTTTCCTGGATTATGAAGCATCTGACAAAGGATAATTAGTAGTGCATGAAAAATTCCCAAAGTAAACATTACTATTACCCTAAAGTTTCCCTGGTGGTCCAGTGGTTAGGACTCTGTAGTTTCACCTCTGCGACCAGGGTTAGATTCCAGTCAGGGAACCAAGATGTCACACCACCCTGAAGCCGAGCAGGGTTGGGCCTGGTCAGTACTTGGATCGGAGACCATCTAGGAATATCAGGAGCTGTATGCTGTGACCCGCTGGAGAAGGAATTGGCAACCCACTACAGTATCTCTGCTGTGAATACCAAATAGATCAGTGTGACCATGGACATAAATATGTGTCTCGGGTGTGTTACAGTCCATAAAGTCACGGAGAGTGGAAAGCATCTGGACGAGGCACAAAAAAAAAAAAAAGTTTGCACAATTTCTTCGGTTGATATTGAGAAGGGACACCACTGAAAATCCAAGCTAATCAAGCATAAAATGATTAATTACTTGTGGCCAATCAGGGGCAATTGCGACAATATATTAAAGCTGCTCTGGCGGCAACAGTAAAACTGACAGCTGATTGGCTAGTACACAACTCTGCACAGCTCATTGGCTCATATGCTCTGCCTAGATAGGTGCCTCAAGGGTTGAGCTCACACAAGAAAATCAATACATTTTAAATATACCATATACTGTATATACTCGAGTATAAGCCGAGTTTTTCAGCCCTTTTTTTAAGGCTAAAAAGGGCCCCCTCTGCTTATACTCAACTCACTCCCCCCCATGTCTCTCTACCCCATCGTGTCTCTCTACCCCCCTTGTGTCTCTCTAACCCCCCCTGTGTCTCTTTCCCTCCCCCTCCTCAACCTCCCTCCTCATCCTCCCTCCTCAACCCCCCATCCTCCTCCTCCCTCCTCAACCCCCCCATGCTCCCTCCTCAACCCCCCATGAGGAGGGAGATTGAGGAGAGAGGTTGAGGATGAGGAGGGAGATTGAGGAGGGGGGTTAGGTTGAGGATGGGGGGGTTGAGGAGGGGGTTGAGGATGGTGCGGTTGAGGAGGGAGGATGAGGATGGGGGGGTTGAGGAGGGAGGTTGAGGAGGGAGGTTGCCTCGGCTTATACTCGGGTCGGCTAATACTCTAGTTTATACGATATATAAATAAATAAATAAAGTAAAATTAAGAAAAAAAAATTAAGTTGAAAAAAAGTGCTTTTTGTTTTTTTTCAAGAAATGATATTGTCCAATATTTGCATCTATCTGTTTAACAGTGTTAAACATCAGAAACTTCTTGCACCTGAGTGGTAATGTGTGTGACAATCAGAGGTTCATTTAGGTCCAGATTACTTGTATTTAGGGGTGTTTAGGTGTTTGTGACAAGTCTAGTTCCCCCAGGATAGTGTCTAACAGCGCTCTGTAACAGCCTGTCGGCTTTTAGACATAAAAGGACAAAGACGATTTGCACGCTCACATCCTGACTGATCAGATGTAACACCTTGTCTGACAGCCTGTCTGGGATTAATGTATCACATATTAGGTTTATAGAGGAGGGGGCTTGGGGATTTTAGGCGCTGTCACAGGAATGATCAGCCCAACCTTAACATTTTTAGAAGCTGTCATCCCTTATCAAACATGAGCTGTCAGCTTGGATGAGGCACAGTGACCTAAATAAATACCCCCCCACCAGCAAAGTCACCGGGCAATAGTTTATATGTACACTATAAACCCACCAAGGGATTCAGTTTATGCAACATTGCAAGGTAAAGTCACGGTGAAATTATTTGTATTATTATCAGTAGTATTATTATTATTACTTTATTTATAAAGCACCAGCGTTTACTGCTCTGCTATTTACAAAAAGGCAACTGAGTTAAAATACCTACTACAAAGACAAGCTGCTTACAATCTAGAAGTTAAGGATATCGGCTGTAGCAAATGGAGGCGGCGGAGTGTTTTAAAAAAAAATTATATGTATACTACGGGAATAAATCTGTATGGCTGGCAATGTGGTTTGCCACCCAATGTAAGCACCATCGGCACTCATCGCGAGCCCTATGTCTCCCCCTGTCTACTTCCTCCCTTGTGGCTCATTTTTCCCCCTCTTCTCCCTCCATGGTGTCTCCTTCCCCTTGTGTCTTTCCCCCCTCTCCTGTGTCTCTTTCCCCCCTCTCCCTCCCCCTGTGTCTCTTTCCCCCTCCCCAGGTGTCTCTCCCCCCCCCTCCATACCCTTTGTCTCTTCCCCCTCCCCAGGTGTCTCTTTACCCCCCTCCATACCCTTTGTTTCTCCCCCACCCTCCATACCCTTTGTCTCTTTCCCCCCTCCATACCCTTTGTCTCTTTCCCCACTCCCCGGTGTCTCTCCCCCCCCCCCCCCTCCATACCCTTTGTCTCTTTCCCCACTCCCCGGTGTCTCTTCCCCCCCCCTCCATACCCTTTGTTCCCCCCCCCCATCCATACCCTTTGTCTCTTTCCCCCCTCCCCGGTATCTCTCCCCCCCCTCCATACCCTTTGTTTCTCCCCCCCTCCATACCCTTTGTCTCTTTCCCCCCTCCCCGGTGTCTCTCCCCCCCCTCCATACCCTTTGTTTCTCCCCCCACCTCCATACCCTTTGTCTCTTTCCCCCCTCCATACCCTTTGTCTCTTTCCCCCCTCCCTGATGTCTCTTCCCCCCCTCCTGTCTCTCTTTCCCCCTCTCCACTGTGTCTCTTTTTACCCCTTCCTCCCATGTGTCTCTTTTCAGCTCACTCCCTCAATGTGTCTTTTTTAAGCCCACTCCCTCCCATATATCTCTTTCCCCCTCTCTCCCTCCCCTGTGTGTCTCTTTCCGCTCCCTCTCCCCTCCCTCTCTCTCTCCCTCCCTTGTGTGTCTCTTTCCGCTCCCTCTCCCCTCCCTCTCTCCCTCCCTTGTGTGTCTCTTTCCGCTCCCTCTCCCCTCCCTCTCTCCCTCCCTTGTGTGTCTCTTTCCGCTCCCTCTCTCCCTCCCTTGTGTGTCTCTTTCCGCTCCCTCTCCCCTCCCTCTCTCCCTCCCTTGTGTGTCTCTTTCCGCTCCCTCTCTCCCTCCCTTGTGTGTCTCTTTCCGCTCCCTCTCCCCTCCCTCTCTCCCTCCCTTGTGTGTCTCTTTCCGCTCCCTCTCCCCTCCCTCTCCCTTGTGTGTCTCTTTCCGCTCCCTCTCCCCTCTGTGTCTCTTTCCCTCCAGCCTTACACATGATGTAATCTGTATATAAGTTGAAGTGACTAATGGTAGTTGTATGTATATAGGGTTAGGCTCTGTTCATCCCCTTATTGTTCCTGAGGACCAGCAGATTAGGTCTCAAAGCGAGCACCAGTCTTAGTACATACATATCCTGATAAGATTGTGACGTCTTTCTATGTAAGACTTGTCTCTTAGACCGTGCCTCCTTGAGCGGTCTCTCAATCTATTTCCCTACGGCCCTAGAGGAAGCATGGACTATCCATGAGCCTCATTGCCCCTCTCTACCATGATACTTTGCATATGCTGAGTGTCTAATATGAATAATAAATCCCGTCACACAATGATCCAGATGTAGAGTGAAGACGCGCTCGGCGCTGCCAATATCACTCCGATCCCTCACATCCGAGCGGAGGACGCTGCGCTTTTTGCTTTCCCTTCCAGGCAACATTTTCCTTCTTGCTAATTACTGATTGATCCTAATAAAATGTGGCTGATATTTCTAAAGACTTACTCCATTGTGAGTGTTCAGAGCCTGTTAGCCTTACTGGCATTTTAACAAATTAAGCTGCCAGTGTCCTCACCAGAACACTCCCCCGGCGCGGACCTGCAGACATCTGCAATCTAAATGCCTGTGAATAAAAATGGTATAAAACATATGTCCGATTATTAACAGCACACAAGAGCCAGACGCTGTCATGTAAAGGAAGCTAGGATTCAATGTGTGCACCTGCAAATGTCTTGTGTACACGCATGTAGGGCTGGGTGGGTTAGTGTATGCTATGAAACTAATATTGTGTATGCGGGTGGGCTCCAAGATCTCTGCACTAATGAAATAAAAAGACGCTTGCTTCTGGGCAGGAGAGCAATGGCAAGTCTGGACAAGCTAGTAGAGACTAAAGATATGTCTGCATAGCTAGAACTCTTGTACTCCCAGTAGTAATACACAGATGTGAGAGCTGGACCATAAAAAAGTCTGAGCACCGGAGAATTGACGCCTTTGAATTGTGGCGATTAGAATCACTTGGACTGCAAGAAGATCCAGGTAAATCAGTACTTCATGAAATGAAGCCAAACTGTTCACTAGAAGGTTTGATCATGAGGCTAAAGCTCAAATATTTTGTCGCTACCATGAGAAGACAGGATTCTCTGATGATGGAACGGATTAAAGGCACACAAAGAGGTGCAGATGGATAGATGAGGTCATTGAAGTGATGAACATGAGCTTGATGGAGCTCGAATGGGAAGTGGTTGACAGATGTGCCTGAACTGAACAACAACACTATTCTGGCCAGTAACATTGATTTCTTATTTCACCCCAAACCCCCCACCACCACCACCCAGTGTGAGTATGTGGTTCTTATGAAGTTTTCACTTCTATATCTTGGGCAACTGACTTCCTTGTACATAATAGGTGGTCAATTAAAATGTAATATTCTAAAAATAAAAACTCCTACACTTAAGGGGACACTACAACTTCCTTTATATGCAAATAAGCAGCTCACACATATTAATTAGCTGCTTTGATGGGCTAATTAGTATCTGCTTGTCTGTCTATAGTGGCACCCAATGTTATCTGGCAGTTTAACCCCTCTCTCACACTGATCAAGCACTCTGAGCAACAAAATTAATTCTAAATATTTCAGAAATTATTTACTGTAGAGAAAAACAGCTAGTACAATGTGTATAGAGTTTTTAAGGCTCCATAAAATGAAATCAACGCCCTGTTGGGGCGATAAGAGTCCCTTTAAAGCTATGTATGGTGGTGATATTACCCGTATGGATCCCCACATTGTATAAACAAGCTGTTTTAGCGCTGACATAAGAATAATAATGATAATAATGTGTGTAAATGGCCAGCCACAAGGACAATGGGTATTGTCTACTAAATCATACAGATTACGCACAGGAACCTGGTATTTATGTGTATCCGCTGCAGGTGTCCCACTAAAGCAGAAAACCCTTCATACAAGCGGGTGGGTTTCATTTTTTAGTTACAGGCATATCTAGGTTTCCTGGATTATGAAGCATCTGATGGAGGAGAATCAGAAGTGTATGAAAAAATACCAAAATAAACATAACAAACTCACCCGGCTACATCTCGTGAGCAGCTTTTGTGAGTTAACCCTTGATAACCCTGGTAAAATTGGCAAACATTTAGCCAATCACAGGCAGCCAATACATTTTAATACAATGTAACAATTAATGATGGCAGTTTGTGTAGGAATAGTAGTAGGAACCTAAACATGGTCCCATATATGTTAGAATTTAAAACTATAAGAGATAAGCACTTAATCAATTGAAGGGATTTATTTAAAATTATATTCATATTCATACAACTAACATTAAAGCTTACAATTTAGAAAACTTTGTTTATGGACCCGGCTTTCTCATCTACCCAGAAACATATATATATTTATCATGAAACTACAGATACTTTATTTCTAATCCCCTGAACCACAATGTCAGGACCTCCTTCTATCCTCCTCCCAACTAATTTTGATTTCTCCATAGACCTCTATAACTCCCGATTTAGAGCAAATAAGATTCGGACTAAATCCAAAGTTGAATTTCAAGAGGTTTAAAATTATTATTTTTTTAAATATTGTTATGGTCATGAGAGGAAATGACCACTGATCAACAACAATGTATTAAACTATTTTACGAATATAATTCATATATTGTTACATTTTTGTTCAGAATTAATTATTTAATTATTATTACCTCATTTCTCATTTTCCCTGCTTTTCTTCTTTTTTATTAAAATTTTACCATCATTATATATATATATATATATATATATATATATTCCATCCATTGCTATGTCTAAAACTGTGAAATACAGTAAGCATATGCTTAAAAGGAGCCATGTTTAAAATGGTTTGGATTGACAGAGTGATGGTGCATTATGTGGCCTCATTTGCATGTCCCGCCCAGTTTTCCCAGACTGCAGTGCATATACTGTATTTCTGAGAAATTTGAGCAGGAAATACGTTTTCATCAACTTATTTTTAGACATTCAAATAGAATCACTAATGTACTATTCCTTATTTGTACTACTGTACTTTGTACGGTGGAGGGCTTCTATCACTCTTAGCCCACCATATGTGAAACAATTGCTGTATAGAAATACTCTTTACAACAATCAACACACAAACCAGGCACTCACACCATACTGAGGATCGGCAGTAACCGTGAAACAGTACTGTATGTGGGTGAGTGACCTGGTTTGTGAATAATCCATCCATTGCTATGCCTAAAACTGTGAAATACAGTAAGCATATGCGTAAAAGGAGCCATGTTTAAAAAAAACTATGTTGATATCCCATTTCTGGCTAAATATACCTAAAGATAGATAGAAAAGAGTTTGTGTACAGGCAGCTCCAATAAATGGCAGTTAATAGTCCTGATCAACAGTAGTGTGAATAATACACAAAATAAAACAATTTAAAAAAAGTTAAAAAAAACAAAAAACTCAAAGACTGGGCCCTCCATTTTTTTTTCTTTCTTCATTTCATACATTCCACAAAATGTTTTATTTTTGTCTTCTCAACATCTCAGTGATTTGCTTTGTACTTTTCCCTTTGATTTATATATGGAAAGAGGGAGTTAAATAAACAAATAAGTAAAAAAGTAGCACAACAAAACAAAAAGGTGTAAGGGTGCGGGCAGTGGGATTGGGGGAAGCCTAGCTTTTTTAGGGAAATCAGTCGGTGTACCGCCTTTTCTCTCCCAACCTATTTTGGGGATCCATATCTGCCAATATTATGGTTTCAAATGATTTTGAAACCTCTGCAGTGCTAATTTATAATGAAAAAAAAAAAGTTCTCAAATGTAGTCTTTATAATATCCAATATAATCTCCAATTAAAGTCCCTACAATCTCTGCACTACAGCAGTATACATTTGTGGGACTTTTCACCAGAATCTCATTCCCAGTAATATCCCGAGCTCCTCTTGACACAGCAATTAGGGATCCCGTAGCAGTCCGGAGCCGTCGGACGGGAAATTCAATGCACTCAATCAAATGAATGTTCTGCAGAAAATTACCAATCAGGGCTGTGGCTAAATGGTTGCGAGGCTCGTGGTGATGACATTATTCGCAGGACTGATGAAGTGCGTGCTAGCACAAATCAAAAGAAAGTCTTTACATTTTTTTTTTTGTAAAAAGTTTTATGAAGTAGAGAAAATATATTGCTTTATTGCTACTTTTTGGCACATAAGTGTCAAAAGTGAAGAAAAGATGTAATTGCTATCAATCTATAGAATATGTTCGAATTATGATGTGCTTATATATACACACACATACATTATATATATATATATATATATATATATATATATATATATATATATATATATATATATACATACACACACACATATATATAGCTGCACACTTTGAGGCTGAAATGCTGAGGTGACCAATTCTTCAATGAAGGTACATACTTCACACTCTAGTAACCACAAGCCTTGCCACGGCCATAGGACATAAATCCACCCGAAGCACAGACTTCAGAGAAGCAGGCAGGAATATTCCAACCATACTGATGGGATATTAATAGGCTGCCATTAATCACTTAAGTTTATCACCTTTAATTTATACTAGAGAATTGCCCGTCAAAAAATGACGGCAATCAAATTGTAAGGTAGCTAATGCTGTTTGGTGTATAATAATGAAATATATAATACATTAATAAATGAATATACTTTACCTATTTTGAAGCGTTGTGTTGAAGAGCTGGCAATCTGTTTTGATGTTGCTGCAGCATTAGTGGTGTGGAGGTGCTGTGTAAGCGTGATGAACGTGTGCAGTGTAATGCTGTGCGTGCGTGCGCGAGGCAAAACCGTTAGCGTAGTTGTGTACTTCCGCATTGGCGTAAAATGGCAGGTAATGTGTGGTATGTATCTAAACGGAATATCCGTAGGTCGTTTGTGGTGTTTTGCGAGTTTCTTGTGGTGTTTTGCGTGTTGAGAGTGCTGTAGCCTCGTTTTCGTTTTGTTCGGCTGCCATTTTTTCTCTCGCTTAGCGAATTTTTTAGTGTTCAAACTCTTTTATTTTTAGTTAAATGAAGGTGTAAGTTGTTTTTTTGAGGTCCTGGATGCTCCCTCTTGCTGTAGGTAAGCTTTTTATGTATGTGCTGTGTATTTATTGTGTTTTTTGAATCTTGTAATGTTCGCGGGTTGCGTCCGAGTGTTGCTAGGTCGTAATGTGTGGTAACGTGTCTCGTATGTTGTTTGCGTTGCGAGGTAAAGTTTGCGAGGGTCGTAGTTGGTGTGTCGTGTTGTTTGCGTTGCGACGTAAAGTTTTCGAGGGTCGCAGTTGCTGGCAAGGAGCGCCTTCGGCTTCGGGAGCCCGCAAGCGTGAGCAACAACTCGTATATATACTCACAACTATATATGTGATGTTCAGACAGACCAAGGATAACGGACAGTTGGAGGTCTATTGCCACATATACATACATACATACATACATATACACACATACATATACACAGTTGCGCAATTTCCCTATCTTTAGGGATAGTAGCTTGTGAGTAACGACTGTGCAGAACGCATCTTGCAGGCGTTACAAGCTAACAACTATTATAATGGATATATATTTTTTATATACACACATACCTCACCTTCTCCACCCCCTCTTCCTTCCCCAACATTACCTCCCTCCCCATCCAATAATACTACTTTTCCAATTTATAATTACTAATTCTTTCCAACTACCCAATGCCATAAAACCATTTAAAATATTAACCAATGCAGTCCAAACAGACCATTTTAGCTTGCGCCACTGCACGTTTCCCTTAATCCGGGTACATCGGTCTGATTCTGAGGCAATGTATTATTCTCTCATTAAAACATCCCTAGGACAAGCTTACTTTATTTAATTACAAATTGATCAGTTTTCCTTCTCCAGTAACAGATGAGTTTATTTGTGCACCAGATATAAACTCTTGTTTCTTGGAGAAGTTCACTGGGGGTTAAGAGAAAGGGGAAAAAACTCATCAAGACTTGAGCGAAGCTTGGAAATGAGTGACCTGTTGACGAGAGAGTTTTGCAGCCCGCCGCGAGCCGGTGACTGCCACATTGTTCAAAATCAGGAGAAATTTAATTTAACTTCACCTTTCCAGCTCAACCTCTGACCATATTCTGACTCCTTCAGATCAAAATAGAAGCTTAATCATTTCTCACTCGCTCCTGGTCTCTCTTCCTCTCTCAGTGCTGACCTTAAAGCAAAAGCAACATGTTTCAACTAAATTGTCCGCCGAAAACGTGTCGCTTGGATCAATAGGAGACTTCACTGAAGAGAAAACCGCTCTAATAAATGGGGAACCAGACGCTTCCAAAGCTCCGGCCTGACCAATGTGTTCATTTCTCCAGCCCATAGATGTCAAGTTAGTCTTGAATTTATAGGTACGGAAATAAAATATCAGGATTTATGGTAAAAAGAACACATTTGGTTTCTCTGTAGTTTTTTGTTGCAGCAAAATATTTTTTTCTATCAGTCATTTAAGTAACCAATATGGTGGCAGGTATTACATGAGCATTAGAAGGCATAAGGAACATGCCAACTCTGCCAACTCCACAAAGAATTAAGACTTTTAGTTTGGATCAAGGAAAGTGACAACTGTCACACCCTGCAATGGCACCTGAGGCTTGGTTATTTAGCAAAAAATGTGCAGCAACGATCACTATGACATCCTGCTATAAATATGGGGACCATGCCATGCTGTGAGGACTTCATCCTTGGACAAGACTGTGCCAGGCTCTGTGCTTCCTATCTCTTGCCGATAGATTTGGTGGGGTCCCTCAGCCTTGTGTGATCGAACAGCCAAAGCCAAGTATAATAAACATTATATATGATTATAATTACACTTGTGTCATTTCATTTATCAGAATTGAATACATACACCAGAAGCCAAAAGGAACATAGTATGTGGGAGTTTTGATAGACTCCGCACCACAATATCACACAACAAATCAGCTTTTTATAGAGGTGTTGTCTACTATTGAACCTACATATTATTCATGTTCACCAATGGCAACTATCAGTATAAGGAAAATGTGAACTTTAAACTGCTGGAGAAGGTGGCTTGGTTTGGTGCTGACATTAAGGGTAGTGTCTATTGTAAGGAGTCCACCTACCCCATAAACAGAGGTCACAGCTAGAATTAAAATATGTAACATAATGGAGATAATAGTTATATTTCTATAGGCTCACAATATCAAATATATCCTGTACATGACCCATTTCTTTGCCACTCGTTCCGGAATAAACATTTAGGCAGGAAACCAATCATCTCTCTACCAAAAGTGCCTGTCCTTGGAAGGTCTAAACGTTGTATATCATCTACCTATGCCTTCTCAACATGAAATTGTAGACAATACGTCCCTCACAGACGACGATTACTTCAATTTTAATTGTAATAATACTACACAGTATGAGACTGGAAAAAAAAAACACATCAATGTTCCACCTTTACAGCATTTCTGTGATAGCAGTTACAGTTTACCAAAGATTCAAAAGAAAGAAAACACATAGGTGAAGTATATATTGTGATTGCGATGCCAGCTTTGATGGGGAGAATCTTGAAGTGAAGTGCTTTGGTTTTGTGTCAAAAATAACAAATAAAAAGTTTACTTTAACTTTCTGCATGAGACTAAGTGCGGTTTGGCTCATGAGCGCAGAGGAATTGGACCAGAACATTATCCTAACATTATGTATTCTTAATAGTTCTTCTCTACTTATTACAGTGTACTTGAGACATAGTGAGGAAAAGTGATGCATTAGAACCATTTCCTATTCAGTGCGATTAAGTGTGATCCATTCATTGGGCGGTCAAGCTGGTGCCTCCTCTTGAAAGTGATAATTTAAATGAAATATATGTACGGTGGCCTTTTCTTTATGTGAAAGCTCTTGGGGGTATATTCCCGTCATGCCAGGTCAACATGGATGCTGTATCACTTCAGATAATATTACTAGCCACAGAAGTTGTGTGGAACAAAGATCAATTCATCTTAAGGAGATTAATGTGAAACCTTGCTTACAACATACAGAATACTCCTTGAGTGATCGTAGTAAGTCAGCAAATGCGTTGGCCTTCAAACCTTAAATCCATCTTTTTCAAGGCTGAATTGCCTGTGCTGTATATTTGGGTGCTACATTACAATTACAATCTATCAAAAGTTATACAAACTATGGATTAGCACTAGATTCTAAAAAACATATAAAGAAGTCGCCACAAACAGCCAGAAGATCCAGATGACTAGGCAATAACAATGTCATATGTATAATTGGTAGTGTTACCTTTACATTGGCCACAGGTCTAAAAGGATGTTTAAACATGATCTTACCTGAGCAAAGGATGGAATATAATGGTGATATTCCGGGCTCCTGGTTTGCAGACAAACCGAGCAGCTCCTCCAATTAAATTATCATCATGGCCACCTAAGAGAAAAAATATATAAATAAAAGGGAAATTTATCATCAGCATACGATACATTTGTGAACCAATATAAAGCTAATTTTTATAAAAGTTATATAAGTAGGTGTTGCATTTGTATTGTCTTCTTAGGTTTATCAGCTTGGCCGTTCCTAAAAGGACAGTCAAGCACCAAAATATTAGAAAAGTTCTCCTAGATATTACAGTAACAGATGGTGTCATCAGTAAGATATTATTTATATATATATATATATATATATACACACACACACATATACACATATATACATATATACATATATATATATATATATACATACATAAACTGTATATTTGAGCTTAGTGTATTGGCATTATTTAATTTCTAACAACATATGTAACATGTGAGACACATCATATAAAAAGTGTTCATAGGGGAACAATAGGTTAAAAACATTTTTCTGTTGTTGCTGCGAATAGAATTTATTCTAAATATATTTTAAATGATTTATTAAAGTTTAAAAATGTTACCCCAAAACTTGTTATATATACACACACATATACATATACACATACATAGGTAGCTTTGGGCGTCATCTGCATAGAGATGATAATGAAGAGGGTACCAAGTGAGGATGTGTAAATGGAGAAGAGGAGGGGGCCTGGGACTGATCATTGGGGTACACCAACAGACAGGGGTTGAGGAGAAGAGGTGTCGGAGAAGAAGATACTGAATGATCAATTTTGTAGGTATGATGAGAACCCCGAGAGAGCAGTGTCTTGAATACAGAGGGAGAGGAGGATATGGAGTAGAAGTGGATGGTCAACAGTGTCAAAGGCAGCAGAGAGATATAAAAAAAAAAGAATTGAAAAGTGACCTTTTGACTTGGTGGTAAGCAGGTTATTGGTGACTTTAGTGAGAGCTGTATCAGTGGCGTGTTGGGGCCGAAAGCCGGATTAGAAGGTGTCAAGAAGGGAATTAGAAGAAATAAAGCAGGTAAGGCGGTTATAGACGAGCCGCTCCAGCAGTTTGGAAGTAGGGGAAGCAGAGAGATATGGCGGTAGTTAGATGCAACGTCAGTGTCAGATGAGGGTTTTTTGAGGGTGGGTATAACTATGGCATGTTGTAGAGAATATTGAAACATGCCAGTATTTAGGGAGAGGTTGAAAATATGTGAGAGAGCTGGGATTAGTGTGGTAAAGAGGGGAGAGATGAGCCAAGATGGAATAGGATCCTGAGGACAGGTAGTGAGGCGCGTGGATGATAACAGTTTCGAGACTTCGTCCTCTGTAGCCGGATCAAAGCAGTTCAAAGTGGCAGTGGGATTGGAGAAGGGAGAAGACTGGGTGTTGTTGGTTGGTTTAGAGGGTGGAATGCAAGAGCCACTATGAGATAATAGTTCATTGCAGATGTTTTGATATTTAGGAATAAAATGGTTGGCAAAGTCTGTGAGAGAGGAAGGGATGGGAGGAGGTGGTGGGCGGAGGAGAGTATTGAAAGTGGCAAACAGACGCTTGGGGTTAGAGGACAGAGTTTATATTAGTGTTGTAAAGTACTGCTGTTTGGAAAGGTTGAAGGCGGAGGAATAGGAGCGTAACATAAATTTGTAGTGGAGGAAATCGGCTGAATTGCGCGATTTCCTCCATAGTCGTTCAGCAGTGCGGGAGCACCTATGGATGTATCGTGTTTGTGCAGTGTGCCATGTTTGTGGATGAGAGCGAGGGCAGCTGAGTGTGGTTATGGGGGCCAGAGTGTCAAGGGTGGAAGAGAGAGTAGAGTAGTAGAGTGAGGTGGCAGTGTCAGGGCAGTTGAGGTTGGTGATTGGTCTGAGAAGGGGTTGAATAATAATGGAGAGCTGAGTAGGGTCAAGTGCTCGCAGGTTTCGGTTTGTGATGGTGGTAGGGGTTGGAGAGGGGTGGAGAGAGGGGGATGTGGTGAGGTTGAAGGTAAGGAAGTGGTGGTCAGATAGAGGGAGTGGACTGATGACTGGGTTGGAGGTTGTGCTGAGATTGGTGAAGAGAATTTCAAGAGAATGTCCAGCATGAGGAGTAGAAGAATCTGTTAGTTGTGAGAGGCCAAGGGAAGAGGGGAGTGCAAGCAGTTTGGCTGCTGCTGGGGCGGTGGGAGTGTCAACAGCAATGTTAAAATCTCCAAGTACCAGTGGAGGAACATTGGAGGAGAGAAAGAGAGGGAGCAAGGCAGAAAAGTGATCAAGAAATTGAGAGGGAGTGCCTGGGGGGTGAAAGGTCACAGCTGAACGTAGAGAGATAGGTGAGAAGAGGCCGATTGTATGAACTTCAAAAGGATGAGAATTGGAGGGATGGGGCAGGAGTTATGAGGTGAAATGTACAGCGAGTGGAAAGCAAAACACTAACACCACCACCTTGTTTGTTCCCAGGTCTAGGTGTGTGGATGAGGTGAAAATCACCGTGAGAGAGCCAGGTTTCAGTGAGAGCCAGTAGATTGAGGGAGTTTGTAATGAATAGGTCATGAGTGAATGTGAGTTTATTGCAGATGGATTGTGCGTTCCAGAGGGTGCAGGAGAAAGGTAGAGTTTAAGGTTTGTGACGTGATGGATATCAGATTCTGGGTGTTACGGTTGTTTGCTGGCCTTGAACCAGAGAAAGACCGACAGCAAGTGGAGATGAGTGAGGGGCCTGGGTTAGGGGGTATATCTCCCGCAGCCAAGAGAAGGAGGAGTGAAAGGGAGAGAAGATGGGACTGGGACTTACAGTGCTGTTTCTGCTTGTGAGTGTTAGGGAGGGGATGATATTTTGACTGGAGGAGGGAGAGGAGCTCATGGGAGAGGAGCTCATGGGAGCAGAGGAGAGCAAGGAAGGTGAGATGGTAATATTATTGGGGACGTGATATGGAGATGCTGCAAAGGAAAGTCTGAGAGAGAGGCAGTAGGTTATAAGAAAGAGGAAAGCGTGAGAAAGCATTGTGACAATGTGTGAGATTAGGAAAATAGGATAGAAGATTCTGGTGAAGAATTATCCTAAGATATGATAGTAGTAGTAATATAGATTCAGGAACAGGGAAAATAGTGTGATAAGGTTTATCAGAATGGCTGAGGTAGGTGAGTAGCTAAGAGACATTATATATATATATATGTTATCTAAGCCATTATTACCCAACAAACCTCAACCAAAGACACCCCTTTTCAATCTTCTGAGAACCACTCTACAGAGCGTTGTTACACAACAATATTACTCTCAGGATTCTGGACACTACACAGATGCAATAAAATATTAACTGGTAACTCATTATACATCCTACAGTAAGAAAAATTAAGATGCCCATTATCATATAACGAATAAAGATTAATTTATATACAGTTTCTGTGTGCTATGATTATTTCTGTTAAAGGGACAATGTCGACATGATACCCGACCCAGTGCCTATGACTTTCCCATTGCTTGCACCTGTAGTGAGAGATCTACATGTACTGGGGGAAGTTAGGATAACTGATGTCTTGCTGGCACTATGATCCCCCCTGCTGATATCAGCATCCTGGGCCTGGTGCCTTGGTTAATTAGAAGACAATAAAGCATTCTTCTAGTCATATCCACCGGGTACAAGGACCTAACAAAGAGTTTGAGAGCCTACCGGTCCTGCCGGTCCCGTATTGTGACCCACAAGTGCTCTATATTACTCTATAATGCTAAAGCATGTCTTACCTGAAAAGGTTGTTTCAAGTCTATCATTTTTCTGCTATAAATTAGCCAGAAACACTTTTTTTTTTCTCAAACTAGAACAGCAAATAGACACTGGTGGCAGATAATGTTTATTTGGCTCAACAAGTCTGTTCTGACATTTTACTAGTACAGGTTGTACTTTTACTGTATGGAATGGCATTTCAGGCCCCATTACAGACACGTACAGTTGGACCGCTAATGCGTCTCTCCACAAATCCTAATCACTACCCGTGCACAGGTGGCTGGGCCTCGCATAAAGCATCATTACCTGTCTGCCAAAATCTCGTAATGTGCGCATCACTCCGAGTCTCTGTACTGGTTATGTGATGTCTCACTCAGTAATGCTCACACACAATCCAAAGAGAGGAACAGGAGAGAGGAGAGAGAGAGAGAGAGGAGAGAGAGAGAGAGAGGAGAGAGAGAGAGGAGAGAGAGAGAGGAGAGAGAGAGAGGAGAGAGAGAGAGGAGAGAGAGAGAGGAGAGAGAGGAGAGAGGAAAGAGGAGAGAGGAAAGAGGAGAGAGGAAAGAGGAGAGAGGAGAGAGAGGAGAGAGAGGAGAGAGGAGAGAGAGAGGAGAGAGAGAGAGGAGAGAGAGAGAGGAGAGAGAGAGAGGAGAGAGAGAGAGGAGAGAGAGAGAGGAGAGAGAGGAGAGAGAGAGAGGAGAGAGAGGAGAGAGAGGAGAGAGAGAGAGGAGAGAGGAGAGAGAGGAGAGAGAGGAGAGAGAGAGAGGAGAGAGAGGAGAGAGAGGAGAGAGAGAGGAGAGAGAGAGGAGAGAGAGAGGAGAGAGAGAGGAGAGAGAGAGGAGAGAGAGAGAGAGGAAAGAGGAGAGAGGAAAGAGGAGAGAGGAAAGAGGAGAGAGGAAAGAGGAGAGAGGAAAGAGGAGAGAGGAAAGAGGAGAGAGGAAAGAGGAGAGAGGAAAGAGGAGAGAGGAAAGAGGAGAGAGGAGAGAGAGGAGAGAGAGGAGAAAGAGGAGAGAGAGGAGAGAGAGGAGAAAGAGGAGAAAGAGGAGAGAGAGGAGAAAGAAGAGAGAGAGGAGAAAGAGGAGAGAGAGGAAAGAGGAAAGAGAGAAAAGAGGAGAGAAAGAGAATGTGAAACAGACAGAGAGAGAGAGAGAGAGAGAAAGGGAGAGAAAGAAAGGGAGAGAGAGAGAAAGGGAGAGAAAGAAAGGGAGAGAGAGAGAGAGAGAGAGAGAAAAGGAGAGAGAGAAATGGAGAGAAAGAGAAAGGGAGAGAAAGAGAGAGAGAAAGGAGAGGAAAAAGAAAGAAACGGGAGGAAAAAGAAAAAGAAAGAAAGAAAGAAAGAAAGGGGAGGGAAAAGAAAGAGAGAAAGGGGAGAGCAAGAGAGAGAGGAAATGGAGGAGGGAGCGAAAGGAGAGATAAGGGAAAAGAGATAAGAGTTACAGTGGAGAGAATGTGAAACGGGGAGAGTGAGAGGAAAGAGAGAGCAGTAAGAGAGAGAGAAGGGAAGAGAGTGCCAGCATTACACAGCCGAGATCACTTTCTGGGACATATGTCACTGTCACAGGAAATTTTAACAATTAACATTTTCCTTCCATGAAAACAAACTGTAATATTGCGACCTGCAGGGGGCGGAGAAGCTGCTGCGATATAACACCAGCAAACCGCACAATATTACATTGCAGAACACAACTGACAAGATGGACGGCTTTGCGGACTATTGCATAGTGCAGCGTAGAGTAGAGATTAGAAACAGAATAAGATAAGACTAAACCCACGATCCCACTCCCCATGTATTTAAGGTGAAGGCAACCAGAAGATTTATGTTACAAATCTTACAGTATTACAATCATTTTATATACACGTTAGCAATTAAACAATATTGATTATATTCACCATCAATACCAATATAGAATAATAGGTGGAGGATCGTATAACAAGTAAAGAGAAAAGGACGATTGTGGATCTAAATGCCACAGCACATATAATTAATAAGACTACACTTTAATTAAAAAACAATCCCTTGCTCATTGTGCCTACCAAAAAAAAACTTAAGTCTGTGATGGTTAAATGTAAGTGGTTTCAGAGCCAAAATGATCTGCATCAGGATCCATCTTATAGGATTTTTTGTTGGGTGGACTTTTGGGAGCATAGTTGTAATCTTGTCTTAATATAGATGTTTTCAATGAATGGGGAGAACCTACCAATAGAACAATGGTGGGACAGCACCAGAAAAGTCCTTGGTTGTTCAGTAGGATCCGACTCTCAGTGACCCTATGTACGGCATCATGTCAGGCACATCTGTCAGCCACTGCCCCTCTGAGATGCATCAATCTCCTATTCATTGCTTCAATGCCCTCACCTATCCATCTCCACCGTCCCCTTCTTCGTGTACCTTCAACCTTTCCCAATCCTGTCTTCTCATGATATGGCCAAAATATTTGAGCTTTAGTCTCATGGTCAGTCCTTCCAGTGAACAGTTTGGCTTAATTTCCTGTAGTATTGATTGATTAATTGGATGTTTTTACAGTCCAAGGGACTCTAAGCAGTTTTCTCCAACACCACAATTCAAAGGCCTCAGTTCTACAGCGCCCAGCCTTCTTTATGGTGCAGCTCTCACATCTACGTTACTACTGGGAATACCACTTTTAGATAGGAGTAAAAAGTCAGTAACGATAGGTGAAAATAAATATAACCGGCAGAGTAGAGACAGAGTTTATGGGCGTATTTGGAGAGGATGCAGAACCGTTAAAAGGCTTAGTAGGTGAGGACCCAAATGTTTACCTATTTCTTTCTCAGATTAGACACCTTTGACATTGTTCGATGGTTTAACCGCTTGGTAAAACAATGTTGGGCTTTCTGCCCAACACTAACAAACACATGTTTAATGAAATTCCAAGGGAGATGTATCTGATAACTTGTAAGATGCAATTTACAGAATTGATTATACACAGCAGACAAAAACAACTACTCCAGACAAAATATTAGTATATTGACTGCTTTCTGGCTGGAAGCCATTGTACCGATATAATTACTGCAGCTGAAACCCATACAATTATTAGGCATCTTCAAAATGTTGCGCACATTCCAACTAGATCATTTAAATGTAAATTAGGAGTGAAATGTTCAAACAAAATCTGTACTTTGCTCCCAAGGTGATGGCAATTTCTATTCTTTTTTCCAGCTTCGAGCAGAATTAATATTTGGGAAATATGTGTTTTTTGTAAAGTGTTGCGTTCGTAAAAAATAAAGTGCATAGTTAAAACAAGAAAAGCTGCTTTGCATAAAATATAGATCTTTGAAGCAAAGTTTACTAGTAAAAGCAAGTGATTTTTTTGTTTTAGACTTTGTTTTCTTGTTTTGTTTTTCATTGAAAGATGGGAATTGTGAAAAATAATAAGAAAGAGCTGCAAGCCTAGTGACTTAAAGTTACAAGCCGCTGTGATCTCACCCTCCGATGTGTTGTGTAAAGGGCAATAACAATTTTAATAACAAAATACAATCAAAACGTCATTTTTTCTTATGATTTTTGTAAAAACATAGGACTTAAAATGAAAAGTGATTCTTCGAGGCATAGATGCAGCCACCATCTCAGTGTAACCATATATAAAGGAGAGACATTTGCGTCAACCAATAACATGGAGACATATAAAATCGTACATGCATGTTATAATGAAAACAAAGAGTTAATACACACAACCCGGTTTCACATTAAACCATGTTCCATTTCATTCTGATTACTATATATTTTTATTATGAGCCAAACACTTATAAATGAGGAGTAAACTGCATGGAAATGATTTATACTCTATATTAAATGCATTTTCTCACTAACTATATTCATTGTTTGGTGGATTCCTTACAGTTCATAAGATACTTTCAGGCTTGTTAAGGGAAAAGATGCGCGAGAAGTCATTTAGTTACCTGTGTTATATTACTCATATATAGAGCTCTGTTTGTATAAGGTAATGATAGTTTATCATTCCCCTTCTGGATCTCTACCATGTCGTGGTGAAGGGGCTTGTGTTCCTAAATGAAGCTGTGAGCTCTACCATGTAGAGTTATCCATGAGAGGTCAGACAAATCGTAGTCCACTGGAGAAGGAAATGGCAACCGACTCCAGCATCCTTGCCAAGAACAACCAGAGATATAACAATATGGCATTGGAAGATGAGCCTCACAGGTCAAAAGGTGCAACCACAAAACTGGAGAAGAAGATAGGGCAAGTAAAGAGCACCAGATCTAAAGAAGTAATTGGGCTAAACCCAAGAGTTTGTTGTGCTGCGGATGTGTCTGGAGAAGAAAGGTAAGGCCGCTGCAGCAGAGAACAGCATGGGGACCTGGGATGTCAGAACTATGAATCAAGGCAAACTAGATATGGTCAAGAATGAGATAACAAGGTAAAACACTGATATCCTGTAAATTAGTAAACTCAAAAGTCTTGGGATGTGACTATTTATATCAGGAAAACACCAGATCTTCTACTGTGGTAAATAATCCTGCAGAGGAAATGAAGAAGTCCTCATAACCAATCCAAGTGTGGCCAAAGCGGTGCTCGGTTACAACCTAATACATAACAGAATGATTTCAATTCAAATTCAAGAAAAAACATTTAACATCAAGTTTATGTTCCAACCATGCTGAAGAGGCTGCATGTGTCCAATTATATGAGAATATTCAATACCTCATAGATATAACATGAAGAATAACTGGCGAATTCGGCCTAGTAGCACACAATGACGAAGTTAGAGATTAGTAGAAGTCTGTCAAGAATATTCTCTGGTCGTAGCAAACACCCTCTTCCAACAGCCTCCGAGACGACTATACACATGGACATCACCAGATGGACAACATAGATACCAGATTGCTATATACTTTGCAGCCAAAGATGGAGGAGCTCTATACAGTCAGCAAAAACAAGACCTGCAGCTGACTGCGGCTGAGACCATGAACTTCTTATTGCAAAGTGCAGAATTAAACTGAAACAACTATGAATATGCAGTGGGGGGAAGAATAGATTTAAGGGATTAGACATGGAAGTTAGAATGCCTGAAGAACTGTCTAATGAGGCTTTGAAAGTAGCCCAGGAAAGTGAAAGGTAGAGGAGATAGGAAAAGATTTGTCCAACTGAATGCAGAATTCCAGAGGATAAGAAGAAGAGACAAGGAGACATCGTAAAATGAGCGATGTAAAGAGATTGAAGAAGATAACCAAATGGGAAAATCAAGAGATCTCTTCAAGAAAATAGGGAACCTAAAAGGCAAAGTGGGTGTAATAAAAAACAAAAATGGTAGGGACTTAACAGAAGAAGATCAGATAAAGAAGAGGTGGCAGGAGTACACTGAAGATCTATACAGGAAGGATCTTAACAGCAGTGATGACCTCCATAGTTTGCCCAATGAGTTGGAGCCAGACATCTTGGAGAGTGAAGTGAGATGGGCCCTAGGATGTCTTACTGATAACAAGGCTGCAGGAGGTGATGGAGAGTGTTACTTGCCTTATGCCAACACATTTGGAAAACTCAACAATGGCCAATAGACTGGAAAAGGTCAGTCTACATCCCAATCCCAAAAAAAGAGTGCCAAAGAGTGCAATGATTTTCAAGAAATTGCACTAATTTCACACGTTAGCAAGTTCATGCTTAAAATGGACATAGAAGGTTTCTATATTTTACTAGGTATATAATATCCCTATGACGACTTTAGTTATTTTTATATACTTTATTTTATTAAGTGCTTTAAAGCGTTGTTGTTACGGAAGGGGCTTGCGATTATTATTACAAGCTGACTATTCCTGGTAATGTGTTGGGGGGGGGGGGGGGGGGGCAGGGGTGGTTGTCAAAAAAAATAAAAAAACAATATTAAAAGAATTCTCAGTAGTTTCTAAGTATAAAAGAATCTCTTTTAGACGCATAATTTTCCAACTTCCATTTCTCTATTAAAGCCAGCCTGCTTGAGGTCCCTGAGGACAGAAGCGAAGGAACACACCAGAAGAATGTCAATAACAGGGGTCATGTTTGATTTTTCCTGATTTCGGCTCATCAGAGGGAAGGTCCAAAGATTTACACACAGGTCCTAATGATACATCTCTCTGTGAAAGAGCACAGTGACAGACTTGCACATGGTCAACAAGATCATCATCAAAGACTTTATACTTTCATGTCCACACAGAACACGTACCCACGCTCGGTGCCGTGACCCCCATGTACAAAGCCCTCATCTCAAAGCAATTTAAGGCTTATAATGGCTGATGCTTTGATTACAGTACAAGAACAGAACTGAAGGGTGCTGTTCTTTATTGCCACTCTATTGCTTTTGAGAAGAACTATTCTGTCTGCTCTGAGACGTGGGGAGGTAATAGATCAAAAGACAAAGACTGGAAAGAACAGCCATTATCAGAAATATTTTACTTTGTATGGCTATCAAAACACAAAGAATATTTACTTCTCTTAGCACTGACAGCTATGAATATGTTTACACTGATACGGTGCCTTGCAAAAGTATTCACCCCCTTGACTTTTTACCTATTTTGTTACATTACAGCTTAAGTTCAATGTTTTGTTAATCTGAATTTCATGTGATGAATCACAACACAATAGTCTAAGTTGGTGAATTGAAATAAACAAATATATACATAAAACTATTTTTTAGAAATAGAAAACAGAAAATTGGCATGTGCGTATGTATTCACCCCCTTTGTTATGAAGCCCATAAAAAGCTCTGGTGCAACCAATTACCTTCAGAAGTCACATAATTAGTGAAATGATGTCCACTTGTGTGCAATCTAAGTGTCACATGATCTGTCATTACATATACACACGTTTTTGGAAAGGACCCAGAGGCTGCAACACCTAAGCAAGAGGCGCCACTAACCAATCACTGCCATGAAGACCAATGAACTCTCCAAACAAGTAAGAGACAATGTTGTTGAGAAGGGTTAGGTTATAAAAAAATACCCAAATATTTGACGATCCCCAGGAGCACCATCAAATCTATTATAACCAAATGGAAAGAACATGGCACAACAGCAAACCTGCCAAGAGACGGCCACCCACCAAAACTCACGGACCAGGCAAAGAGGGCATTAATCAGAGAGGCAGCACAGAGACCTAAGGTAACCCTGCAGGAGCTGCAGATATCCACAGCAGAGGACGATAAGCCGTACGCTCCATAGAGTTGGGCTTTATGGCAGAGTGGCCAGAAGAAAGCCATTACTTCCAGCAAGAAACAAAATGGCACGTTTTGAGATTGCGAAAAGGCATGTGGGAGACTCCCAAAATGTATGGAGAAAGGTGCTCTGATCCGATAACACTAAAATTTAACTTTTCTGCCATCAATAGAAAACGCTATCTCTGGCACAAACCCAACACATCACATCACCCAAAGAGCACCATCCCCACAGTAAAACATGGTGGTGACAGCATCATGCTGTGGGGATGTTTTTCAGCAGCCGGGACTGGGAAACTGGTCAGAGTTGAGGGAAAGATGGAAGGTGCTAAATACAGGGATATTCTTGAGCAAAACCTGTACCACTCTGTGCGTGATTTGAGGCTAGGTCGGAGGTTCACCTTCCAGCAGGACAATGACCCCAAACACACGGCTAAAGCAACACTCGGGGGGTTTAAGGGGAAACATGTAAATGTGTTGGAATGGCCGAGTCACAGCCCAGACCTCAATCCAATAGAAAAAGTAAAGATTGCTGTTCACAAGCGCAAACCATCCAACTTGAAGGAGCTGAAGCAGTTTTGCAAGGAGGAATGGGCAAAAATCCCAATGGTAAGATGTGGCAAGCCCATAGAGACTTATCCAAAGCGACTTGGAGCTGTGACTGCCACAAAAGGTGGCTCTACAAAGTATTGACTCTAGGGGAGTGAATAGTTATGCACATTGACTTTTTCTGTTATTTTGTCCTATTTGTTGTTTGCTTCACAATCAAAAAACAAAAAAAGTCTTCAAAGTTGTGGGCATGTTCTGTAAATTAAATGATGCAAATCCTCACACAATCCATGTTAATTCCAGGTTGTGAGGCAACAAAACGCGAAAAATGCCAAGGAGGGTGAATACTTCTGCAAGGCACTGTATACCAAACTAAGACATTCCTTTTTTTGTATTATATATATACTAGGAAATTGCCCATCAAAAACGACGGGAATAAAATTGTAAACCTGGCAATGCTGTTTGCCACACAATGTGAGGATTTTGCCCGCTGGGCACCTTCGGCGCTCATTGCGAGCCCCGCGCTGAGCGCATTCTGCGCTTATCAAGTGGCTCCCAATGAGCACCTTATTGCGAGCCTCTCCCCCCGTGTACTTCAACTTTCCTGGTTTGCAATGATTACTTTCGGAGTTCATCACAAGCCCCATGATAAGTACCTTTGGCGCTCATCGCATAGCTTGTAATGACCCCCTGTGTACTTTATAGGTCTTGTGCTTGAGCACCTTCAGCGCTCATCACAAGCCTTCCCCCCCGTGTAGTTTAGGGACCTCGTAATTAGTGTTACTGGCTTGGGTTAAGTGTTACTTCCTTCAGGTTCTTTTTTACTGCCTTCAGCCTAGTTTTCATACTTTTACGTTTTTCGGACGCCATTTTTTTTCTCGCTTCGATTTTCGATTGTGAAAAAAAGCAAATATGCCTCAAATTGACTTGCAGACTCACTCACAGGCTACCCGGCTCTCCCCCTGTGCTGTGTGTGAGTGTGTAGGTGAATTTAAAGTATAATTGTGTTTTTTTGGTGGTCTTTCCAGTTGCGCCGTTCGGGCGTTTTACGTGTTTCGGACCGAAGTCCTACGCGGTGCACGATTGCAGTTTCGTGGTTCGGTCGTTTTAAGTGCTTCGGTCCTAAGTCCTACGGGGCTCGCGATGAGCCCTGCAATGAGCAATTGTATACATTGCTAGATTAGTTTTATTTTCTCCCTTTTATGGAGTATTATGGATCATAGCGCTGATGATGAATGGAATAAGAAGTTATTGTTTTTTTGTTTTTTTTAAATAAAACAAATTTCACATTTAAGATATGGTTTTTAGGTAAGATATTAACTGTTGAAAACTTCCCATTTATAAGGTGTGTAATAAACTAACAACATCCAGGACTGTGTAAGCCGAAGCAAAACATCTTTTTAGAGAAAACTGTACTTTTAGCAGACTAAAATGACCTTTGCAGTATTCATAGCAAAAAGAGATGTCGTGGAAACTGGACTTGCATTTAATCCTATTGTTATGTGCAACTTTAATACATGAAATGAATGGAGATTTATTCACATCAAAGGGTCTCTCCCAGGTCACAGATACTATTAAAGGTGCTGGAAAACTTGGGAACTCTTTTGAACAGTGAGAAAAAGAGATAAAAAGAACCGAATAAAACATAGCCCACAAAAGCATTTACCTTTCCATTCATTTATTGATCAAAATAATTCAACATTAAATGCCTTTTGTTGGAAAAAGAATGTCAACCAGTCATGGTGGACTCATGGACATCGACATTCACCAGTGCAAGATCCTTAGATGTTACCTTGGGGTTCATTGTGACTTCCCAGAATATTATACACCTTACTGGAGTGATATCTGTTGGAGGACCTTTCCCAGAACGAGTAACGATGGTGCGGAATATGTACATTATCCATTTGACAGCGGATTGGTGAATGTATTTGCAAATGATTTTGTAACCGTTCCCAGCCTGATGAGCAACTCTTTTTCAGAGGTACTCAGAAACACCCTCTGATGAAGTCTTGACTTGCGTTCATTACCAAAGCCTGGCCTTCACAACACAGATTTGTGAGGACTCAGGTTTGTGTTTTTGAAATACGCCAAAGCCATCCAATCTCACACCTGATCGTCATCCCAAAGATTGACACAAATTAGCACCTTAACTGAATTCATAAACGGAGGTTCACATACTTTTTTTTTATGACTTAGATGGAGTAAATTAAAAATAAGATAAATTGAATCAACAATTCGGAAAATTATAAATGGTTCACAAACTTTCTAGCACCACAGTAGGAATAAAACCAAATATCAAAAAGAATACAACAGATTAAAGTGAATATTTGTTATTTTAACACTCTGTTTTGCCCATTATCGAGTGAGGTTACAAGATCATATTATAAATCTGGCGCTTCTGAGGCCTGTGTGGCAAAATTTGGAGGTGGCATAGAAGGTTATTAAAGAAAAAGAAATGCATACATAGGTCAGCCATGCTGTTAAAAATAATATGTTCAGAAACTTGCATTTGTCAACTGAAAACTTAGTATTTAAAAAATATCCCTAGATGAGGAATGAGGATGGTGAGAAACCTATTGCAAAATACTGAAACGCACTCGCACATTGTGGCTCTCTCTCTTGTTGTACACACAGCAGAAATGGAAAAATCATTAGAGGGTTAAATAAGTGGAATGAAAAGGATGGTTTTGTGGGACAAGTAAGCGTGAATGCTTCTTGTGGAAAGAACATGCCATTGAGGAGAGACATGACTTCAGATTCCATAGACTGACCTCTTCAACATTATACGCCTTAATTATAATTCCTCCAAGGAGAATTACCACAGTATTATAAGTATGTTTTTATAAATAAAAAATGTTTAAATTCAACTCTTAAGTCGGATTTCTAAGCGTCCTTTAGGGACATGTAAAAGATGATTAGTGAGCTTATGGAGAATTAGTATGGCAGCTACACAAACTTCCCTCTAGTAGACCTTCTAGGAATCTGTTATGTCCACAAATATTAGGAAGAAGAAACAGTAACATTTGTGCAAACTCAAATATTTGGACAGTACAAATCTGCTGCTGTCTCCTTATGGCTGGCATAATTACCTCAACTCTCCCCCCCCCCCCTCCTCACATACCTTCATTCTAAGGCCTCTCTCCCATTCCTCTCTAACTCCCCTATCTTCCTGTAGTGTATGTCCCCCATCCATTATTTATATTCCTTTCAGTGCAAATTCACTCTGCTTCAAGGCCTGCTACATCTGTGAGATACTCAGAATATTGCCCTCCGTCCCTCCCCCTCACTCACCCAAACTCAGATTAAATTTATAGAGCCATGGAAAACACCTGATTCCTACTTGCAGATATATCATCTCATTACTAGGCGTCAGCCAGCATACTAGTCTTTTACCTCAGATCCCTCCCCTCTCCCTCTAAAATAAAACTCTTTCTATTTTTCACTTTCTTCCTGACCCTTGCTATTCCTTATTTGTTACTCTTCCCCAGTTCTCTGCCCTTTAATTCCCTTTAGATTGTAAGTAGCGAGTTTCCAGTCTTGTAGGGTGCTTTGGGATAAAGCACTTTCTGCTAAGATTCTAAGCTCAAAACAGGGCCCTTCAACTTTTGAATTTGTTAAACTTGTATTTCCCCTGTACAGTGCTACGGAATATGTTGGTGCGATACAAATAAAAGATAATAATAATAATAATAATAATAATAATAAAGGGCATTTAAATCATCTGGCTGGACATGTGGCACAGACAAGGATGGTCTCTCAGATATGCTGGCCCACAGACAAGCTGAGCTTGGAAGATCAAGGTCACACCTTGTGTTTTCTCCTGAAGCAACCTTGAAAGTAACTTTATTATGAAGCACTTCATTATATAGATCAGATTGTATGTAAAACATAAGCACAACACTGATCCAACTGCCATATGCTGTGTGTCCTGTTTAAGCGACACAACATCCCCATAAATAGTATAAAGTAGTAACAAGACATTATCAAATCATATAGAGGCAGTAACAAGCACTTTATCAAATTAATGTTGTCAAGACCTGCTTTTTGGGGACATGTTAATTTCTACTGAAAGAGTTATGCCCTCTCTATCCATCATCGCCAGTCCTGCTATTTCCATCACAGGACAGAAAATTCTAACAGTTTAAGTGAGTTAAGTACATTAGAAGGGAACTTTGAAGGTGTTTGTGATGCAATTACCAGCTCACATTGTGATGGGATTAACTCCCCCCCCCCCCCCCCCCCAGGTTGGCCCTATTTAAAGTATTAGGACTAAGAATTGCCCCGCTACTACAGAACCAGGCGAGTAGTTATTGGTCATCTGTAGGATCAACTCAACAGAAACAAAATGGTGGATCATAGAGCATAATTGCATAGAATAGTCTATGCAATACAGATTATATGTAATTTTCTTTCCCAAGTGATCTGTCCATCATAACGAGTCATGCTTCAGAAGGAGCATATTTGTCCGAAATAGTCAACTTGTGCACTTGTCGCATTTCCAACCAATGAAAAGCATCTGCTTCTGTCTGGTAATTTAGGAATGCCTTCCAGTCACTTGTTCCAACCCCTTGATGACATCATAAATGTGGAGACAAGCAGCTTAATGGAATGTTTAGAAGTTGATGTTTGAAAGTAAGTTTAATGTTGCCTGTTGAATAATATCATTGAACAGGAATTTTATAAATGATCGATTCCTGAATGTTGATAGGGCATTACAGTTGTCCTTTAAATCAAAAAAAGTTTTAAGAAAATAGATTCATTTTATAAAAACTACTTTGCATTACAGTGTGAAGCAGCTGTTTAGAAGAATTCAGATGGGCATTGGTGCAAAGTGAAGTTTACAATCTAATTTCCCCTATAGCTCAATCCTCATGAAAGTAAAACTCCTTACACAGGGGAACCCAGATCATATTAACTGAACATCATTACATGGATGGAGAAGAAAGTGGAGGAAATGTGAGTGCCAGCTACTGAAATGGTAACTCAGCCCTCCGCAGACAGGAGTCGTTTCAGGAATGCAGCCAAGACTTTAATCACATTTCTTTTCAAACACAGCCAGGGATTTGGAATTGCTGTTATTCCAGGAGATGACCCTAATACAGTGCTTAATCAAAGTCATTGCCAGCGAGAGAGCATCCTGCAGGCTTTAATAAAAACCAATTTCACAAAAGTCACTATGTCAAAATCATGCTGAACCTGATTAAAAAAAAGTCTTTGGGGAAAGAAAATACAAAAAGAGTAAAAACAAGTCTTTACACTAAAAATCACTAATATAGTGTAATTGTGTACAATAAACATGTGCTTCAGACGGTCAGGTGGTCAGGGATTCCCGATTATATGCTAATTACGTGAAACCTAACGGTCAGTGGCATCAGCTGCTCGTCCAAGTTCTTGTTAGTGAATATGGAAATTGACAGCAAAATTACCCTGCGGAAAGTTCACTGTAACCTGCAAAGCACAGGATGAGCGTACGATTTTGTGCATTCTGCAAGAGATCGGTGGAGATGTCTTACAGAGATAAGACAACATGTTTAATCTGCCTTCAAAACTTGCCAGCACTGAATACATGCTGTTAACTACTTGCACCTAAAGACCATGCGAGTCCACCACCTCCCTGCCAGCACTGTATACATATATTTACTCCACCCCCTCCAGCACTAAAATATACCCTGCAGCCCCCACTGCCAACACTGAATGCATGTCCCAGCCTTCCCTCAGTCAGCCTTGAATACATGAAAACCTGCACTCTGCCAGCACTCAATGGAAAGAGATGAAAGAAGTAGATCACCTACAATTGGCTTAAAGAGGAGACGAGGCAGCATGTGTATGTATGTATGTATGTATGTATGTATGTATGCATGTATGCATGTATTTATGTATGTATGTATGTGTATATATATATATATATATATATATATATTAGCGAATTGCCCGTCAAAAAATGACGGCAATGAAATTGTAAGGTAGCTAATGCTGTTTGGTGTGTAATAATGAAATATATAATACATTAAGAAATCAATATACTTTACCTATTTTGAAGCATTGTGTTGAAGAGCTGACAATCTGTTTTGATGTTGCTGCAGCATTAGTGGTGCGGAGCTGCTGTGTAAGCGTGCTGAATGTGTGCAGTGTAATAGTGTGCGTGCGCGAGACCAAACCGTTAGCGTAGTGGTATACTTCCGCATTGGCGTAAAATGGCGGGTAATCTGTGGTATGCGTCTTTGCGGATTATCCGTAGGTGCTTAGTGGTGTTTTGCGAGTGTGTTGTGGTGTTTTTCGTGTTTTCGTTATGTTCGTCTGCCATTTTTTCTGTTGCTTAGCGATTTTCTTAGTGTCTAAACTCTTTTATTTTTATTGAAATGAAGGTGTAAGTTGCTTTTTTGAGGTGCTGGATGGTTCCTCTTGCTGTAGGTAAGCTTTTTATGTGTGTGTTGTGTGTATTTATTGTGTTTTAAATGTTTTTATGTTCGAGTTTTTTGCGAGGTCGTAATGTGTGCTAACGTGTCTCATATGGTGTTTGCATGTGTAGCCTTGTTTTCGTTTTGTTCGGCGGCCATTTTTTCTGTCGCTTATCAATTTTTTTGTGTCTAAACTCTTTTATTTTGAGTGAAATGAAGGTGTTAGTTGTTTTTTTGAGGTCCTGGATGCTCCCTGTTGCTGTAGGTAATGTTTTTATGTATGTGGTGTGTGTATTTATTGTGTTTAGAATTTTGTAATGTTCGCGAGTTGCGTCCGAGTGTTGCGAGGTCGTAATGTGTGTTAACGTGTGTCGTATGTTGTTTGCGTTGCGACGTAAAGTTTGCGAGGGTCGCAGTTGCTAGCATGGAGCGCCTTCCGCGCTCCATGCCAGCAACTGAGGCCCTCGCCCACTGCCCTCGCTTTGCTATGCGAGCCCGCAAGCGTTACCAAGAACTCGCATGCTCACAACTATATATGTGATTTTATATATATATATATATATATATATATATATATATATATATATATATATATATATATATATATATATATATATATATACACACATATACATACACACACACACACATATATATATAGATATATACATATACATACATACATACATACATATATATATATATAGAACTCCCTTTTTGGGAGAAAACATCACATTTCTGAAATATACAGTGCGCTAGCATTAAATATATTTTTTCTAGAAAATCAGTTTTAGTACCCTGCTGGTTTAAGAGGGCTTCGATATTGCTTGTCTAGATCATTGAAGGACCTTATATGCAGTTTCTGAGTCTGTAACAGGGCCTCATGGTGTTTTAAAACTTATTATTTTACCAAAAGCAAATTTAAAAAATTGAGGTAAGAAAGAAATGAATTGTAATCGAGATATAGATAATGAGAAGTATTTAGGAGTTTAGTTGGACATTATTTGGTAACTTTAGAGGTATATAATGGGTTGTGTATTGTTGAAGTGCTTGAGAGCCACATGGGAAATGCTTGAGAGCAGAATGTGGTTTCTGTCATCAATTTATTTAAAGACTAATTATGAGCCTGAAGCCCAAGGAGAATGGTTATCCTACTGTGAGTTGCACTACACAGCCTTTCAGTGGAACTGAATAGAGATCCTATCAGTATCCAAGGTCCCGACCAGCTGACTAATTATTTTAGGACAAAAAGAAATGTTTTTCCTCCATTAAAGCAAAATCGTGAATACCATTTAATAAAAGAACATAAAACATAGCAATTGAGCTGTGATTTCAACCGAAATCTAAAAAACACCTGGGACCAAAATAAGAATATATCAGGGAGCAAAGTGGGTCAGAATCCATATGTGGGTCAAGTGTTTGTTTTTTCTCTTCTCAATGGTGATACGCGACTATTTTTGGATAATGTGTTAGAGCTGCCCAAGGCAATAATATAATGAGACATGCCAAAGATAGTCCACTAAAGCTTCAGGTACCTGCAGTTCTTTATACTTCAGACCTCTATTGAGTAGATAGGGTATTTGCAAGATGATATAATATACAAATGATTCAAAAAGAAGTTTACAATTATGCAAAATAGCTTACTTTTTACTGACTTTCTCTGATATTACAGAAATGCCCTTTTGAACTTTTCAAACAGGCTCCTAAAGCAGTCATCCAATCAGAAGTATCTTCTAGGTCCATGTGGGATGAAGCGCTACACAGTGCGCTGCCTTTGGCTCTATACGCAGGGCGAAATGTGTTTTAAATTGGCACACTGATCAACTCAAGGAAGCAATTCTCAAACATCTTCTAAAATAAATATTATAATTATAATTAAAAAAATACATATTTATATCCAAACTGGCAAACTAGAGGCCTGTTTCAAATTGTCCCTTCATAGGAAAAGTTATTGAAAAGGTCGTTGCAGTGCGATCATCAAAAGCTCGACCTCAATGATACAGTACAGAAACAACCCTGGTTCGTATTAATGATCTTCTGATAGCAAGAGATGGAGGTCACCAATCAATCCTACGTGTCCCTGACCTCTCTGCAGTATTTGATACAGAGGATCATAGAATATGAATAGAGCAGCTGAAGAAGTATTGTGGACTGGGTAGCATCATCCTCAGCAGGTTTAAATCTTTTGTCACTGGCAGATCGTAGAAGGTCTCCTCGGGGTGCATACTCCTCTAAAACCCACACCCCTGTCTTGTGGAGCTGTGCAGGGATCTACTGTATGTCCAATGCATTTTTCTGTATCAATACTACCACAGAGCGATCATTCGAAGACATGGCTTCAAATACTTTGGTTAGACGGATAATGCACAGCTTTATCGGTCCTTTGATTCAGATACAGAACTTTCAGTCTGTGATCCGAATAGATGTAGAGAAGAGCTCCAAGACCGGGGTGAGTAGGAACTGGTTGGGGCTGAACACAAAAAGACAAAGTAACATCTGGTGGGTCCTTGGGCCATACAGTAGTGGGCTTCAGTTTGGATACTCCAGCTGTTAAAATCTTAACAAGATTGCAACTTTGGGGTTGTTCTAGATTGTGGTCTGATACTAAAACATCAAGTGGCAGCGGATATAAAATCCTCATTTTTCCATCTAAAGAACATAGCCAAGATAATGCAGAAGACTTCCCACTTTGGTTCATGCTTTTATATAAACATGACTGAATTACAGCAACCGCCTTTATCTAGGACAGTCATATACAGAGTTACATCACTTAGAGCTGATACAGAAAGCTGCCACAAGGCCATTTACAAGCAAACCTCGTTCCTGCCACATAACACCCGTCCTCTGTGCTCTACACTGAGACTCCATATATTTTAAGCTTGGCCTCCTGACCTACAAAACTCTATATGATGAAAGCCCCAACTACCTGAGGGAGGTCATCACTATTAACATGCTCTGAGATCTGTAGCTAAAATGTATTATTTCCCCAGAAACCTTCCTTCAAGAACCTCAGCACCAAGACTCTGGAACTTTCTAATATGGTCAAAAAGAGCCCCCTAATTTCGACATTTTCAAAAAGTCTGAAGACCTCTTCCCCATCCTGTCCAATAAATCACAACTCTATCTCTTATTTCTTCTTCCCTCTCCTAAATGCTTTGAGTCTCTTTTGTATTATTATTATTATTATTAATATTATATAATGTATTTAAAAAATAAAATAAGTAAGCAGGATTACAATGTTATTCAAACCCACATTTGCCATTTGATAGTAGAGCCACTGGACTGTGGGTGTCTGAAAATTAACTATATATCATAAACAACATATATCCAACTTAACAGTTGTTTCTAGTTTGTATACACTCACAAGGAAACAGATTGTTAACCAATTTTAAACATTCTTCATGGACTGTGCATCCGAAAAATAGCCAGAGGATTATTACACTCTCTGGAGCCTGAAATGAACCATTACATAAATAGAGTTACACGTTGATCAATTGATTGCTTCAGATTAGCAATTAACATTCATGCAAGGATTCTATTTTCCAGGAGCCATAGAATTGCTCCGGTACTTAGCTTATTAAACCTCCTCTAGTTGTGGTCAGCCTTCGTTTTACAGATGCCATAGAATAGAGGTCTCAGTTACCTTCTTATTGGAGCCATGGAATGGAGGCTTTGGTTCTTTTCTTATTGGAGCCATGGAATGGAGGCGTTGGTTCTTTTCTTATGGGAGCCAAAGAATAGAGGTCTCAGTTATCTTCTTATTGGGGCCATGGAATGGAGGCATTGGTTCTTTTCTTATGGGAGCCATGGAATGGAGACATTGGTTCTTTTCTTACGGGAGCCAAAGAATAGAGGTCTCAGTTATCTTCTTATTGGGGCCATGGAATGGAGGCGTTGGTTCTTTTCTTATGGGAGCCATAGAATAGAGGTCTCAGTTATCTTCTTATTGAAGCCATGGAATGGAGGCGTTGGTTCTTTTCTTATGGGAGCCATAGAATAGAGGTCTCAGTTACCTTCTTATTGGGGCCATGGAATGGAGGCGTTGGTTCTTTTCTTATGGGAGCCAAAGAATAGAGGTCTCAGTTATCTTCTTATTGGGGCCATGGAATGGAGGCGTTGGTTCTTATCTTATGGGAGCCATGGAATGGAGGCGTTGGTTCTTTTCTTATGGGAGCCAAAGAATAGAGGTCTCAGTTATATTCTTATTGGGGCCATGGAATGGAGGCGTTGGTTCTTTTCTTATGGGAGCCATAGAATAGAGGTCTCAGTTATCTTCTTATTGGAGCCATGGAATGGAGGCGTTGGTTCTTTTCTTATGGGAGCCATAGAATAGAGGTCTCAGTTATCTTCTTATTGGAGCCATGGAATGGAGGCGTTGGTTCTTTTCTTATGGGAGCCATAGAATAGAGGTCTCCGTTATCTTCTTATTGGGGCCATGGAATGGAGGCGTTGGTTCTTTTCTTATGGGAGCCATAGAATAGAGGTCTACGTTATCTTCTTATTGGAGCCATGGAATGGAGGCGTTGGTTCTTTTCTTATTGGAGCCATGAAATGGAGGCGTTGGTTCTTTTCTTATTGTAGCCATGAAATGGAGGCGTTGGTTCTTTTCTTATGGGAGCCATGGAATGGAGGCGTTGGTTCTTTTCTTATGGGAGCCATGGAATGGAGGCGTTGGTTCTTTTCTTATGGGAGCCATGTGATGGAGGCGTTGGTTCTTTTCTTATGGGAGCCATAGAATAGAGGTCTCAGTTATCTTCTTATTGGGGCCATGGAATGGAGGCTTTGTTTCCTTTCTTATTAGGGCCATGGAATGGAGGCCCATGTTTACAACCTACTAATCTCTATTACAGTATATTATATATTTTGTGCTTTAGGACATTGTTCACTGAATTCATTGCAGCCAGAAGTATCAAGTGCTGCACAACAGTTAATTTAAATTATTGCTGGAACAGCATAAAGTCTTCCCAAATAAACACATACACAATATAATGTGTATTAACTTACAGTGTCATTGGAGACATGATGTGAATGGAGAAAGGGCCATAGGTAGGAAGTAGGTGTCACTGACTTTGACAACTAATTATAGCTTCATACTTCTAATTGAACCCACTGGGTATCAGCCACAATTAGCATGTGATTGAGCAATCACCAACAGCCAACTTTCTCCTTGACTTGTGCTCTTCTGCAGTTACTTCCAAGAGATCCACAATCAATTTTTTATCCCCTGTCCTATCTCTTCCTTACCTGACATGTCTAGATGTGCTAGCTAATGAGTGTTTGGAGACACACCACACCCTCACAAAAAGGTAGCCTATTAATATTTTAAATTCAGTTACTGAATATGCAAAGCTGAGTGCCAAATCTAAATGACTCCAGCATGCAGATTTCACCGAGAACTGACATCCTTCCCAATCTACACATCAGTACAAACGGATACCTGGCCCTTTCATCAATTATGGAATCCAGGAGGTCTTCTGCTCAGGTTTACAAGGGCTCTTCAGCACAGACAGGAACTATAATTACAAATGTGCCAAGTAGAACATACAGAGGATTAGTAATTACACTATTAGAAAACATCAATTAGTTGGAGTATAAGAAAACAAAAACAAAATGTCTAAAATTATACTTTTCTTTATAGGGACATGGAAAGACTTTTTTTTCCATGTTGCATCAGAAATAGGGTATTAAAGTGTGTTTTCATATTCAGAAGATTTAACCGTTTGGGGGCTTGCCTTCTGACAGCCAATGCCAAAAGACAAAAGTGTGCTCACTTAAGTCTCAAATTTATAATACAAATCCATTTTTCTATCCATGTGAGTGATATCATTTTTGCCACCTTCATTTCCTATGTTTTTATCTTTTTCTAATACATTTTTTACAAATCAAAATCCAATGACTTGGTTTCAATTCAGGTCTAAAGAACTGAATATATACGGACTTGAAGATCTTAACTCCATAATTTGCTAATTGTTTTTACAAAATGTAAAATAAATAAATAAATAAATACGGCCTCTCATTTTTAACATTTGTATTACATTTTGGGTTAATGGCAGCAGATATTTTGCCTCTGTCCCTAACAAGATTAGAAACCTGGGAGGGATTGTAGATTCAAAAAAATCTCTATTCAGTTCTGTGTAATACAGCAAGCATAAATCTAAAAGGAGCCATGTATAAAATGGTATTGGATTTAAGAAAATACATTGTGGACTCATTTGCATGTCCAGCAATTTAAATATGGTTTTTAGCTTATCTTTAAAACATTCAATTGTGAATACAAATGTACTATTTATTTCCAGTTGTTTGGAAATATTGATTATATACATAGCCATAAGTAATAGAATAATCGCAAGGTTAAATTATTTAATATTTTTAAAAATATTTTGTATTGCCTGTTTAGTTATTTAACATTTATGCAGAAAAATACATATTTATTGCATATTTTAAAATTCATTTTGAATGTAAAAATATTCAATAACTTGACAATGGAATTCTATCCAGGTACAATTTTAGGGCAGTAAATATAACAAATAGCCACAGATGCTGCCGACTGATCTAACTATAAATATTGTATTCTTGGGGGAGAGTACACAAGGAGTACAGGAAAGGATCTGAATCTCATCGGATCTCACTGAAATACAGGTACATATTTATGAGACTTCCTCTGTCTGCCGCGGACATGTCCCAAAGCCTCGCTGTTTCCTGTAGTGATGACATGCTCCAAACACCGAAGTGCAAATCAAATTCTTAAAGGGACATGGAACTCAGATTTTTTATCACACATTTAAAAGAGCGAGTGTTTTACATTTACATAATTTTTTAACCCATGAAGCTTTTCATAGGTTAGAAAATCAGAGTACAAGACCTAGTTGATATTGGGGTAGCATCCTGGCAAACTATATAAAATTACAAGGCATGGAGTTGCTATTAATGGTCTCTTGGCGATTTAATATATCCCCTACATAACCCATAAACCTTTGTGGCACCTTGGTGTTTACACTGAAAGCCCAGGCACTAAATTACCCATCTATCTGCCCCATTGCTCCTGAAGTGAGGATTTATAGCAGACTGTAAAATCTTTTAATCACCCAACATGAAGGCTCTTTGTAGATCATATATGTCTTACAGAGGTTGTAATAAATCTCAGGTCTGCTCTAGGTAGAAAAGCAATAGACACTAAAAAGGTAACTTTATAAAAGTAAAGTGACAAATAAACCTTGAAGTAATTCAGAAAGTGTCCCACCAAAAGGCCATGATTTGGGAACTTTAGTGTGATCACATTGTAATTCTCATTCAGGCATATATGTTCATTGGGATATCACCAAACCCTGGCCTGCTGGGGAGTCTTAAAGGACCTTTTTAATATGAAAAAACATATGCTTAAAAATGTTGATTCTAAAAGAGCATTAAAGCTGTAAAACCTTGATTATTATTTTATCAGAAAACAATATGTTTTGCTGGTCCCTAGCAGCATCAGTGATACTTTGGTGAGGGCTCAGGGGCTCAGGCCTCAATTTACTGTTCAAAGGCAAATTCCTAAAATTAAAACTGAAAAAAATCTGGATCAAACTCTCCTCTCAACATGGATCAAACACACACTTCTCTCAACAAACCAATAAAACCCAGCCTTTGCCATTCTCCAATTCCAAAACTTCAATTGTGACTGAGGACGAAGTCTCTGGTCTTCTACAAACCTTACAACTTGCCCACTTGATCCTATTCTATCACACTCCCAACTGACACATATCTATTCAATCTCTCCCTAAACACTGGCAAGTGCCCATCATCTTTAACAAATACCTTAATGCCACAGAATAAAAAACTCACATCTCAACTGGCACATCAAATTATCATCGTCTACACTTCCATTGGTTGCACAACAGCTTAAGTGCCTTGTCTACAATTGTCTTATCCAATGAATTCCCTCCTACTCTTTTCCTGACCTCCTTCAGTCTGACTTCTGGCCTCGACATTCTATAGAGACAACTCTTACAAAAGTCACTAATGATCTGATCACCACCAAGTCATATGGTCACTTCTCTATACTAAATTCTCCTGGAACTCTCTGCAGCCTTCGATACAGTTCACCATCCTCTAATTATTCAAATTATTCACTCTGTGTATCCGTAACCCAGATTTTGTTTTTTGGTTTACATCCTATTTAGAAAATTAAAAACATTTAGTGTCTCATCCTCTGGCACATCTGATCGCCGCGTCTGATCCCTCTGACAGTTGGCATACCCCAAGGTTCAGAAATAGCTCCCCATTCTCTTCTCCAAATAAAGGTCCTCCCGTGATACCCTAATACAATGACACTCAAATACTTCCTCAGCATCAGTGCAATCTGCGTGTCTTCCAGCACAAGTTGCCAACTGTCTCTCTAGCATATCCTTTTGGATGTCCACCCATGAACTCCAACTCAACATGTCAAAGACTCAGCTCCTAATCTTCCTGCCCTCCATTACAGTTTCCACTCCTCAAATACCCCTCGCTATGGAATATTTTGGTGCCTTACAAATAAACGATAATGTCATCACCTCCTCCAGAAACAAGACCAAACATTTATTGAATTATGAAAACAACATATTTATACTCTCCAATACCACAGAAACGTACGAGGTACAAAATACACTATTACAGAGGACGGAAAATGCTCGCGAACCGCGTAGACAAGCGACGCCAGTTTACAACACTCACTTGCAACTAATAACATTACAAATCTAAAATGGAGCTTTACACAACTAAACCAAAGGTTTGCCCTTGCGCACGCAGCGTATTTCTAATGCACACTTGGGACATTTATGACACTCTCTCCTCAGGGCAGCAACAGTCCAACTGTACATTGTATGCTGCAGGAAAATAAAAAATGATTGTTAGCTCTTCAGGCTATTGATTGATGGATATACAAATTAGAAATAGGTAAAGTATATTAATTTATTAAGTAACTAATTAATTATTAGATAACAAAATATAGATATATTCATCTGTCTTCGTGATGAGCGCCGAAGGTGCTCAGAGGAGCAAAAGTACACGAGAGGAGAGGCTCGCAATGAGTGCCGAAGGTCCTCAGAGTAGAAAAAGCTTTACATTGTGTGGCAAACAGCATTACCATGGCTTAACATTTTATTGCCCAGTCATTCTTGATGGGCAAGTTGCTAGTAATATATAATAACTAGTATACATAATAACCATATGCAGGCAACATATAACCACATACAAAAATGTAATGCTCCCTTGGTCATATTCATAATTACTGGCAATATCAGTCATTAACTCAGTGGCTTTCAGTACTACTCTATCATAATGTGGCTATGTTAAGCGCTTGCGAGAAGTTCCCAGCCTAGCCTTGCTGATCATTGTTGATCCGGTCAAGGATTTACTTTCACCAGCTCCATTCTGGTTGCTGCATTGAAGTGGTCCAGTTCCTTGTTACTGGAACCAGGAAATGCAGAACAGGGCCTATATAAGGCTGCATGGACTGGACAACAGCACTTGAGTTCAGTGTTACTTTGCATTTCCTGACTGATTTCCTGGTTTACGACTTTGGCTTGTGTTTTAGACTTCTGGCTCCCTTTCAACCTTCTTTATTTTATATTCTGTGCTGCTTGCTCGACTCCTGGCCCGTTCACATTAATGATCCTGTGCTGCTGGCCCTTGACTCTGGACTGTTTGACATTACTTATTGCCTCTGGTCATTTTGTTATTATGCTGGTACCATTTGCTTCTGGGCTCCTTCCACTACAGGCTCCCTTAAAACAAGGTCAATGGCACTCAACCAAAGAACATCATTTCAGTAATAAACCAAAATCTTGCATTCTGCTCTAACATGTTTGTCCAGAAATTCTCCTTGATGTACAGTTTAACGGGTATAGAATTATGTCAAGTACCTTTGAGAAAAATTGTTATATACAAATATAAATAAATCAATTAAATATGATCCCTTAGAAGACATTTTGTGTAAAAACATACTTCTGTTGCAAGTAAAAAGTGAGATTTTGGATTTCAGGCAAGTGGCTGCGAGCATCCAGTTCATAACTTGTAACGAAGTTGTACTAAAAAAAAAAAAAAAAAAAAAGTGTAAAAAAATTATTAAATAATGAACCAGCCTGATGTACTGGGTCTGACTTACCCTCCCTCTCTTTCATGGCTCCCAAGCAAACAAAATGATTCATGTAAATAGGTGCTCATTTCATCTGTTTAATTATTCAGGAGAGTTGTGACTTATCGCTTCTTTTGCCGTACTGTCAGGATGTATAACCATGCCTCCACATGACGTAATTAATTAGTGATATTATTATTATTACTAATTTTTGTAAAGCTCCAACATATACCGTAGAGCTATACAGGGGTTAAGCACAAAAAAAAAATATTAATTAAACTTACCAGATGAAGAAAAAAAAAAAAACGTATTTCATTACTACCATAAAACTACATACTGCTAAAAATCCAACTCACATGAGCGGGAATAACATTTTTCAAGCTTAAACTACCCAATTAGCCAATTTTAGTAAAATATAAGTATAATTTATACAATTTGCCTTATTATTATTATTATTATTATTATTATTATTAATAATATTAAGCCGACACTGAGGCAGTTTTGGGGCAACAGTATACTACTGTGCCTTCCAGAGAGGAGGAAACCCTTGTGGAGTCATAGTTAAATTTATTTTTACTAGAGCTTGTTTCAAGTACCTGAACCTCAGCCAAATTATACTGAATTATTTAAAATATGAGAATTACTTCCTTCAATATGTTTTTAATTGATTTTACTTCTATTTTTAAAAAAGTGCAGATGCTTTATAGTTACATAGATACATAGTAATTGGGGTTGAAAAAATACAAGTTCAACCTGCAATATACAGATTAGGTAATTCATCCAGAGGAAGGCAAACAAAAAAATCCCAGTGAAACTTGTCGATTGCCTCAACAGGGAAAAAAATGAATTCCTTCCTGACCCCAGATACTGGCGATCAAATTTCTCCCGAATCCATACTCCCTCTCTAATTAACCATGATAACCCTGAATGCCCTTTTTAATAAAAAAATAAATAATCCAATCCCTTTTTAAAGTTATCTATTGAATCCACTTTCACCACCTCCTTTGGTAGAGAAATCCACTGATTAACCACCCTTACTGTGAATGGAATCTTTTTACTTCTAACCTCAACTTGTCAGTTGAAAACCTCTTGGCACAAAAAGCTCCCTTGACAAATCTTTATACTGACCCTGGATATATTTATATAAGGTAATCATATCTCCTCTTAGATGCCTTTTTTCTAGAGAAAATAAGTTGAATTTGGTTAGTCTTTCTTCATAACTTAGCCCCTCCATTCCCCTTATTAGTTTTGTAGCCCTTCTCTGTACTTTTTCCAGTTCTAAAATGTCCTTTTAATAAATTGGTGGCCAGAACTATATACCATATTCCAAATGAGGGCGTACTAGAGATTTGTATAGTGGCAGAATTATATTTGCTTCCCCAGCTTCTATACTCTTCTTAATACATGCTAATAGTTTATTTACCTTTGCAGCTGCTGCTTGGCTTTGAGCGCTGTTACCTAGGTGGTTGTCCACAAGCACTCCCAAATCCTTTTCAATATCTGATACCCCTAGATTTGCTTTATTAAGTTAATAGATTGAATGGTTATTTTTCCTTCCCAGATGCATAACCTTACATTTATTCATATTAAATCTCATCTGCCATTTAATTGCCCATTTCTCTAATTTATGCAAATCCCCTTGGAGGGAAAGTACGTCATTTTGTGATTTAATTACGTTGCACAACTTTGTGTCATCAGCAACAATGGAGACACTACTTTTCAATGCTAGTTCTAAGTCATTAATAAATATGTTAAAAAGGAGAGGACCTAATACTGAACCCTGAGGAACCCCACTTACCACATTAGTCCAATTCAGAGTATGTTCCATTTACAACAACTGTCTTTTAGCCAGCTCTCAATCTATGAGCAGATATTTACTGCAATTACTGTATCCCTTAGTTTGCTCCAAAGTCTCCCATGAGGCACTGTATCAAAAGCCTTTGCAAAATCCAAAAAGACTACGTCGACTGAGTTGCCCTGATCCAAGTTCCTACTAACTTCCTCATAGAAACTAATTAGGTTTGTTAGACACAACCTATCCTTCATAAATCCATGTTGGCTCCAACTTATAATGCTGTTTGAATAGACATACTCTTGTACAGGGAGTGCAGAATTATTAGGCAAGTTGTATTTTTGAGGATTAATTTTATTATTGAACAACAACCATGTTCTCAATGAACCCAAAAAACTCATTAATATCAAAGCTGAATATTTTTGGAAGTAGTTTTTAGTTTGTTTTTAGTTTTAGCTATATTAGGGGGATATCTGTGTGTGCAGGTGACTATTACTGTGCATAATTGTTAGTCAACTTAACAAAAAACAAATATATACCCATTTCAATTATTTATTTTTACCAGTGAAACCAATATAACATCTCAACATTCACAAATATACATTTCTGACATTCAAAAACAAAACAAAAACAAATCAGTGACCAATATAGCCACCTTTCTTTGCAAGGAAACTCAAAAGCCTGCCATCCATGGATTCTGTCAGTGTTTTGATCTGTTCACCATCAACATTCCGTGCAGCAGCAACCACAGCCTCCCAGACACTGTTCAGAGAGGTGTACTGTTTTCCCTCCTTGTTAATCTCACATTTGATGATGGACCACAGGTTCTCAATGGGGTTCAGATCAGGTGAACAAGGTGGCCACGTCATTAGATTTTCTTCTTTTATACCCTTTCTTGCCAGCCACGCTGTGGAGTACTTGGACGCGTGTGATGGAGCATTGTCCTGCATGAAAATCATGTTTTTCTTGAAGGATGCAGACTTCTTCCTGTACCACTGCTTGAAGAAGGTGTCTTCCAGGAACTGGCAATAGGACTGGGAGTTGAGCTTGACTCCATCCTCAACCCGAAAAGGCCCCACAAGCTCATCTTTGATGATACCAGCCCAAACCAGTACTCCACCTCCACCTTGCTGGCGTCGGTGAGTCGGACTGGAGCTCTCTGCCCTTTACCAATCCAGCCACGGGCCCATCCATCTGGCCCATCAAGACTCACTCTCATTTCATCAGTCCATAAAACCTTAGAAAAATCAGTCTTGAGATATTTCTTGGCCCAGTCTTGACGTTTCAGCTTGTGTGTCTTGTTCAGTGGTGGTCGTCTTTCAGCCTTTCTTACCTTGGCCATGTCTCTGAGTATTGCACACCTTGTGCTTTTGGGCACTCCAGTGATGTTGCAGCTCTGAAATATGGCCAAACAGTTGGCAAGTGGCATCGTGGCAGCTGCACGCTTGACTTTTCTCAGTTTATGGGCAGTTATTTTGCGCCTTGGTTTTTCCACACGCTTCTTGCGACCCTGTTGACTATTTTGAATGAAACGCTCGATTGTTCGATGATCACGCTTCAGAAGCTTTGCAATTTTAAGAGTGCTGCATCCCTCTGCAAGATATCTCACTATTTTTGACTTTTCTGAGCCTTGTCAAGTCCTTCTTTTGACCCATTTTGCCAAAGGAAAGGAAGTTGCCTAATAATTATGCACACCTGATATAGGGTGTTGATGTCATTAGACCACACCCCTTCTCATTACAGAGATGCACATCACCTAATATGCTTAATTGGTAGTAGGCTTTCGAGCCTATACAGCTTGGAGTAAGACAACATGCATAAAGAGGATGATGTGGTCAAAATACTCATTTGCCTAATAATTCTGCACTCTCTGTATATTATCCCTTATTAACCCTTCTAAAAGCTTCCCCACTACAGAAGTGAGGCTCACTGGTCTATAAATTCCCCA
>CM050167.1:393216387-393226387 GCA_027410445.1 Discoglossus pictus | reverse complement strand
TGCAGAGACCTTGGAGCCCAGGGATCAGTTCAATGGTAGCTGGGCTATTAGAATTTATAAAGCTTAAAATATTGAGTTCCCGTAATAACTAGGAGAACACAGGATGCCTCAGACTCATATCCACCTGGGTTTGTTTGTTTGTTTAGTCGTTCAGTCGTGTCAGACTCTCTGAGATCCTATGGACAGGAGCACTGATCCATACTAGTGGGATGCCAGTTACTTCCATTGGTCTGACATCTCTGCTATGACCTACCCATCTTGGGTGACCCTATGGCTCACAGCTTCATTTTAGTACACAAGCCCCTTCACCACAACAAAATATCGATCCAGAAGGGGCCACCTTAGGTTTAAGGTACTATTCGTAAAAGCCTGTCCATCTAATTACATCATTGTGTCCATTCGCAAGTCAGGTAATTACTGTACAGGGCATTGATCCAGATTGGGAAGCCATACTGCCAGTATCAAACCAAGCTGTCGGCAATTGATGAGATCGGCCTTGTTGCAGCTAGAAAACAGCAATTTCTAACCAACGTTGCCAAACAAGATCCAATGTACCAAACGAGTGATCGACAGTTACTTGATTACTCTATTCCAACATGTCTACTGACCTTGACCGTCTGTCTACCACAACCCCTGATCCTAAGCATGTCTTGTCAAAGTCCCTGCTTGTGGCCTATCCTGGCCTCAGATCGGATACGGATCCTTCATCTGCTAATGTGACCTAGTTCCTCGGTTCAAGAACCATCAGGAAGAAGCAAACAATGGCTGCCTCTGTCTCGAGGTCTTGTTTGACAATGACGACTAACACAGGGCTAAATATGCAGAAATATAAGCATAATACATATGTGGCTGAATGTTACGGTATTCATCTAAACATAGTCAATCTTAATAATGAATGCACACTAATTATAAACAAGTTGTAACTTATTTCCACAGCAGAAACATTAAAATAGTACTAGAGACTACAAAAGCATTATGAAATATGTCTACATATGACTGCAAAAAGGTCAAAGGGCACTAAATAAAAGGAATTTACATGTTTAGTGCTGTGTATTTTGACAACACAGCATGACATATCTGCAATAATTGGCACACTTATATACATTCATACATATGCATTTATCGTTGTGTTGGTAAACACATTTTGATTCTACGCCTTGGTATAAAACAAGAAATTGCAAAGTTAGGAACAAAAACTCTTGAGGTTACGTCTCATGTCCTTGATTAAAGTTTACATGAGCTATCTGGGCCCATCACAGGCTCGCTGATGAGAATCTTATTTGGACGCACACAGAGCTTTGATTTCCATCCACTTTACTAATCAGCAAGTGGCGATTAGCAGCTAATGCGGCAGTGACGGCCGAGGAATGACAGCTCGAGGCTGATTAAAACTGGGGAGAGGTTCTTCAGAAGCAGCCTAGTGAGAGCCTTGAAGTGCATCTCCTGCCAAACAAAGGTGACCGGGATACAGGGAAACAAGAGCAATTACTATAAAGACTTAACAGCGACAAAATGGATTTCACTCTTTCGTTGCTGGATCAGCAAGTATCCATCATCTAGTAATAGAAAATCTATAGGTGGAAGCTTAACCACATATGATATCATTTCTAATTTAGAAGTTAACTCTATTTCCTTGGAACAAAAAAAAAATTCTCAGAGGGTCAAACTGCCTGGTTTTGGGAGAAAATGTCCCCTTTTCTGTGCCGCTTCCATAACCTACACTGGGACACGGGAAGTCAATTAAGTTTCTTTATTCAAGCTTGGAGACTACCCAGTATATCGGAGAAAAGTTATATGCAGTGGTCTGATCTCATTATTAATTCAGAGCTTATTATAGATTCCTTAGGAGGAGGGGATAAAGATACACACAAGTTTATACCGGGTTGGTCCTTAGGACTGATAAGAAAGGTGAAGACATACCAAAAGAATCTCTAGCCTCCTCTGCTAGGCCCTGCACAGAAAAAACACTTGGAAACTAAGTGCAACGCATGCAATGCTTATTGTGAATGGTGCAATAAGTATATATATATATATATATATATATATATATATATATATATATATATATATATAGTGGAGATACAAAATATTTGTTTTTCTCTACCCTTGCTGGTCATTGTTGCACATTTACAAATGGATTATGAGGAATGGGAGCATTAAAAAAATTGTGTTTAAAGGTGACAGATGTATCTAAACCGTATACAATGTAACATTGTTCCAAGAAAGGTTTGCAGATGGAACAGCCACTTGTACAAACACAAAAGGACTACTTAAATCCTCACAATTTGGAACACATCACAGTAAAGACTTTTTGAAATACAGTGCCTTGCCAAAGTATTCACCCCACTTGACTTTTTACCTATTTTGTTACATTACAAGATTAAGTTGAATGTTTTGTTAATCTGAATTTTATGTGATGGATCAGAACACAATAGTCTAAGTTGGTGAAGTGAAATGAGAAAAATATATACATAAAACATTTTTTTAGAAATAGAAAACAGAAAATTGGCATGTGCGTATGTATTCACCCCCTTTGTTATGAAGCCCATAAAAAGCTCTGGTGCAACCATTTACCTTCAGAAGTCACATAATTAGTGAAATGATGTCCACCTGTGTGTAATCTAAGTGTCACATGATCTGTCATTACATATACACACTTTTTTGAAAGGCTCCAGAGGCACCAATAGCCAAACACTGCCATGAAGACCAAGGAACTCTCCAAACAAGTAAGGGACAATGTTGGAGAAGTACAAGTCAGGGTTAGGTTATAAAAAAAATATCCAAATCTTTGATGATCCCCAGGAGCACCATCAAATCTATCAGAACCAAGTGGAAAGAACATGGCACAACAGCAAACCTGCCAAGAGACGGCTGCCCACCCAAACACACGGACTGGGCAAGGAGGGCATTAATCAGAGAGGCAGCACAGAGACCTAAGGTAACCCTGGAGGAGCTGCAGAGATCCACAGCAGAGACTGGAGTATCTGTACATAGGACGACAATAAGCCGTACGCTCCATAGAGTTGGGCTTTATGGCAGAGTGGCCAGAAGAAAGCCATTACTTTCAGAAAAAAACAAAATGTATGGGGGAAGGTGCTCTGGTCCGATGAGACTAAAATGTAACTTTTTGGCCATCAAAGAAAACGCTATGTCTGGCGCAAACCCAACACATCGCATCACCCAAAGAGCACCATCCCCACAGTGAAGCATGGTGGTGGCAGCATCATGCTGTGGGGATGTTTTTCTGCAGCCGGGACTGGGAAACTGCTCAGAGTTGAGGGAAAACCTGTACCACTCTGTGCGTGATTTGGGGCTAGGACGGGCTAGGGGCTAGGATGGAGGTTCACCTTCCAGCAGGACAATGACCCATATTCCATATTCGTGCCCCTCTGGAATTTGAGCAATGCAGACCAGACAGGGGGAGGGGGGGGGGGGGTTCTTTATTGATCCATGCAGTGATCTTAAAAAAAAGAAATGTATCCCTTCAACATCTATTTTTGTATGCATGAAAGACTGTTACTCGCCTAAAACAGGAAAGATATGAGTTAACTGGTAAGTGCAATGAAACTTGAGTCCATGGGAAAGCTGTGCTATCAATCATAGCCTCCGCCACAAAGCCTCACACAGTGCTCTGCACTCTCCTAATTACTAGTGCAACATTCAGTGGGTAGAATAGACTGTATGTAAACAAAGATTTCAAACTTAAGACATTTTAGCGGTTAGTGTAATTAAGAAAATGCAGATCATTTTAACATACCATTTTGTGTTTTCTCACACCATGAAGAACACTTATAGTGAGTTAAGTGGCCCTTTAAGGAATCCGAGCATGTGTGGGATAAGTATAAGGCTATCTTTAGAATTAATTACGCTTATAATTTTAAGTAGACACAATGGATAGATTAGATGGGCCTCTTGGTAATTATCTGCCATCAAATAATTGTTCTATATTTTCCCCATTGTGGGACTCGAGTACTGTTGTCAAGCTAAACAGCCCTTGGGTTTCGTCTTGCCAAAGTACTTATAATTTAGAGAAGGCATTTTATTAACTGGCAAGATTGCTATTGTTCATGTGTACACTGGAACGTTGGCAGCAAAATCTGAAGAGGTAGGGCACACCCACAGACACCTTCAATACAAAATGCCCTGCTGTTGAATGGCATAAGGCTGCTATGGGAGTGACTGCAATTTGGCCCACATTGTCATTTATGCCCATAGACCTGGCACAGCTAAGTGCTAGTCTACATCTCCTCAACAATTCTGAAGTGACCCATTCATTGCCAATAAAAACACATGTTGATATTAAATTATCACTAAAAAAGTCCTCATAGTTAGAACTCTGGTCTTCCCAGTAGTAACAATCGGATGTGAGAGCTGGACCATAATAAGAGCTGAAGAGCTGAGCATCGTAGAATTGACGCCTTTGAATTGTGGTCCTGGAGAAAACTGCTTAGAGTCCCTAGGACTGCAAGAAGATCCAATAAATCAATATTATAGGAAATTAAGCCAAACTGGAAGTCCACTGGAAGGTTTAATAATGAGGCTGTAGCTCAAATATTTTGTGCATATCATGAGAAGACAGGATTCCCTAAAGAAGACTCTGATGTTGGTAAAGATTGAAGGCACATGAAGAAGGGGACGGCAGAGTTGGAGATGGGTAGATGAGGTCATTGAAGTAATGAACAGGAGTTTGATGGAGCTCAGAGGGCAGTGGCTGTCAGATGTGCCTTGGCGTGCTGCAGTCCATAAGGCCATGGAGAGTCAGACACAACTGAACGACTAAACAACAACAATAAAGTTAGTTTGAAATGTTCTATTCTGAAGGAGCTAATAAGATGTCTTAGAACTCAAATACTTTTCTACAAAGTTCTCAAGTGATAACAACTAAGCCAAATACAATGCACAGTATATGGTTTAATATAATTACTAAACTGTACTAGTGCCGGGTGCTTTTTTCACAAAGTTATTATTTTTGGGTAACTTTAGGTGACATCTCAGCCCCCTCTTCTCTGCCCTCCATCATCTCCTTAAATCCTTTGTATTAATTCCTCGGATGTTGCTTGTATACAGAGATTAAAGTAACCACGTCGGTCATGGAGGAAACTGGATTATTTGCGTGCAGTAAAATCCTTTTATCGAAGCAGCGTGACACATTTTAGAAATGGTTGCTGTGTATTCGCTTTCAACATCACAAGTCTCAGCTGAAAGGGGCAGGTCAAGGTATGGAATTAATATAAGAAGGAGGGCACAAGTGTTCATCACTTATCTAATCACCTGTGGAAAGGAAAATGTGGCCACCAAATTTAAAGGGATTCTGTCGCCCCAATAGGAGGTTGATTTCATTTGAAAGAATATTAAATATTGGCAACAGTAAATAATTCCTGAAATATTTAGAACTGATTTTGCAGCTCAGGATGCTAATGTGCGGCTCAGTGCTGGATAAGGATGGGAGAGGGGTCTAACTGTCAGATAACATTGGGGGTATTTATTTTGGCAACTACAGAGACAAGCAGACCGTAATCCTACTAAGTACATCAAGGTACCTAATAAATATGTATGAGTCGCTCAACTGCATATAAATACAGCAACAACATGGAATTTCCCAAGATAACATAACATTTAGCTAGTTTTTCATGTGTGTGTGTAATCGTGAGAAGAGCTTGTAATAAAATATATCAGATGAAGTGACTGTATATCATTGTTGGGATGAATAACTCACATTTTGGGATCAAACGTGATTTATGTACAATGGGCTGCAAGATGAGGGGGAAGCCAATAAAATAAGACATGGCGTGCAGGCCACCAAAGACAAGGCATAAAGAGCATTACCGGTAATTGGATTAATACTCCCAGTGAAATGGTTAGATGGCCACTATAGTCCTCTAGTTACTGTACCAGATCAGTGTGGGCTTTATAGGAAAAATATTATATGTTTACTGTGCATTTAAATATGGAAGGTTCCTGGATGTTACTATGTATATCATTGTGAATATATTTACTGTTATGTACCGTACTTTATTTTATTAAGAAGTGCTTATAAGTTCTGGTTTTGCTGTCCCTGTATGGGTCTGCCCTCTGCAGACTATTCTATAGGGACCCCTTAATAAGACACTAAAGCGGTGCTTGAACATTTGCTCCACTGAAGAATTACACAAATGAGGCAAAGTAATAATACAGCCCCTAACTCATTCCACTTATGCGCAATTCTACAGTTTCAGATGGACAATTTCCTGAGGTGGGAGGAGTCTTAATGCAGAGGAAGCTTCTATCTGGGAAAGAGAAAGATGGATGCAGACAATGCCAATGCTTTTAATGGAAAGCTCTTTAATTTAAAAGAGCACTCCCTACAGAGAAAGCTGCAGCCCGAATCAAGCCAAAACAGAATAAGGAACTAAGAAGTAAAGAATAATTGCAAATAAATGTTATTACTTATTAAATAATAGCATTTTGCCCATTATCAAGATCTGCCAGTAACTAGCTACAGCAAGGGATATTATTATTATTTGTATTTATTAATATATTTTGACATTAAAAAGATGTCACAAAGATGTATTTCTAGGTTTATTTTGTGGTCAAATATGATATATTTATAGACAATGCATTACAGCATTTGTTCCTAGGCAAAGTGCTCTTGATTACTGGGTTGTTTGTTACCCTGTATTTTGTATCATAAAACGGGCTTAATACCAACATATCATATTTTTAATTACACCTATGTTGATATCGGATTGTTAAGTGTCAAATAATGTTGAAATGTCATCATTTTGTAGTGTTTTTTTGTGCTATACTGTCACTTAAAATGCTCCTGGGAGACTCCACAAAGGATTTAAAATCAGTTGTGACTGATCTCTGGTACACGTAAATCTTTCTTCTGCCTTTTTCGGTTATGGTAGTGCCCCGATTTGTGAGTGATCTGTAAATTTTCTTAGAATAGGGTTTTGGTGTCAGAGAGGAACTCGTAATTTATTGTAAGTGCAAAAAACACTGGAGATTTTTGCCTTGCTTTTCGTCAGTGTTGTAAACTGGTAGCAGTGACCCGTAGCAGTTTGCTCGCAATGTTTTAGTGGTGGGTGATAAGCAAAGCTATGAAGGAATTACTCTTCAGTTAGGGCACTTGTAATTGCTATTTCCAGGATTAGCATAGGAGCATTGGGGCCTTAGTTGTTTAAAATACCATATAGAAAAATATTGTTACATTCCCCAGGCATGCGTGGCTGAGCCATTGAAGAATTGGCGTTACCTTCCCCAGGCAGTAGTACCTGAGCCAGGGCAGTGTTGGGGTTACATTCCCTGGGCATGAGTGACTGAGCCAGTGCAGTGTTGGGGTTACATTCCCAGGCATGAGTGACTGAGCCAGGGCAGTGTTGGGGTTACATTCCCGGGCATGAGTGACTGAGCCAGGGCAGTGTTGGGGTTACATTCCCGGGCATGAGTGACTGAGCCAGGGCAGTGTTGGGGTTACATTCCCCGGGCATGAGTGACTGAGCCAGGGCAGTGTTGGGGTTACATTCCCCGGGCATGAGTGACTGAGCCAGGGCAGTGTTGGGGTTACATTCCCCGGGCATGAGTGACTGAGCCAGGGCAGTGTTGGGGTTACATTCCCCGGGCATGAGTGACTGAGCCAGGGCAGTGTTGGGGTTACATTCCCCGGGCATGAGTGACTGAGCCAGGGCAGTGTTGGGGTCACATTCCCGGCATGAGTGACTGAGCAGGTGCAGTGTTGGGGTTACATTCCCCGGGCATGAGTGACTGAGCCAGGACAGTGTTGGGGTTACATTCCCGGGCATGAGTGACTGAGCCAGGGCAGTGTTGGGGTTACATTCCCGGGCATGAGTGACTGAGCCAGGGCAGTGTTGGGGTTACATTCCCCGGGCATGAGTGACTGAGCCAGGGCAGTGTTGGGGTCACATTCCCGGCATGAGTGACTGAGCCAGGACAGTGTTGGGGTTACATTCCCCGGGCATGAGTGACTGAGCCTGTGCAGTGTTGGGGTTACATTGCCCGGGCATAGGTGACTGAGCCAGGGCAGTGTTGGGGTCACATTCCCGGCATGAGTGACTGAGCAGGTGCAGTGTTGGGGTTACATTCCCCGGGCATGAGTGACTGAGCCAGGACAGTGTTGGGGTTACATTCCCGGGCATGAGTGACTGAGCCAGGGCAGTGTTGGGGTTACATTCCCGGGCATGAGTGACTGAGCCAGGGCAGTGTTGGGGTCACATTCCCCGGGCATGAGTGACTGAGCCAGGACAGTGTTGGGGTTACATTCCCCGGGCATGAGTGACTGAGCCTGTGCAGTGTTGGGGTTACATTGCCCGGGCATAGGTGACTGAGCCAGGGCAGTGTTGGGGTCACATTCCCCGGGCATGAGTGACTGAGCCTGTGCAGTGTTGGGGTTACATTGCCCGGGCATAGGAGACTGAGCCAGGGCAGTGTTGGGGTCACATTCCCCGGGCATGAGTGACTGAGCCAGGGCAGTGTTGGGGTTACATTCCCCGGGCATGAGTGACTGAGCCTGTGCAGTGTTGGGGTTACATTGCCCGGGCATAGGTGACTGAGCCAGGGCAGTGTTGGGGTCACATTCCCCGGGCATGAGTGACTGCGCCAGGGCAGTGTTGGGGTCACATTCCCCGGGCATGAGTGACTGAGCCAGGGCAGTGTTGGGGTTACATTCCCTGGGCATGAGTGACTGAGCCTGTGCAGTGTTGGGGTTACATTGCCCGGGCATAGGTGACTGAGCCAGGGCAGTGTTGGGGTCACATTCCCCGGGCATGAGTGACTGAGCCAGGGCAGTGTTGGGGTCACATTCCCCGGGCATGAGTGACTGAGCCACGGCAGTGTTGGGGTTACATTCCTGGCATGAGTGACCGAGCAGGTGCAGTGTTGGGGCTACATTCCCCGGGCATGAGTGACTGAACCAGGGCAGTGTTGGGGTTAAATTCCCCGGGTTCAGAACCGCACCCTGCAGCCGAACATTCCTGTGTGTGAGGAGTGAAAGCTGCTGCAGCTAGAATAGTCCTCACTTACATATATACTTAGAAGAATCCTATGTGCAGCAAATCTAGGCCTCTCTTAATAACTCTCAAGCAACCAGAAATTACATTTATCTGGCATCTACCAATCCTTGTGAGTGCCGGTTAACTGAGAGTCTAATGTATTTTCAAAATAGGATCTCTGTCCTCTGCCTGTTGTCACTGAGGATAGTCATACCCACCAGATACCAGGACCCAACAGGTCGGAGCTCCAGAGCGTGCCAGTCCTGAAAGTCACACAGTAAATACATAAATAAAGGAAACTCTAATGTATGAGCACAACAGGTGTCCTCTGTAACATACAGGTATACCCCGCCTAAAGCTACCCAGTTCAGAGACAATTCGTTATCGAGCCGTTTTTCCTGCCAGACCCCTTTTAATGCTAAACTGTTTTTGCCTGCCGGACAACTTTTAACGCTCTGATTCACTATAACAGTTTTTTTTCAGGATGACCAAGAAGCTTCAGTAATTTAAAATGTATATTTCTGATAATGTTCAGTTTGTATTAGTGTTATGTTTGCTGTTTCTTTGCCGTTCATACAAAACCAAAAAAGTTTAAATTGAAATTGTGTGTTTTTTCAGTTCCCTTATCCCTATCCCATGTTAAACTGCCCCGTTTAGAGCCGTTTCACTCCTATTTACAGTGTTAAGCCAGGTATAGCTGTACATATATGCTCAGATTTCTACTGTGAAATGTGCCAGTTGACCAGTAGGTGTCACTGCCGCACTGGCTGGACATCCCTTGCGCCAGATTCTCGCCGTCTTTCTCATCCCAGCTCTGCATTTTCAGGTACACTTATTTTATGACTATTGTTATTACCAGTTATTCTTGCCCATTTGTACAAGGTGGATTAAATCGCAGTATTTTGTATATAGGATTTTCAGATGCCGTTCCCAGCAACAAATTACTCTGAGGAACTGATGCAATAATTGTTCTGTGCTGGTCTGTAAACAGATTACGGGGCTCAGTTGAG
>CM050167.1:393193129-393216287 GCA_027410445.1 Discoglossus pictus | reverse complement strand
CTCCTCCTCCTCCTCCTCGTCCCTCCTCCCTCCTCCCTCTCCTCCTCCCTCCTCTCTCTCTCCCTCCTCTCTCTTCCCCCTCATCTCCCTCTCTCCCTCCTCCTCCTCTCCTCTCTCTCCCTCCTCCTCCTCCTCTCTCTCCTCCTCCTCTCTCTCCCTCCTCCTCTCTCTCCCTCCTCCTCCTCCTCCTCTCTCTCCCTCCTCCTCCTCTCTCTCCCTCCTCCCTCTCCCTCCTCCTCCTCTCTCTCTCCCTCCTCCTCCTCCTCCTCCTCCTCTCTCTCCTCCTCCTCCTCCTCTCTCTCCTCCTCCTCTCTCCTCCTCCTCCTCCTCTCTCTCCTCCTCCTCTCTCCTCCTCCTCTCTCTCCTCCTCTCTCTCTCCTCTCTCTCCTCTCCTTTTCTCTCCTTGTATTGCTGTCATTTTTGACAGCAAGTTGCTAATATATATCTATCTATACAAACACACATTTATATATATATATATATATATATATATATATAGACACACACACAGAAATATATATATATATATATATATATATATATATATATATATATATATATATACTACCCCTCCTGATTCTTACAGTTCTTTGGATGCAGTAACGTTTCACAATTGGTCTAAAAGGGTATATGGAAGTTTTCTGGACCCTGAATGCATCAGAGGAGAATGAGTAGTGCATGAAAATCCCTAAAGAAACATTAATAAACTTAGCTAAAAAAGAAAGGATTTGGTGGCTCTAGGTGTAACTTTTGATAGTGAACTGTTCATAGGGTGCCATTAAGGGTAAAAAACATATAATGGATAGCTTATAGAGACAGAAAGTACCCTTTCATAGTGCACACCTACTAATCCAAATGTTGTATTGTATAGACTTAAATATTGAATAAAAATTAACTTTTAATAACTTCTTTTAAAATATTTTAAAAGTTAAGTTTTATTCAATATTTAAGGCTATACAATACAAAATTGGGATTAGTAGGTGTGCACTATGAAAAGGTACTTTCTGTCTCTATAAACTATCCATTAATAAACTTACCCTAAAGTTTGAAAAATGTCTTCAGTTGATTTTCAAAAGGTATCTACTATTTCCTAAGGATTATTTGTTATAAAGAATAATAACAAATAACAAATTAAAGGGATGTGGTGTCCAAGTTTGGTTCTGCTAGGGCCGCACACAGGCCTAGATTTGAGGATAGCCCTGCTGCACTCAGACGAGACTATCATTTCTTCAGTCATCCTAATGGACTCATCTGTGCACAAAGGAAATCCACAAATCCAGGCCGGTGTGTGGCCCAGCGGGACCGAACTTGCACACCCCTGGTCAAGGTTCTTGTTTCCATAACTAAACACTCATTGAAATGGTCCAAATAGTCTCAATAGCTACAGGCAGACAGTTTAGATGGAATGCCCATAGCAGCTAAACATATTATTTTCTCTAATAATGATGTTACGTTCCTCTCCTACATAGCTGCTAAATTAGTTAGTTTGTTAAATACATTTGACATTTTTTAATGCTAAGTGGCCCTTCAAATCTTTGTTCCCTTTTCCTGTCCAGAAGCAATTAATAAATACACGCTCTGTCTTGCAAAAATGTAAACGCCCCTATCCAATGCAACTTTGGCCAAATTATCATGGATGCCTACAGAATCCAGTAGATGCATACAAATGCCATTTTTTTTAAAAAAATGCAAAATTTTGCACTCATTCCTGAACATATAATTTTGTTAACCAAGTAAAGTTGAAGGTATTATTGAAAATCTGGGTCCCCGGTCCCTTTGCCGAGCGCCAGCCCCCGGCACAGTGCCCGTTTCCCCCGTGTGGGATCATTTTAGCTGGAAATGTGAGCTCGGTCTCACACACACTGAGCCTGTGTGAAGTCATATTGTGGCAGGAGCTGTACCTGCAGATATTGATCTCTACATTAAATGTGTCAGCCTTTTAAACTGCTCTAAGTGCAACCTCAGACTCCTGGGGGGAAGGTTTTTTTTTCTTCCTTATTTTTGATGGCGTCGTGAAAAAGAAATTTCACTGCAGGCAAGAGAATAAATAGCAAAGCAGACAAGCAAACTTCAACAAACTCAGCTCAATGTCTGAGAAACTTTGCTCTTATTGGTACAGCCACCCGACAGAAGCACAACACCGAGCCCATGGAAGGGGAGGCAGCCGGGGACCGCGCTACTATTTCTGTTCACTAATGAGCTCTTTTTTTCTGGAACAGAAAACACTGGCTCTTTGGGGAATATTATACATTTCTATGGCTGTGTCTTCATAGGTTTGCTTCATCCAGGTCATGAAGACAGCCCTAATACATGAATATATTAAGATTTATCCCAGTATGACTTATTTCTGTCTGTATTATGTAGAAACTTTCACAGATGGTGGACAGCAGCAGTAGCTTCACCGAGATACCCAAAAGAGTACGGGACACAAAGCCCATAACTAAAGGATGCTAAAATGAATAATAGGCAGCAGCTTTACAGAAAAGTGTATAATATATATATATATATATATATATATATATATATATATATATATATTATATATATATATATATATATATATATATATATATATATATATATATATATATATGCCTTGAAAAAGTATTCACCCCCTTGGCATTTTTCGTGTTTTGTTGCCTCACAACCTGGAATTAACATGGATTGTTTGAGGATTTGCTTCATTTAATTTACAGAACATGCCACAACTTTGAATTTTTTTTTTTTATTGTGAAGCAAACAACAAGTAGGACAAAATAACAGAAAAAAAAAATCAATGTGCATAACTATTCACCCCCCTAAAGTCAATACTTTGTAGCGCCACCTTTTGTGGCAGTCACAGCTCCAAGTCGCTTTGGATAAGTCTCTATGAGCTTGCCACATCTTACCACTGGGATTTTTGCCCATTCCTCCTTGCAAAACTTCTCCAGCTCCTTCAATTTGGATGATTTGAACTTGTGAACAGCAATCCTTAAGTCTGACCACAGATTTTCTAATGGATTGAGGTCTGGGCTGTGACTCGGCCATTCCAACACATTTACATGTTTCCCCTTAAACCCCCCAAGTGTTGCTTTAGCCGTGTGTTTGGGGTCATTGTCCTGCTGGAAGGTGAACCTCCGACCCAACCTCAAATCACGCACAGAGTGGTGCAGGTTTTGCTCAAGAATATCCCTGTATTTAGCACCATCCATCTTTCCCCAGTTTCCCAGTCCTGGCTGCTGAAAAACATCCCCAGAGCATGATGCTGCCACCTCCATGTTTCCCTGTGGGGATGGTGTTCTTTGGGTGATATGATGTGTTGGGTTTGCGCCAGACATGGAGTTTTCTTTGATGGCCGAAAAGTTCAATTTTAGTCTCATCAGACCAGAGCACCTTCCTCCATACATTTCGGGAGTCTCCCACATGCCTTTTCGCAAACTCAAAATGTGCCATTTTGTTTTTTGCTGAAAGTAATGTCTTTATTCTGGCCACTCTGCCATAAAGCCCAACTCTATGGAGCGTACGGCTTATTGTCGTCCTATGTACAGATACTCCAGTCTCTGATGTGGATCTCTGCAGCTCCTCCAGGGTTACCTTAGGTCTCTGTGCTGCTTCTCTGATTAATGCCCTCCTTGCCCGGTTCGTGAGTTTTGGTGGGCGGCCGTGTCTTGGCAGGTTTGCTGTTGTGCCATGTTCTTTCCATTTGGTTATGATAGATTTGATGGTGCTCCTGGGGATCGTCAAAGATTTGGATATTTTTTTTTATAACCTAACCCTGACTTGTACTTATCAACAACAGTGTCCCTTACTTGTTTGTAGAGTTCCTTGGTCTTCATGGCAGTGTTTGGTTAGTGGTGCCTCTGGAGCCTTTAAAAAAAGGTGTGTATATAATGACAGATCATGTGACACTTAGATTGCACACAGGTGGACATCATTTCACTAATTATGTGACTTCTGAAGTTAATTGGTTGCACCAGAGCTTTTTATGGGCTTCATAACAAAGGGGGTGAACACATACGCACATGCCAATTTTCTCTTTTTTATTTAAAAAAAAATTTTTTTATATATATATTTTTCTCACTTCACCAACTAATGTGTTCTGATCCATCACATAAAATTCTGATTAACAAAACATTGAACTTAAGGCTGTAATGTAACAAAATAGGTAAAAAGTCAAGGGGTGAATACTTTTGCAAGGCACTCTATTAGTTTTATTTGTTTATATTGTACATTTGTCCTCACATCTGAACTTGTGAAATAATTTTTAAAACGTATTTAATGCTCAGGCTTCCCAGAAATACAGTCATTGTACTGCACTCTGGGAAATGGCGTGGGATTTTGCAAATGAGTCCACGATGCAATATCACTCATTAATCCAATACTACTTTATACATGGCTGCTTTTAGGCATATGCTCACTGGATTACATATCTTCAAATACAGCATAACATAGATTATGCAAGAGTTGAGATACCTATCCACAGACAACTGTTTCAATCTTGAATGGATCTTATCAGTGTGGGGTTGGTTCCTAACTTGTGATAGATAGATAGATAGATAGATAGATAGATAGATAGATAGATAGATAGATAGATAGATAGATAGCCATGAGTGTCCAGTAATCTAGATGAATGTTCAGAGTATTGCAGTATATAGTGATACCTTTTTTGTTGGACAAACTTATTCATATGGGTACAAGTCAATTTAATTGGGAAGTTAGGTGCAAAATAGAAATTTTAATTGTTAGAACCATAATTGGAATGTGAAAATATAATTCAATGCAATCTTTATTTTATTTTCGGTCTTTCTTTTTTTCCTCGTCTCCCTCCCTTTCTGTCTTTGTTCTCCTTCGCGCTCTCCTTTCACTCTCTCTATTCTCCACTCTCCTTTTCTGTCTCCACTCTCCCTCCGCTTCCCCGGCAGACATGATGGGGCGAGGCCACAGAGTGTTAGGCATGGTGGGACTATGACGTTGTGGGGGAAGATCTACAGAGCAGTCTTGCCATGCATGACAGACACATCAAATAATTTGATTGGATGAAGCAATAGGCAGCCTGGTTAGTCTAGATGTTTATCTGTCTTCTGACATTTCCTTAGTAGTTATTAGCTATTAGCTTAGTAGCTATTTCTGACTATTTCAAATGGTGAGTTAGCACTTGTGATCTTAAGTCTGATTCAATTATCTTTATTCCAGATGCTAAACTTACAGCTTTGCCACGGTTTGTTTGCATCTACACCACCGATCGACATGGTCAGTGACATCAAACATTACATTAACCTCCACACAAAGAAAAATATAAATATAGAGGGGTAGAGCCGTTCCAGGTTAATTAAACCCCAGTCTGAGTTCCCCATTGGATGCCAGTCACAATCTCGAACTTAATACAAAGTATAGTATTTCTGAGGTATCAGTCTAGTTTTAAATATAACATGGACCATTCATTTTCGGCAAATAAATCTTGCACGGATTAGTAATATTCCATTCAACTGTAAAATGATAAAATCACAGGATCCGTTTGCGCAGTAATAGGTTTCCAGGGAAATTACCCCACACAGGTGATAATTTCCATTTAGGTGTCTGGCACTTGTCTCTTCTTTTTACATTTATATTTTCCTGATTAGCAAAGTGTAATTAAAATAATTATATTATGCAAATAAGACTAGTTTTGACATGCCTCTCTATCTGCCTGTCCGTAGGGCTCGGGCCTATGGGATAAAGTAAATACATATTCAGGAATCAGCTGGACAGGTCCAGACTATAGTACTGGGGGAGTTCTACTCTACATTGCCATCTACTATATTTAAAAAGAAAATTATACAGAATATCAGTTTTGTTCCAAACGGGTGACTTAAAATAATAAATAACAGTAAAATGTCACCTTACTGTTATATATTAGCCATAAGTTCTAAATCTAAATAAATTGATTAAGGTATTATTCTTTTAATATCTAGTTATAATTAAGCCTTGTATCAAGTAACAAAACATTTAATGAATAGAGAATAATAAGTGTATTTTTCTCTATATTTAAATATTATTATTATTATTATCTTTTATTTATAACGCGCCAACATATTCCGTAGCGCTGTACAGGGAAATATACAGTGTTAAGAAACTACAGAAAATGGCGGGCTCTGTTTTGAGCTTAGAATCTTTCTAGCAATGGCTTTTTCCAAAGCACCCTACAGGAATAAAAACCTGCGACTTACAATCTAAAGGGGAAGGAAGAGGCACAAACCTGGTCAAGAATAACAGATAGGGAATAGCAAGAAAGTGAAAGTTTACTTAGGAAGAAAGGTATGCAAAGTTAGAAAAATGATTTAGTAGGAAAGTGAATGGATCTGATAGAAGTCACACAAGGGAAATGGCTCTAGTATGTAATCTGTTTTATGTCCCTAGTGATCGGATAATATAACCTGCAAGTTGAAATAACCACATAGGTCCCATTTCTATATGGTCTTTTGCATATTTTCTCAGGAGGGGGTTTCTAGTGAAACAAAAAAAAACAAAATTAGGGGAGCTCAGTCAGAGAACAAACTTACCTTAATAGGTTAGTTCTATAGACATGATAACCCACTCGGAGCAACCTCTTTTAGGCACATGTGTCCATAATATATCAGTCTGGTCTCACCCAACAGAGTGATCCAGCCCCTAAATACCAGGCAATTCTACCCTGCATAGGAGAAACCCGCAAACCCCAGACAAATACAAACATTGCTCTCCAGAAAAATAAAACACCCCTCCTACATACACAACTTCCAACAAAGTATCATGGATGCCTACAGTGTCCAACAGAGGCACCAACATTTATTTTCCTTTTTAAATCTAGCTTTATTACTTTTGCACAGGAAAAGCCATTTACATAGTGAACAAGTTGAGATATAGGACAATATTGCAAACGTAACCCAGATGAAAGTGGCATGAGGGCTGGTTTAAACACAGGCATTGCCCATCACTTATTATCTCATCCCTGTTAAAGCCAATAGAGGCCCCATGGATTCTACGGCATTATTATTATTATTATTATTATTATTATTATTATTATTATGCTATATTTGTAACGCAGCAATATATTCCATAGCGCTATGAGACCAAAACGAATCCAAGCGTGTACTATACTCTGTTAAGAGACTGAAAATGTATTTTCTAAAAAGTATTGAAAGTAAAATGTTATAAAATTGTTATAATAAAAAAGGAAAGGAAATGTGGAACTAGTGTGCACACAAAATGCCTGAAGGTTTTAATAATCTCCAAACACATTGTGCTGGATTCTCACCATTCCTTTCCTTCAAAAGTAAAGCAGAGGCCATACAAGGTGACTAAGAACTTGGAGTCTCAAGAACACTAAAAAGTTCAACTATTTCCCTAATTATAAAGTTTATATTGCTATGCTTTAAAATTTATATGACTTAAAAGAACACTGAAGGTCTATGTCTATAGTATGTTGTCCTGGAGTACTAGAACTTGGGAAGGAGTGTGCACAAAGCTTTATATATACACACACATGCAGGAGTAACGCACCTAACACGACCCGTTACATCGCTGACGCTGAGCGCTCTTAATGCAGTATTCCCGCTTAGTGCTAAACGCCGCCATAGCGCTGTTTTTTTTTGTCCGCCAATCCTGGTTTAAGAATTTGCTCTGCTATTTTTTCATCATGGGACCCTGTTTAACGCTCATAATCGCAAATCGTAATAACAGACAGAGCAGCAGACAGGAAAGAGGAGGAGAAGAAAAGTGACAGACAGGAGAGGAGAAGAAAGTGACTGCCTGGACGAGCAGAAAGTCCTAGAAAGAGATCTAGCCCTAGCTCAACCATTCAGGGACAAGGTACAGAAAATGCTTCATGTTCTTTTGCTTCTTATCATGTGGTTCTTAATTGTCCAATAAAATCTACAGTAATTGTATTGTTTTTTACTGTTTTACAGAAAATTAGTTAGTGCAGAGAACATCAGAAGAGAGAGCAGAAGCATTTCTCTGGAAGTGAAGATGCAAGCTCTGGACAGTTTGATATATGCCAAGTGGACATCGAGACGGATTTAAAGCTGCCAACCCCCACAATCTACATCATCCTTAAAAATAAGGAGAAGATCAAGTTTTCAGCAACCATCAGCACTACATCTTCTGTTAAGAAGATTACCTGGTCCAGATGCTATGCCATGGAGAAAATGAAGAAGCAGAAATACATCTGGATTCATGGTGAAATAACTCTCAGCCAAGCCATCGTCATGGGGAAGGCTAGAAGGCCATCTACAGTCATATCCAAAGCCAAAGACCGAAAGCTTCTCAGCCAGCAGAGGTTGGTTTGACTGATTCGGGAAAAGAAACATCAAAATCACAAGAGAAGAAGAAAGAGTTGACACTGCTGCGGCCTTTCCAGCCACTTTAAAGCACAAAGAAAGAGGTAATTATTCACCAGAACTGGTATTCAACGTTGATGACAGTGGACGGTTCTGGAAGCTAATGCCAAGCTGCACCTTTATATCACATGAGCAGTAGTGAAAGCAGCCAAAGACCATCTAACCCTTCTGCTGTCTGGGAACGACAGTGGCGACTTCAAGATCAAGCCATTGCTAATATACCATTCAACACCTAGAGCCGTGAAGGGGATTCCAAAATCCCATTTGCCGGAAATTTGGCATTTCAACCATATAGCTTGGATTACAATGGATATCTTCAAAAACTGGTTCAACGAACATTCCTTTCATCGATGCAATGTTACTGCAGATGCAATGGAATTGAGGCCAAATCGCTCCGGTTGATGTATAAGGTTACAAGCCACCCTACCAACTTGTCTGAGCTCCAATTCTGCATCCCACTGGAAGTAGTTTTCCTGCTACGCAACACTACTTCACTCATCGAGCCAATGGATCAGTGGTCATTGTGACCTTCAAGGCTTATTATCTTTGCCCCACATTCAGCCAGCTTATTGACCTAACAGATAGCAAGGACAAATTATGGATTTTTGGAAAAAGTATAGCATCATGCATGGTACTAACACTGATTTGTCCTCGAAGGAAATGACACAGCAATGTCTGAAAGCAGTGTTGAGGAAGATATTGCCAGAGCTCTGTGCGGATGTGGAGGCAGAACAACCCAGCATTGACGGGATTATAGACCTGGTCAATACTGCTGGACTGGGAGATGAAGACGCCTAGGACATTGAGGAGTTGGTGCAAGCTTCAGGCAAGATACTTACCAATGTGGACCCCTAACAACTGGAAGAACAGGTCATTCTGGAAGCCCAGGAATGAAGTGACTCTGACACTGAGGAACCAAAAGAACTTCCCACACGTTCCTCATCAAGAAATTTTGGATGATTTTATGAACAATAATCCAGACAGTGGCAAGAGTACAAATGCAAGAAACAGCTTTCCTGGGGCAGTGTCTTGCTATCAGCATCTGCTAGATGGCAGAAGAAAGCAAATACAGATGTCCTTGGTCAAGTTTGAGTCCAAAAAAAGCCAGAATGGAGAATGAGCCTGAAGCTTCCACATCTGCCCTTTAAAGTGGACTGTTTAGTTTATGTATGTGGTTTCTACAAATGTTTTTTTTTTTTTTTTTTTAAAGGTACAGTTTGTGTTATGTTTGTAGTTTCTTAAAAGTTTAAATAAAGCCAATTTTTTTGAAAATTGCTTTCAGTTGCTTTTTGTGTATTTTTTCATCAAGTTCCCTTATCTCTATCTACTGTATGTTAAAGACCCCGTTTATCGCTGTTTCACTGAGGGTATATATATATATATATATATATATATATATATATATATATATATATATATATATGCTTTGTTCAAAGTGGTGTCATCCAGCAGGCACATGCTTAAGGGAAGCCATGTTTGATATGGTTATAAATTGCAAGAGTGAAGCCTTGCATGTCCCTGCCGAGGTTCCCAGTATGCAGTGTAATAACTGTATTTCTCTGAATTCTGGGCATGAAACAAGATTTTTTGTAACTTGTTTTAGACATTCAAATGTGAACACAGATGTACTATTTATTTACTGTACTACTGTACAGTGGAGGCTTCTATCGCTCTTTTGCCCACCATATATTAAATATTTATTGTGGTGAACTACCTACTCATAAGGTCCACAACACAAGCTAAGGAACCGACCCCACGCTGATGAGAGGCAGTAACCTTGAAACAGCTGTACGTGGGTGGGATTCCTAGCTTGTGTATAATCCAAACCTAGCTTTGCTCAAAGCTGTGTGATACTGCAGGGATATGCTTAAGGGTAGCCACGTTTGATATGGTTCTGGATTGCAAGAGAGAAGCAATTGTGGGCACATTTGCATGTCCCTGCCAAGGTTCCCAGAATGCAGTGCAATAACTGAACTCTCAGGAGGAAACAAGTTTAACTTGTTTAAACGTACTATTTATTTAGTATATATATATATGTGTGTGTGTGTTAAAAAAAAAATGTAAGCCTGGCAATACTGTTTGCCTAGCAATGCTGTTTGCCTTTGGCGCTCATCGAGTGGCTCGCAATGAGCGCCTCTGGCGCTCATTGCAAGTCTCTCCCCCTGTCTACTTCCTCCCTTGTGTCTCATTTCCCCCCTCCTCTCCCTCCCTTGTGTCTCCTCCCCTGTAACTTTTGCCCCCTCTGCCTCCCCTGTGTTTCGTCTCCCCCTCCTCTGTGTTTCGTCTCCCCCTCCTCTGTGTCACTCTTTCCCCCTCGTCCCGTCTCTTCCCCCCGTCCCCTGTCTCTCTTCCCCCCCCATCCCCTGTCTCTCTTCCCCCCCCATCCCCTGTCTCTCTTTTCCCCCGTCCTGTGTCTCTTCCCCCTCCCCTGTGTCTCTTCCCCCTCCCCTGTGTCTCTTCCTCCCCTCTCCCTTCCCTGTGTCTCTTCCCCCTCTCCTGGCTGTCTTTCCCCCCTTCCTCCACCCTGTGTCTCTTCCCCCCTCGCCTGGCTCTCTTTCCCCCTTCGTCTCTTTTTATCCCCTACCTTCAGCGCTCATTGCAGCCTAAGTGCTGAGCAGCAGCTTGTGACAAGATCCACAACTATATATGTGATATGCACACACACACATTATATATATAATAATAATAAGATTGAAATATAAATAATAATAATAAGATTGAAAGAAAAACTAGATGAACCTTTAGTAAATATGCTAAATAAATTAAATCATTGAGTTAAAAAAGACAACCTCTGTGACAGCTGTGATGCGCCTCGGTGCCGGTGATTATTACAGCCAGAAATAGGAGGGAATGAATTTCTGAAAACTAATATCAATGAAAAATGAAAAAATGATATGAAAGGTTATATAGAGCCAGAAATCTATTAAGGCGAGAGCACGGAGAATGTGGCAATAATGGAACTTGACATCTAAATGCTATCAATGTGATATTTTCCTTTTGTTGGCAAAAAAAACCTGGGAAACAAACATGAAATATATTTATAGGATTTGACACATTTTAATATACACAGTGGGATGAATATGTGGGTATGGAAATGACACGCTGTCTAGGTATATGCCACAGGTCAGAGGTCAGCGTTTAATACACAGCGCTCTCATTTATCGCAGTAATCAAGGTTTCATCTCAGAAACTCTGAGTTTTAGCATTTTATAGGACAGGTTCTGTCTATTTTATGTGACATATGGAGAGGCATTTCAATCCAAATAAAATAATCCCACGTGAAAATGCCATGTGTCTTTACTGACATTCTGGTCATGCAATGTTGCCAAAGGAAGTAAAACCATGTGGCCGTGGCATATGTAATGTGCAGACGTATAGAGAGCTGGGCCCCCAGGACTACAGGATGTGCGCTCCACTTTATACGAATTAATGTTACAAAAGCTCTGCATCTACCTCCATACTACAGCAACTACGCGGTACATTTGTGTTACATTTGAACATTTAAAAAATAAGTTACATTATTTCCTGCGCAGAATTCTAAGACATGAAGTTATTGCACTGCACTCTGGGTGACTGTACGGGATATGCAAATTAGTCCACAATGCATACTGATAAAGTTCTGCTACTGCTCATACATTATTTATTAAGACTTTTTAGACAAATCTAAAAATGCACTTTTTTCCTTGTTTCTAGGAAATAATTGTTTAAGGGCCACTGTAATGGCCCAGATTGTATATCTTTTAAAAATATTAAATAACTTAAAAGATATTTGGCCTAACAATAACTAATCTAGATACTGGTTTAATTTTCATGAATCTGTCAGTTTTCTCCTTGTGAACTAATGAGATTTCCATTAGTCCTGTTGAGATCTGACAAGTTTAAGATGTTACATTTTGCCAATTTTCATGTGTAGTTCTTCAAACAGTATGCATTTTGAATATAGGTCTATGGTGGTCCTTTACGAATGTTGTTTAATGAAAACAAACTAGAATATGTTTGTATTTGTATTATTATTTACTAGCGATTGGCCGTCAAAAAATGACAGTCAATAGAATTTTAAATCTGGAAATGCTGTTTGTGACACATTGTGATTCTCTAACACTCGAATCTTTTTCTTATCTACAAAGAAGTACTCCAAATTTTTTTTTTTTTCCTTTTTGAATTTAATATTCATTACGCAGTATCCTGAAGAGCTAACAATCTATTTTGATTTTCCGGCAGCAGAAAATGTCCAGTCAGACTGTTAGTGTTGTAAAATGGCGCCGTTAGTCTATGTTTTACGTGTTCCACGGTTATTTTCCATCCTTTTTATATTAGTATTTTTCTGCCACATACGTGTCTGGCTGTGTTTTACTCGCTTCGTGGTCGTGTAACCTCGATTTCATTTTTTCCGGCTGCCATTTTTTTTCTCGCTTAGGCGATTTTCAATTTGCAAAAATCGGCTAAATTGAGTTAAATTCGCGTTCCACCTCACACACAGACGTCCTCGCTGTTGCCCCATGCTGACTGTGATGTTTCTGTAATTTTTTTTTAGGTGTAGTTAGTGTTTTTTTTCCAGGTTTTTGGATCGGCCGCTAATCTCGTAATTTTTTTAGCGTCTTGTATCATTTTTTTTTCTAAGTCCCGCGTCTCGTATCATTTTTTTCGTCTCGTATTTTGTTTTGCCAAGTCCCGCTTAAAGTGCTCCAAGTTTAACGGCTCGCCTCGCCTAAGTGCTCAGAGTTTAACGGCTCGCTACGCAAGGCTCGCCTAAGTGCTCCGGGTTTAACGGCTCACCTCGCCTAAGTGCTCAGAGTTTAACGGCTCGCTACGCAAGGCTCGCCTAAGTGCTCCGGGTTTAACGGCTCACCTCGCCTAAGTGCTCAGAGTTTAACGGCTCGCTACGCAAGGCTCGCCTAAGTGCTCCGGGTTTAACGACGCGCCTGTGGCACTCATCGCCAAGTCGTACGCACTACGCAAACAGCGGGACAACGTCTCATAGTTGGACAATTATAATATGTGATAGCGGATATAAACTGAATAACAGCTCCTGGGAACTATAGTAAGGAGATATTGTGTTTTAGATAAACTTTATATTGCAGAGTAGATGCCTATGTGGAGTCTGCACGTACTGGGGAAATTAAGATAAGGGATGAGACTTGCTGGCATCAAGGTCAGACCGAGTGCCCTGGACTACACTGGCCTGTCTGAGCCTCAGCAAGCTGCCTTATAGAGCTTTCTAATTAAAGCAATTGCAGAATTAATAGTTAGTAGTTGTTTGTAAGAAAATGTTGTGTTCAGCAAAGGTTGAGCATGATGGGCTGGTTCTCACCCTTACTGATCGCCTCTTTACACCAATGATAGGTACACTCCATCACAGGGAGTCACGGCCATTAAAAGGGACTTTCCCACAACAAAATCAAGTTGTTGTTTTTGGGATATTCTTAAAGAGCATGGACAACTATCTATATGTTGTGTTATCCATTTTTATCTAAGGTGAATCAATCCCTGGATATGCCATTTTATTACTGTTGCTGTATTTATATGCAAATAATCAGCTCATGCATATTAATTAGCTGCTTTGATATGCTAATTATGATTAAAACCTGCTGTCTGTTTCTCCAGTGGCCAAAATAAAGACCCCCAATGTTATCTGCAGTTAGGCCCCTCCCCCAGCCTTATCAAGCATTCTGGGAAACACATTAGCACAATCATTTACTGATTTACTGTAGAGAAAAACTGCTAGTACAATGTATAACCAGTATTTAATGTTCGTTAAAATTAAATCAACTGACAGAGTCCCTTTAAAGGTCTGCTCCTCTCTGGTCTGACAGAAGAACTTTTGAAGAAATCCAAAGTCCTTCCTCTCCCCTCCTCCTGCGCTCTCCGCCACGGTCTAAATGGCAATCTCCCCGGCAAAATAAAAAAAACAAATTATTTTCTTACACATTGCAACCCTCCTCTGTCAAGTGCCTGACCCAGGTTTGATAATCTTATTTCCTGAGAATCAAAAAGCTGGAAACGTGAGCTCCCCGGAGTGTTAATTGCAGCCCTGCTCCGTTGCTAATCAAAAAATTGGATGTTTTGCATGAAAATGCTCCACTAATTAATTCTCAGTCATAAAGCTTCCCGGTTTTAATAACCCCTCCTTGATTGGATGGTCTTTGAAGAGAGACTGAGGCTAATCCGACAACTTGGAAAAAACACACGGAGAGAAAAGAAGTGGTCTAACAGCGACTGCGAAATACCAAGGAAACGACAAGATACATTTTACCTCTAATAACATATTAGATGAACGTCTCAAGGAGACACAAAGGCAACTGTCAGGAAGCAGGAGGCAAGGCGCTTGTGTACCTTTAATGTTTATTTCATTTGGTTTTAATGGATTTTTTATTTACAGAGAAGATAAAACAAAATGCAACATGATTAAGGTTTAACAGACCCCAGGCTAGAAATATACTGTCAGGAACCTAATATGATTTGACCAACGGGAAGTCTTTGAGGTCATGCATGGAAATTAAATGATTCGAGCATGTCTTTAAGAAAAAGGTTTAAACAAAACAAAATGCTTTTTGGTAGATTGGCGAATACTTTAGAAAAGTAAAAACATTAAATTAATAGAAAAGATTGTTTGCTCCGCCTCCAGCTATCACTGTTCAGAGTGGGAGGGGTCATAAACTCAAACTGATTTGAAAATGCACAATTCTGGCTAATCTACATTATTATCATCAACACTTTGTTTATTGTGAATTGAACTGCCTCGCTTGTTCATAGTGCTTATAAAATCTGATTGTACTGCCTAAATTCAAACTAATAGTCCATGTATGGATCTGCAGTGTATGCAGACACAGACTCTATAGGGCTGGGTGTGCAGTGTAGTGTAGTGTACTAGCCTATCAGAGAACACATCTCAGCAGAATGTTGGAGAACATTACTGAGAGATGGTTAGTATGACACACTGCACATCCAGCCCTACATACTAACCATCTCTCAGTAACATTCTGCTGAGATGTGGTCTCTGATAGGCTAGTACAATACACTGCACATCCAGCCCTACAGAGTCTGCACCTTCATGAGATTCAGAGAGCAGACCTATACAGGGACTATTTGTATGATTTTGAGCAGTAAAAACAGAGTTTATAAGCTCTTCGCAATAAAATAAATTACATTGTTATAGTTTATTTATAATGCGCCGGCCTATTCCGTAGCGCTAAAAGCAGTAAATAGATACACAGGGATACTATATACCTAGTAACATCCAGGAACCTTCCAAATCCCCTTAAATTGAGATAAAAAAAACTACAACCCAAGAATTAAAGCAAAAATCTGCTTGCCATACATTAATTACACAATTGTTTTAACATTAAAGTATTTTATATAGCAACATCCATTTAAAGGTGAATCTTTTTATACTAGTGAGTAAGCAATGATATAAGCCATAGTGTTGTGTTATGAGATCAATTTTCCATTTAACACAGAAAGATGATTAATGATGATGTGTTATACATTGTGACAATTCATTGCTAACAGAATATATATATATATATATATATATATATATATATATATATATATATATATATATATATGTATATGTAGATTGGGTTGTACAGATGTGGAACTGATAGGATTTCCTGATTTACAGCTGCGTTTGCAGAAACATGTCTTGAGAAAGACGAGTGGGCATTTCATATCATAAAAATTATAATTTCAATCACATTATGTCTGTTTCGGTAATACTGATGTCCGGATATATGAACAGTGTATGCCAGGAAACCCTATCACCTTCAGCCATAATACACACAGCAGGACACTCAGTATAATATCACTCACAATCTATAGTGTTACACATAGACACCTCCACACACCGCCATCTTGTTTCCATTCAGTCTTGGTCGGTGCTCTGGAACAAGCTCTAGGTACGTTTGATATAATCTCAAAGACAGGGCCCTCCTCTTTTGCAATGTGTTAGTGTTGTTCTTGCCTTGTACCTAACCCCTGTATAGTGCTATGTTGGAGCGTTACAAATAAGGGAGAATAATTATAATATTTAATGGACTTTCCAGTTGTTTGTTTCAGTTGTGTAAACCACAAGCCTAAATAAGCACATTTGCATCGTATTGTTAACAGCAAAAAGTAAACCCAATGCTATAAATTGTTCTGTGTTAATATCCAACAATCTCTTCACAGTGATCCCAGGTATAGTTATTGATGCAAAATGATTATAGAACGCAGAGCCATTCAGTAACAATTGCTATACCCGCAAGTGGCTCTTACTGATAAGAGGCTTGCCACTGAGGAATGACTTGAGTCTTATTGCAGATGGAGTACAATACTGTCATTCGATTTACTTCATACCTATAACAGCACATTTTAAGCTTGTTCTAGAGAGCCTTGCACAACACTGGCCTTGTTATCAGTACCAAATTACTTCATGAATTAATTAATAACTCAATGGATTAATGGTTTCCTTTCAAATAGGGCTTGAGGTGTTAATCTGTGAACAATCTAGCTCTATTGATACCTCCAAGTCAAATATGCAAAAGGAAGCCATTACTCATTAATGAGATAGTTAGGGCCTAAGAAGACCAGTCTCATTGTAATATCTCCAGCTGAGTGACAGCTAAAATGTAGTAAACTCAAAGCTGCTTTTTATGTTGGTAAATGACATTTGTGAAACAACTTCCAATTGCAAATATTCATATTTGTATTGTTTCTTTACTATCCTACCATAACTGGGACCTAGCATAACCTCTTAACTCTTTATTATGCCAGTCAATGGTGTTCCCATCACATTTAGAATCAAAAATGAACTAACATGGAGTATATTTTAACCCATCCTGTGCCTGTATATCTACCTGCATTTCTATGCAAGTCATCTGTATGTATGATGATTTGCCCTTGTGAATACACTGTGTGACAATTAATATGATACCATACCCTGTGCCTACGATCCGAGCTCTGGCTAAGTACACATCTGTTCCTCTTACTTTTCCCCTTGAATCACCAACTTTCATGAACTGTGACACCAGTCTCCCAGTTTTGAACCTTCCCACCATCTGGCACCACAAGTCCTTGGTTATACCTGGGGTGGGAAATGTGCCTACCTATAGTCTACACGTACTGGGGAAAATCAAGATAAGGAATGAGACTTGCTGGCACCATGGGCACAACTCTGAATTCCCCATGTTGACTTCAGCATCCCGGACCATTGTCCACATTAGTGGACAATGTGAGAGGCTCAAGGGAGGGAGGTTTTATTTGGGTAGGTGGACATGTTGCTTGTATCTGTTTAATGTCTAACCTGCCTATTGTTCACCCCCTATAAAATATAAAGGGTTCCTATGATCAACGATTACAAGCTTGAGAGCTGTACTACAGAAAAGCTATTTTACCAAAAGAATCTGTGTACTTTGCCTGCGATAACTGAGGATAGTCATACCTAGCCAATATGAAGACCTAGCCGTTGGTAGTTCCAGAGTGTGCCGGTCCTGTTGCTCCTGTATTGTGATAAACTGGTGGTAGCAGTGGGATTCTCAGTCTGACCATACTGCTCTGTATAAGCCAAGGCAGTGTATGATGAGCTCACAATGCCACAATGCCAACAACAAGTTAGCACAGTCTCAAGGAATCAAGATGACTGGGTCAAGTGATCGCTAAGCTATGATCCAGGCACTCAGAAAGTTGGCTGGTTAGGTAGTGGGAACTTAAAGTTCCCTAGCAGCACCTAATTCTTTAAGTTAATCCAACTTGGGCGATGAGGTGTCCTGGAGATATCAGGGCGGAAAATATCCCTGCTTGTTGGATCAATGTTTTCTGAGGTTGGGGTACCTATCTTGACAGCCATCATTCAAGAGGTAGTCAGAAAGAAAACTCTTCGTAAAGAGGTAGTACAAGTTAGAGTGGATCCAGTGCCCTGAAACTCTCCTATCATAGCTTTAAGAAGTTTGAGGAGGCCACTGGGGATATCATTTTTTTTTTACAGAACTTTGAGAGGCAATGCAGACTATTTTTCTGTGTCAGTGTATTTTTCTGCATATTGCATTGCTTTTTTATTTCTTTAACCAAGAACACAATCCTGCTTCTTCCCTAACAGCTGCATAGTACTATTGTTTGCTTTTATAAAAATGCATTCATCTGACTTGTGCCTCCTCTGCTGAGCTAACAATTCAACTCCCACAACAGCACAGGAAGGGAAAGCAGCCACCTGCCCTACGCAGATTGACAGATGTAAACACCCATATCAGCAGCAATATTTAAGACAATACAAAGCTCTGCTTGCCGCTTAGTAAAGCAGCGATCCGGTGAACTGGAGAATGCAGTCAATCTAAATTCATTCTATATTCAGAGCTGTATTCCCACGTAGGGAAATAGGAACACAGAGCTCAGGCACAGGTTGTAATCTCTATACAATACAAAGCCTACCATTACACCATGAATAAGCTCGACTGCAGGATCACGGTGGGGGTAAGGCTGACAAATATTATAGTTTAGCAAAGGTAACAGATTTTTAGTGTCATTAAGAAATATGCAGACAACTTGCCCTTTTAAATTTTGTCACTTTCTGGTTTGTGAACTCTATTCAAAAGTTTTTTTATTTCTCTTACAGTAATTGTAAGTATATGTCCCCTGTAAGGCCATTGTAAGAATCCACCACTCTTTTGGAAGGATAGTTCTATAGTCAGAATAAAGGGACATGGAAATTGTGATAATGGACATGATACTCCACACAATGCCTATGATTTTTGCTTACATCCCTGGTAGGAGATAGATGTGCCTACAGTGGATATAAAAAAAGTCTACACACCCCTGTTAAAATGTCAGGTTTCTGTGCTGTAAAAAAATAAGACAAAGATAAATCATTTCAGAACTTTTTCCACCTTTAATGTGACAGATAAACTGTACAACTCAATTGAAAAACAAACTGAAATCTTTTAGGTGGAGGGAAGAAAAAAAAAAAAAAGAAAAATAATGTGGTTGCATAAGTCTGCACACCCTCTTATAACTGGGGATGTAGCTGTGTTCAGAATAAAGAAATCACATTCCAAATCGTGTAAAATAGGAGTCAGCATACCTGCCATCATTTGAAGTGCCTCTGATTAACGCCAAATAAAGTTCAGCTGCTCTAGTTGGTCTTTCCTGAAATTTTCTTAGTCGCATCCCACAGCAAAAGTCATGGTCCACAGAGAGCTTCCAAAGCATCAGAGGGATCTCATTGTTAAAAGGTATCAGTCAGGAGAAGGGTACAAAAGAATTTCCAAGGTATGAGATATACCATGGAACACAGTGAAGACAGTCATCATCAAGTGGAGAAAATATGGCACAACAGTGACATTACCAAGAACTGGAGCTCCCCCAAAATTTATGAAAAGACAAGAAGAAAACTGGTCTGGGAGGCTACCAAGAGGCCTACAGCAACATTAAAGGAGCTGCTGGCTGTGTGGTACATGTGACAACAATCTCCCGTATTCTTCATATGTCTGGGCTATGGGGTAGAGTGGCAAGACGAAAGCCTTTTCTTACAAAGAAAAACATCCAAGTCAGACTACATTTTGCAAAAACACATCTGAAGTCTCCCAAAAGCATGTGGGAAAAGGTGTTATGGTCTGATGAAACCAAGGTTGAACTTTTTGGCCATAATTCCAAAAGATATGTTTGGCGCAAAAACAACACTGCACATCACCAAAAGAACACCATACCCACAGTGAAGCATGGTGGTGGCAGCATCATGCTTTGGGGCTGTTTTTCTTCAGCTGGAACTGGGGCCTTAGTTAAGATAGAGGGAATTATGAACAGTTCCAAATACCAGTCAATATTGGCACAAAACCTTCAGGCTTCTGCTAGAAAGCTGAACACGAAGAGGAACTTCATCTTTCAGCATGACAACGACCCAAAGCATACATCCAAATCACCAAAGGAATGGCTTCACCAGAAGAAGATTAAAGTTTTGAAATGGCTCAGCCAGAGCCCAGACCTGAATCCGATTGAAAATCTGTGGGGTGATCTGAAGAGAGCTGTGCACAGGAGATGCCCCGGCAATCTGACAGATCTGGAGTGTTTTTGCAAAGAAGACTGGGCAAATCTTGCCAAGTCAAAATGTGCCATGCTGATAGACTCCTACCCAAAAAGACTGAGTGCTGTAATAAAATCACAAGGTGCTTCAACAAAGTATTAGTTTAAGGGTGTGCAGACTTATGCAACCATATTGTTTTATTTTTATATTTTTTTACAGAACAGAAACCTGACATTTTAACAGGGGTGTGTAGACTTTTTATATCCACTGTACGTGCAGTCTACATGTACTCGGGGAAGTGAGATAAGGGATGAGACTTATTGGCACCACCTGTGAATTACCGCCTGTAGATATTAGCATCCTGAGCCTTGTCCCTTAGTTAGTGGACAATGGGAGAGCCCCAAGGGGAGGGAGGTTTAAGTTGGGTACGTGGACGTGTTGTTTGTTTCTGGTTTTAATGTTTGACTGTCCTATTGTTAAGTCTCCTATAAAAATGCTTACCCATCCCCAATAAAGTCAGTTTTGGTCAACAATTACAAGTTTGAGGGATGAACTTCAACAGCTCAGCAAAAGTACTTATAAGGAAGCTCATCTATTTTCAAAAGATAAACTATGTACTCTGCCTGCAGTCACTGAGGTTTGTCATACCCACCCGATATTAGGACCTAACTGGTGGATGTTCCAGGGCGTGGCGGTACTACTGGTCCCGTATTGTGACAGAATTCTATTGTTTTCTTGCTTTACAAAGTGCATATATTAAATGTACAAAAGTTGATATTTACATAAAAAATATTAAAATGACTAATTACATTGTTCTTTTAGGTTATTCTTAAGAAGCTCTATGCTGTGTTATCCATTGTTATTTAAAGTGAATAAATCCTGGGAAATGCCATGTTGTTGATACTGTATTTGTATGCAAATGGGTAGCTCATGTATATTAATTAGTTGCTTTTATGTGCTAATTAGGATTACAGTCTGCTGAAACCCCCAATGTTATCTGGTAGTTAGACCATTCTCCCACACTTCACACACATCAAGTACTCTGAGATACACATTAGCATACTGAGCCGCACATTAGCATAATGAGACGCACATTAGCATAATGAGACGCACATTAGTGCCTTTAAGTACAACCTATTTGAACTCCCTTGAAGCAACAGGGAATGTACAGAGCATACTGCAGTTTGTAGGTCTCAGTAGCAGACAAGAATGCTGCTTACTGACGGACATGGGCAAGCCAAGGACAAAGCAAAGCACACTCATCCAAAAATCATCACAATGGCTTTTTATGAAGTAAAGTGACTTCCTCCCATCACAAGATTTATTCAGCCAATCACAGGTGAGACAGTTTACCCCGATAGACTGTGACACCATGGGGGGAAAAAACACAAAGGATTGGCCAACTAGTAGACCACGTGATTAGGGGTGAAAAAAAAACAACTTTTTGAGGAAGGAAAAGCAAAGGAGTCATGACACAGAGAAAGGCAAATGTAAAAGTAAGTTTCCAAAGTTTTGGAAATGTTTATTTCTTCCTAGTAATGATCCTAGGGATCTTTCCTTTTATCACGCCGCCAGCAGTGGCCACCAGGCTGTGCGACGGTTGTTCACCGAGATTTTGTTTAATTTCTTCTTAGTGTGAGTGGTAGATTTAGGGTAGTGGCAGATGGTGGTGGGTAAATAACAGGAAAGGTCAGATCAATATGTAAAATGTAATGTAAGCAATATCTCCTACCTTGCAGCTCCCCACTCTTGCTGTAAAGCTCTCTTCTCTGCTCCCGTAAGTAGGCGCTCATACTAATTGCGTGAGATGAGGATTCAAATCTACAAGAAACATGAAAAATATTATTTAGTGAGAGAATAATGTCAGAATATGGCACCCTAACTGCTCTGGTTCTTTAATATCACACAAGTAAGAATCTAGAATGTATCCCCTAAACAGTAACTATAGGACCCCTGTGTGGTGCCCTAATAAAAAAACATGACCGTGATTTTTTAATAGGCATTGATCAATTAATAAAATCACATTCAATTATTTTAACAAAGCAATATTCAATTTTAAACTTACAGTCAAAGTTCAGGCTCGGGTATTGCTGGTATACACTCACTATAAGGTTAATAGGAGGGTGGGTTTGTTCAGACATACTGTTTACCACAAACACAATGCTCTCCATTGGCTGGAGACTTGGAAACAAGCTTTTGCTGTTGGGGCAGCCTATCAATTCTCTTATCATATCTGATCGATCTTAAAACTCTTTGTCTCAACTATTCTGAATACTGTCCACTTAATAACTTTATAGGGGAGGAAACAACCACTCAGTTTGAAAATTAATTTAAAGTGATGCTGTACTTCAAAATCAAGCTGTGTTTTTAGGTTACTCTTAAAGAGCACGGACATCTGGCTATTTGTTGCGTTATCCATTTTTTTTACTAAAGTGAACCCATTCTGGGAAATTCCAAATTCCATATTGTTGCTGTATTCAAGTACAAATGAGGGGCTCGTGTACAGTAATTAGCTGCTTTGGTGTGCTCAATAAGATTACAGTCTGCTTATTTGTCTCTGTAGTGGTCAAAATAAAGACCTGCAATGTTATCTGTCAGTTAGACCCCTCTCCGACCCTTAATAAGTACTCCGAGCGGCACATTAGCAAACAGGTGCGACACATTAGCATACCAAGCTGTATGTTAGCATACAGGAACAGCTAAAAAAATATTTAGTATTAAGAAAAACTGCTAGTACAATGTATAGCCAGTTTTAACACACTTTAAAATGAAATCAACTTGCTGTTGGGATAACAGAGTCCCTTTAATATTGAATATTACTACATAATAT